>OX420931.1:18398725-18811225 GCA_949091785.1 Polymixis lichenea | reverse complement strand
GTTTGAAGTATTGGCTCGTCCACGATAGGAAGAATTATTACAATAATAATTATTACCTTGATTGTAGTTACTTCGATAGTTGAATCCACGGCCGCGATTATTTTGCCATCTTCCTCTGCCCCTTGGCTTACCTCTTATGTGCATTACCGATTGCTGGGCCGACTGGTCTGGCTCCTCATCTTGTGCTGCGCGAATGGCGTCCTTCAGCTGTTGGTAATCGCGAGCCGCAATGATTGTGCTGAGTCTTCTGTTGCGGAGACCATCTGAAAACCGTTTTATGGCATATTTTTCATTTATTGGTTGTAAAACGTCGCTAGTAGTTTCATTATCATTTGATTGAGAAACAGTTAAGTTAATTAAAAGCTCTTCTAACTTACTGCCGAACTCTGCTATGCTCAATTCGTTTTGTGATAATTTATTCATTTGCATGAGTAAGAAATTTGCAGATTTTTTTGTTAAAAGAAATGATTTTATATCTGTAATTAAAAGATCAGTACTGGTATAAT
Organism: Polymixis lichenea; assembly: GCA_949091785.1. Taxonomy (NCBI): domain Eukaryota; kingdom Metazoa; phylum Arthropoda; class Insecta; order Lepidoptera; family Noctuidae; genus Polymixis; species Polymixis lichenea. Next base: position 18,810,719 of record OX420931.1, on the reverse strand, counting down.
CTGACTTCAACTTTAGTTTTGCTAATTTTGTTAGTCTCGTTTTAAGCACAAAAGTAATTAGTAGTTTCTTATCTGCTGCTACAGTTAAACAAGAATCATACATTTCTATACCTTGTATAATTTTTTCCGTGGTCTCCTCATTGCCATCCATCACAGGAATAAGTGAATTCGCCGTTCTTAAATCGAAACTTGCCATGTTGTTTGATGATTTAGACTCACTGTAACTTAATATTTTTACATATGTGTCTTCTATAGATTTACACAAATTATCAATCAATAGCCCAGAATAATCAGTAGTTAAATGTTTTACTTCTAATTCCTTAATACATGTTTTATAACAGTTATATATTTCTTTTGCTCTTCTAATTTTACTGAGACCTAATTCTCGTAATCTTTTCTCTGGTCCTAATTTCCTAAGACTTACTCTAATATAATCTAACTCTTTATATATGTTATTAAACTGTATTTCCATAAACCACAATTTATTACTAATACTATCTAAAAATCAACAGTTAAAGTTCTTAAAATGTTCATATCTTTGTAGACACGCTGTAGTTAATTTTAGGGTTATTTTAGTTAATTTTTTGGGTAAGTTCTTATTATTTAATGTTATGTTTCACTTTTGACACTGAACACACTTCACTTTTTATTTTCATTCATTTTTTTTTTCACTTTAGGCAGATACTCGCGTTGGTACTCGTTCAGCCCGTTAAGAAATATCCTCCTCATTAGGGCGCCTTCGTACTTGGCCTGACATCCGTTCTTGCATTCGTCTAATGAAATCCGTCTGCATACCGTTTTGTATTCCTGTACGCACCCAGTCACTATGACATTTCCTGTATTGGGCGTATAGTACGTATAAGACAGCTCCAGAGCAAACAGCTACCATCACCCCCAGTAGGATATTGCTCGTCCGAAAGTGTGAAGAGACATCAGCGCCGCCGTTATTTTCACTGCCGTGTTGTGTTATGATGGTTTCCTTGTTTTCACATAAACATTTACTGCACTCTTTTCCCATTTTGTTTTATTTAACAGTGTCTGAATTCAAATTTTTAGTAGTCTTTGACACAAACCAAGTATAGTGTCCTATATAATTCACAGTCGCTCTCATAATGCACGGTGACGCGGTCCCAGTCCCACGGTTAGACGCTGACATCGTCACATTTTTCCCGTCGCGACGCAATCCGACACCGTGCCTCTGGCAGGGTCGCCATGTAGAGGAACGTGGTTCTTATGTAAATAAAAGGCGTCTTGTCCGTACGACGTATATTTTGAGACTAACTACATCTACATGTGTCCGCTAAGGTTACAACTAAACTATATCTATGTATCTATTCTAGGTACTTAAGGTTACACACTACAAGAGGGTCGGATAGTTGAAATTTATTATTTCATACTAAACTTCGACTCTGATTGCTTATCTCTTTTGGTGACCGTACGCAATAATGTGTTTTTTGAAATGTTACTTTAAAATTCATACATAAAGTTCAGTTTGATCTACAACTTATTTTTGTAATGTACTTGCTTTTGTCCGCGGTTCCGCCCGCGTGAATGTCGGTTAGCGCGTAAAAAAGTAGCCTATGTACTTCTCCATATCCCAGGCTATATGTCTGCCAAATCTTATGACGATCAGTTCAGCGAAGGCGTGAAAGCGTAACAGACAGACAGAGTTACTTTCGGATTTATATTATTCGTTTGGATAAGTGGTAGGGAATGCAATCCCGCAGCTCACTCAATCCCGCGGGATTGATATGCGGGATTACTCATTGAAAATATTTTATAAAATCAAATTGAAATTACAGATTTGTAAAAATCAACTTTCATTAAACATTTCTTACATAAATTATTTATTTTCTATTAATTAAGTATAAGTAATTAGTAATTTACTCATTACTTAAACTTAATTTAGTAATTTATTTACTACTTATACTTAATTAATAGAATAGAAATAATGTCTGTTGTAAATTACTAATTACATATAGGTACTAAATTAATAGAAAAGAAATAATTTCTGTTGCTTAATGTAAGAAATGTTTAATAAAAGTTGATTTTACACAAAAATCTGTAGTTTCAATTTGATTTTATAACATAATTTCGAAGATGCGGGATCCAGCTGATTAATTTAAGCAGCGGGATCCCGCGGGATTGCGTGATCCCGTTTTGCGGGAATGCAATCCCTAATAAGTAGGGATTTTTCAATAGGACTATCTTTTCTGATATCAACTAAATTTTAAAAAGCATAAAGTTGATATTTGTTGAATTGCAGAAAACATCAATTGGAAACAAGGATTTGAATAGATTTAAGGTACTTGGTACGCGTATTAAGTCATAGTAAATACATATGTTATGAATTTTATTCCAGGTAGAACAATTAATAGCATCGATAAGAGATGTGAAGACTGTCGGCAACTGTTACTTCGGCGAGGGCAAATACAAGGCAGCCGTTAGGAAGTACCGCAAGTGCCTCAGATATTTAGAGCACGCGTTTTTTAGGATAGAAGAAGTGAAGGACATGGATACGAAGGACGAGAGTGAGTATATTATTATTATTTTGGTAAAACTCCATTAAAAAGCCAATAAAACCCATTTTCACCAAGTCAATAAATAATTCACAAACTAAAATGCGCTGTAGGATTTTTAACGCTCCGTTTAATGCCGAAAGTTGAAAAACCGAAACCGCGCTTTTATTTAGCCATTTATTTCTCTGTCGCCTAGTTTTAGTGAAAACTAATTTAAATAACTAACTATCAAGGAAGGTTAAATAATAGCTGGTTATTAGGTAGTTATTCTTATTAGGTAGTTACCTTATTACCTAGTACGTATTTCACAATTATAGAATTGTCCAACTTGAATTTATGCTCCGTTAATGGCTCTCTATATACTCGCCCTCTATTACATGGCGTTACATGGTTTGTAAGCCTGCGTTCACACGGCATTTCACGTAACGTTTTGTACATCATTTGTTTTTATATCGTATGACCAGCTGCTCCCAACATTATACATACGCAAGAAAATACAGCTTATGTATGGAAGTGAATGTTGGGTGTGCCAAAAGAAGCATTAAAGTAGAATAAATGTTGTGGAAATGCGTTCCTTGTGAAGCATGTGTGGTGTGACTGTGAATGACAGGCTGAGCAATGATGTGATAAGACAACGGTGCGGTTTAAAAGATGTAGTGATAAAAATTGAAAAGAGTATGATTAGATGGTTTGGTCATGTTTCTCAACATGAATGAATGAAGGGCGGCTAACAAAAGGTATTTATTACAAGGGAGATGTGAGTGAAATGCCGGGAGGGGCTTTCCTAGGAGAACATTTAGAGACCTTATTGGTGATGTTCTTCGGAAAGGTCAGGTGCCTAGTACTCGCAACCGGCGTGCGTGTAGGACCTTCTTTTAAAACAAGTTTCAGTTTTTTGTTTCCATATTTTTTAATTAAACTTAATTTTTTAGGCAGTCGGGGTTTTTGATTTTGTAAATTACTTTTTTATTTCACAGTTTTTAGTTAATACAATTATTTTGACGTTAATGAGACCTATTTCTGAAACCCTTTATTTTGATACCCCACACAATAGAATTTGAGAAAATAAAATTATTGAAGACTCAATATGGCGCCAAAAATGGGCCTTTTTTTCTATTTTGATATATCCAGTGTCATTCTCACAATTAAGACGAATCGAACGGCGCCTCTCAAGCTGAAATCGATCAAGCCGTTTAGGCTACAGAGCGTGCCAAAGAAATATACACACACACATACACACACACACACATACACACACATACACACACCCACACATACACACACATACACACACACACACACACACACATACACACACACATACACACACACATACAGACACACATACACATACAGACACACATACACACCCACATACACACCCTTGTTTGTGTAGACGTCCATGCGAGGACTATAGTTTTTTATGAACAATCCGAGGACGCTCTGAAATACTGTCTTAACGGCCTCGTACGATATTTTTGATAAGATATAAAGCATCAGAATTCGAAATATTATTTAATGAATCTATTCGTGTAGTGCTGTCAACACTTTTTTTCCGCCGTTTTTTTATGAACAGTGTGAGGACTTCAAATACACTGCTCATTCTTCAAGCCACATCCTTCCGAGGACGTTTGTGTGAGCCTTCCGAGGACCTACTCACCCGCCTGGACATTACAATCCGAGGACTCGTTTTCACACACTCTTCCTTGAGTTATGTACAATGCGAGGACCTTGTGTTATACTTTTCAGAAACAATCTGAGGACTTTTTGAAGAGCCCTATGTATACAAAACGAGGACCTCTACCTAAGTATTTCGTACCTTGACCTAAATATTTTACAAAGTTTTGCAGTATTTTTCACACATTTCTTAGATTAAGTACTATCCGAGAACATTTCTTTTGCCGCCAACCAAATTTACTATAACTATCATGGACTAAGGTAAGATCTTTGAACATATTACTATTTAATATATATGATTCAGATAATTTTACATGTATTATTGAAATGCTTTTCATTCAATTAAAGACGCAAATAAAAAAACGAAATTTATGTTTATCGCTTTATAGATTTATGTTACAACGTACGTAAATCATCGTACTAAAAAACAACGTACACATTGTTTTTTAGTACGATAATATCGAAAGCCACGTGGTATGTAAGCGAATAATAATTCGCGTTAACAATTTATATAGGTGTTTTATATTTTAAATCTATTTAAACTATATTCGGATGAAATTTGACATGCGAGTAGTTGGTTGGAGTATAATATGAAGGTGTTCATTGTCTGTCAAATTTAAAAGGTATTTAAGACATTGTTATAACAATGCAACTACTTTTATTTAACTTGCATTGGTATCTATTTGTGGAAGTTTCTATTGTTTCAAAGTAAATATTATTCTTTAAATCAATTGTTTATTCAAAAAATAAACTTTCTCGTCACTACTCATATTGCTCGAAACGAGACGACACAAAGGCAAAATCTGTTCAAAGAGAAGGTTCTATGCTATTACCTATTTCCGTTGCTGCTTCAGAGAAGCTGCGAAGTAATGTTCTTTCACGAATGAACATTGATGAAGTTTTGCTTATAGTCAAGCAAGAACCTACCCTACCTACCCTGCGTACCCTGCCTACCCTGCCTACCCTGCCTACCCTGCCTACCCTGCCTACCCTGCCTACCCTGCCTACCCTGCCTACCCTGCCTACCCTGCCTACCCTGCCTACCCTGCCTACCCTACCTACCCTACCTACCCTAACTATTTTTAAAAAAAATTCTCTCCGTAACAACCATCCTCGTACTTCAAGGAATATTATAAAAAAAGAATTAGCGATATTGGTTCAGCTGTTCTCGAGATTTGCGCTTAGCAACACATTTAGCGATTCATTTTTATATATATAAATAGATAGCTTGTGCCCGCGACTTCGTACGCGCATATCCCGTTTTTTCCCGTTCCCATAAGAATTTCCCGATCCCGTATAGCCTATAGCCTTCCTCGATAAATGGGCTATCTAACACTGAAATAATTTTTCAAATCGGACCAGTAGTTCCTGAGATTAGCGCGTTCAAGCAAACAAACAAACAAACAAACTCTTCAGCTTTATATAATAGTTATAAGTTATAAGATATGCTTGCTGTAAGCCATTGAGGAGTTGGATGATTTGCAGATTGTTCTGATAGCATCAGGTCCATAATATAAGAGTCCCCATGTAGACGAATATAATAAGTAGAGATCGGATATTCCAGTGCATATAAAATATATAAACTTCGAGGAAGTACGTAACAAAAAGTGGGATATGTAATAACATCTATAAAATACCGAGATTTAAAAATCATGATTATTACATTTTCTAGTACAGTAGAATCCGTTTATTATGACTCCGGCTATATTGACCAACCGCTTATTATGACGTAATTCACAACGAAGTTTGGTTTTCATATAAAATTCACTATAACAAAGTCGGATACTATGACATGCTTATAGTGACAAGTTGCTCATTGTGACCCATTTTTAATCAATTGTGTCGAATTATTGTGACTGACGTGATTCCTTACACCTTCGAAACAAAGGAATACCCGTCAGCGGCCCTATGTTTTGGTAATCTTGACTTCAATTTGTTCTGCAACCTCGATAATTCGTTTAAAAGTTCGACAAAACATTGTTGTACGGACAACTTTTAATGTTGAGTTATCTCTAATTTGATTCTCTCTATCAAATTAAATGAATAGTAACATAAGTTATTTTTTTCTACAAAATGCTTTGTATGACGTCCGCTTAATATGACGTATTTGTTATTTCCCTTCGATGTCATTATAAACGGAGATGTATGAAAGAACGTATGTATTATATTTAATGTTAGTATTGTATAGTATCATAATACTTTACTTTAAATTAATGTTTATTAAGTTTGAAACACCTTTTTTTATGAATGTAAAAGATATTTATATAAGAGAAATATATACTTATTTTTTTACTTTGCTCTTTTGTTTACTGTATAAAACCTATGAATCCGCAAAAATACTCATACTAGGATACACACTATCTGGTCCGCTTACCATTCCGAGGATCTGAATACACACTGTCTGATATAGCTACTCATCCGAGGGCAGGTGTGTTAAATTCACACATTAGTCCTCGGATAATACTACAAAATTTAACTCGTGTGTAAGGCGAGTGTGTAAAAATCGATGCTGGCGCCGCGTAGCGGTCACACACTGTCGGTGTGTAGATATGAATTCTCTTAATCAAAACGAGGTTTGGGTGACTTTTTCTTATTACTTATACATACAGGTTCAGAATCGCACGACAAATACGATGCAGTGGATAAGTCAATCCGAGGACCCCCGAAAATGTCCTCGGTTTGAAAATGTCCTCGGAAGTTCCTCGTGTATTCAGGTGCATGTCCTCGGATAGTACTTAAAACAAACACACACACACATACACACACAGACACCCGCCCACAATCACACCCGCGCACACACACACACACATACACACATATACGTACATACATACATATATATATATATAAAACTCGAAAGACCTAACTCTCCTTTTGACGCAGTCGGGTAAAAAGGCGTGAGTACATAAAAGTCACGCCTTTTTCCCATAGGGATAGGGTGTTATGTAAGAAAACACAGTAACTGAAAACATTACTTTTATTATATTATTGGGTCAATCAGACCACATTATGGTCAAATTAGAAATGATATAATAAGATCAGACACAAAATTAACGGAAAAAGCTTTTTCCTTCATAATAGATGTGTACTAAATTAGGATATTGACCCATTTTTGTCCGATCTCGGTGCTCTAGATCATAGGAGATATAATATAGATTAATGATGCTCATTATTCTTGCTTCTGTCTAGACATGTAATCTATTATGTTTATAGTATGAATGCCGAATAATATGATGAATAAAGGTATGCCAACTAAGTATAAAAATTCTAAGAATTACGATCCCTTTATGCTGATCAGAGGGGCAAATCTCGTCATTTTAAGAGCGTTCACTGTCTGATCTTAGTCTCAATGTGTCAAAAATACCTCAAGTTTCCATAAATTTTACATGATTTTAACATATGATTGTTGGCGAGATGAGACTGCGAGTAGATTGTGAACGTTATTAATTACGAGAGTTGGGCTTCTGGATTCCAAGCTGTCCGTTCGCTTCTGGATAAGTAATGACAGCCCTCACGGGCCGAAGATTAAAGCTAAGTTTGCCGAGGTCGGTCCGTGGATGAGTGATCCATTGCAAATCGAGACCCACGTTAAGCCGTGCCGACTGTCTTTTGGAGATCTTTAACATTCGTTACGGGTAGTCAGAAGCCTGAAAGCCGGGCAAGTGACATACCAAGGGGTATCGTATTACCCAGCTATTACTGGTATTCAGTTGCATCCGGTTAGGCTGGAAGCAGACCACACCGAGGCAATGTCAAAATCAAAATATTTTACTTCGCATAAACGTGCATGGGCATTTATGAAACGTCAGAAGCTAGGTGCACTGTTCCAATTTGTCGCTTCCTATGGAGAAGAGCCGGCAAGAAACTCCACGGTTACTCTTTTAAAAATAATTGGCTTTTACAATGTTTTCAAATTACAGTGATAATAGGTATGGGAGGACAGTGCAGGCCAGTCATTAAGTACCAGGTACTTAAAGGAATGAAAATAAATAATAGAAAATCGTTTACAAATCTACAGTCTGTAAGGCCTACAACGTTCTCTCATTCACAATATGTAAAAGAATCTACATAAATAAAATTAACATATTTAAACCAAGTGACATGATTTCCATGACAATCACTAATAAATAGTCGATATTAGAATTGATGTAAAATGTCAATTAATGGCGAGAATATGTCAGACATTGTAAAAAATAAAAAGAATAAAAATTTACATTGTAATTTCGAAGCAGTTAATAGACTTTCACATAGTTACGCTGTTAATGAGATACCAGGTAAGCCACATGTGTAGAAGGAATTAATGCCAAACTTCCCTGTCTTCAACATAGTCTTATATCTTATAATATGCTTTTTTGATAAGGACACGTTTTATGTGAGTTTTAAACTTTCCATCGCTAAGTTTTGTAACCGACTTTGGCAACTTGTTATAGAAGCGGATACTGTTTATTAGCAATAGAATAGAATATTTATTTATTCAAGTAACCGAGACTCAACAAAATTGTTAGTAAAACTTACGACTATGTTAGTAACCACAGACTATACACAAAACAAGGAAAGCAATACAAAAACAACGGTCGATCACCGTTGCGACATCCCATGAGAGACGGCACAACAGTGACCCACGTAAACACAGTCCCGGCGACTCGCAACCATGCCTAAGACACTATTGGAGCTGCCCCACACCCTGGGCACTAGGGAAGCGCACCTTTTACGCATTGTTGCGTAAAAGCAATCTACATGCGCATCTGCGAACATCCCTGACGCACTACAGAAACGGGGCAGCCCCACCAGTATCCTAAATGCATTGTTATATTGAACGCGGAGAGCGCTGTACGATCTTTGCGAACATTTAGCCCACAGGCTGCATGTGTAAAAAGAAGTACAGTAGGCTCGAAAGAGCGTGATTTTAACAGGAAGTGAGCAACGTGCAAACCTGCAAGCCAGCATGTACGCTCTAACCGACAACGCCCTCCGCTCCCGTTCAATGTCATCATCGTCTTTGAGGTCGGGAGTCAATATATGACCAAGATATTTAAACCTGTAGACTCTCTGTAAAGGTGCAATGACTTGCTAGTTTTAGTTGATCTAAATTTTGGAATCACAATTTCATCTTTACTACGTGTATTTAGATTATAGAAAACGCATCTTTTACAAAAAAAAACAAATTTTTGCGAACATACAAGATATTTTCTAGGATATAAAAAGAAGGGAAGAGTTAGTATATCAATTTCGTTGAATTTGTTTCTAAGAGACTTGCGAGGCCCCATTTTATAGATTGCGCGGATTGCCCTCTTTTGAAAAATGAAAATTGAATCTACGTCAGCTGCCGATCCCCACAGCAGAAGGCCATAAGACATAATACTGTGAAAATAAGCTAAGTATACTAATCTAGCTGTGGCTACATCAGTCAACTGCCATGCAATGCAATGTGCAATGTGCATGCTGCAATGTGTTTTCATGGTCCTCGGAACGCGCTACAGTCAGGTTCCCAAATAACGGTAGGAGGAGTTCACGTCGGCGTCGAGTAGACGATGAAGTGCCTGGGACTTGTGCTTGACAGCCGGTGGAACTTCGTGGAGCATTTCCGACGTTTGGCTCCCAGACTTGCCTTATAGGGGCTCCTGCCCAATCTAGGGGCCAAACACCTCATGCCGGAGTGCGGTCCAAGGCCCTTTACGGGACATCGGTGTGGGCGCGCTCATTGTGGCGGCGACACGCCAGCCGGTTAAGCGCTTCCCAGAGGGTCATGGGCATCCAGCTAGTCCGGGGATACCGCACGGTCTCTGGTGAGGCGACGAGCTTCCTTGCCGGATTGCCGCCATGGGATCTGGAGGCAAAAGTCCTCGCGCATATGTAGGAGTGGCGCGAAGAGAAATCATGGCACAGCGGACAGAGCTCCGGTGGGATCTCATGGCGTCATGGAAAGTGCGATTGTCGCAACCCAGTGCTGGGCACGCCACAATTGCTGCGGTAAGTCCCCTCTTTGAGGAGTGGCTGGAGAGGCGTCACGGCGTCCTCACCTTCGCCTTACGCAGGTCCTCACCGGACACGGCTGTTTCGGGAGGTTCCTGTTCCGGATAAAGTAGGAGAAAACTCCCAGGTGTCACCATTGTGTGGACCGCCTGGAGGACACGGTGGAGCATACCGTGGGGGTCTGCCCTACCTGAGCAGAGCACCGCCGCACAGACTGGTATTTGGTCCTAAAAGTTGGCCAAAATCGTTTTTTTTTTAAATATTAGTTCTACTGCCTCTAAGTCGTTGCTTCCAAAAACTAGTATAACCGCTCCAAACAATAGCAAAAAACACAAAGCGCTAGTGCTTTCCAGAGCGCCGTGAGTTCAGTCGGAAGTTACCGTTCGCCAACAGTGTTCGTGTGGTTGTTCGATGTGCTCAGATTTCGTTATTTTCAAATATTTGCCTTCTTGTGACTGAAGGATTTTGTGTTGGTTTTCACTATGGATTGTGCACAACCAGGTATGTATTTTATTTGGCACTTCATTTTAACAACTTATCTATAGCCTTTCTTCATTTATATCCTTGGCAAATAAACACCAAGAAACTGTTTTAAAAAACACATTTTGAAAGATCAAAGGGAGTTTTAATATATTTCTCATCATTTCTAAGTCAAAATTGTAATGGTTCGTAATAGAGGATTCTTTTTAGGATGTAATTAAGTGCGAAACAGTGATGGTGATTTTTTCTGTAGGCAGTTTCTATACTCAGTAAATGAAGTTTGACCTAGATTTTGTGTATTTTTGTTATAGGCTCTTCTGGAATGAGAGTTTTGACTCGAAATCATTTGTTTAATATAATGGAACTCTCAAATACCTCAACTTTTAATGAAAAGTTACAATTTATGGAGCGGGTACTGCTCAATCAATATGCAGAAAATGACGAAAATATTGCTCATGTAAAGCAAAAACTGTCGATCATCAGGCATCAGTTTAAAAAAAAATGGTCAGCTGCTCGCAACACAAAGATCAGATTCCTAGAAAACAATGCCGAGTGGCTTAATGGATCCATTTCGTTACCGAAAGCAGGTAGGTGATACCCAAATTCCATTACTTCTATTGTTTTATTATGCTTTGTAGCATTTTGTTTACCCGCACAATAAGTAGGTTATTACTAAAATTTTAGTTTTAGGGGGGTAGTAATGGATGAAATTTTACGTTATGTTATTTGTTTAAGTACAACTATTGTCTTTTTAATACAGGAGGAAGTCTCGGTCGACCTCAAAAGTCATTCTTAACTTGAGTGAAAGAAGCAAAAGACGAAAAACTAAAGAACTTAGATAATCAGACACAGACAAATTAACGTATGCAACACAGATGAAATTACGGGAGACGGGAAAAGTAGATGCGTCAAAAACTGTAAAAGATTTAACTGAAAGTCCCAGAAGAGCAAGGAAATATGCGGTAGCAATGAAAAAAAATACCTCTGAAAAAAAAAAACAAGAGAAATCAAACAAATTAGCACATTCACGTGCACTGTTTATTTTTGTTGAAGCGGGACTAACACAGGCCCAATATGAAGTAGTGTGAGAAACTAATCCAAGCTTTTATCCGTGCTATTCGATATTGCAAAAGTTGAAGAAAGAGTGCTATCTTGAAATCCACAGAGTAACTGAAAACTGACTGGTTCAAAATCTCATGGACCACACGCACAACTACTGATTTTACATCTTGGTGAGGCAGTGGAACCATTTTTTTTTTTTTTTTTTTTGGGTGAGAAATCATCAAATGACTTCTCCTGCTCTGGTTGGAGCAGGAGGGCGTGTCAGACTTTTACTGAGTAAAACCCACCCATGTTCCTTCAGCTGCCCGTATGCCAGGGGCCGCGGTATCTCTTTCGAACAACCCGCACCCCTAGCAGGCATCGGCCCTTGCGGGCCCCACCAGCTGCTGCTGACGTCCTCCTGCGACGGGTCAGTACAGTGGCCCCGCCGCCAACCACTTTTCGGCCGCAGGGGATAGGGAGAGCGGCCAACGCTATACCGACACTCCTCTTCCCCTGCGGCCCCACCGCGTCCGCCATCAAACGGTGGCGGCCCTCTCCAGGCTACGGAAGGGAAGAGCGCTACTCAGAAGTACCGGCACTCCTCCTCCGCCGCAGCCTTACAGGCTGCGGCGGAGGAGGAGTGCCGGTACTTCTTCCCTCAGCCGCGATGCCTCCCATTCGACATCGCGGCCCGCCTCAGTTGCGATGCATCTCACCGCAACCTACTTTTTGGCCGCTACGTCGTCGGCTTGGAGGCACAAGCCCTGTCGAGCGGCCCCACCTTGGGGTTCCTCTTCGCTTCACCGTGGGAGGGTGACCACGGTAACTGAGCCCCCCCGCAACGACAATGCGGGAACCCCACTGGGGGGGGGGGGCAGTGGAACCATTGAGTGAATCAGAAAAACAATCATTAGTATTAATAAGCAAATGGGGCTGCGATGGATCTCAACAGATGCAGTACAAAATGAAATTTGAAAATTAAGCCGATTCTGACGCAAACATATTTTAAAGCTCCGTGGTGCCGCTCCAGTTGGTTTACGGACCAGAAAGAAAAATACTGTGGCAAAACCCTACTCCATCTTCACCACGGTATTGTCGGCCAATAAGAATACGATTCATAAAAGAAACCACATATGTGACCAATGAAGAGATTGACTATATTAAATCTCAAATAAAAGCGCTCACTGAAAGCGAAGACAACAGCTTTTCCGTCAAGCATAAATGCTTTTCACTATGATTGACGGAAAAGTATGCAATGCATACTAAATCAACCATGAGATGCTACTTATGTGGCTCCACGTCATTACAGTTTAACGATTTGGAGAAGGAGAGGCCATGCAAAAAAGAAAACCTTAGAATTCGGCTTATTTTTGTCGCATGCTCGTATAAGATTTTTTGAGAGCATTTTACATGTGGCCTATAGATTGTCCGTAAAAAAATAAGACGTTCGCCTTACTGCCGAGGAAAAGCAAGCAGTGGAAAATAAAAAAAAGAGATCCAAGATAAATTCCGGGAGAAACTCGGTCTGTTGGTGTATATCCACCAACAGACCGAGTTTCCCCAAAAGCCAACTTTAGCAATACCAATGACGGAAACACCACTAGGCGCTTTTTTGAGAACTACGAAATATCGGCGGCAATTACGGGGATAGACGTAAATTTAATTTATCGATTGAAAGTGATTTTGGACACATTGTGCTGTGGTTTCAAAATAAACTTGGAGGTGTTTGAAAGATATTGCCAAAAAACGGCAAAGTTATACGTTTCCTTGTACAACTTTTATCCAATGTCTCCGACATTATATAAAGTATTGCGCCATTTGGGCTGAAGTGGTAAGAGAAGCAATTCTTCCCATTGGACAACGGCTCAACTACGCCCGAAAATTTTCCCGGGTAGCTTGCAATGCAGATGTTTTTAACAGGCTACTCTTAACCTCTGACCCTGTCCTGACAGGCATGAGGAAGAGGAAGAATAAAAACAAATCACCAACTTTCTAAATTTGGTACTAGAAAGTGACATTTCAAATGTAAGTTTTGAAGATGACGACGAAAATGACGAATAAATGCTTGCTTATATTACGTATGCCTTTTTTTTACCTTTTCCAAGCTAAAACTGAAATAAAAGATTGTTAGGCAGCCATTAGGCGTTCCAAATATTTTTGGCCAACTTTTAGGACCAAATAACAGTCTGTGCGCCGTGTCCGCGTGGAGGCGATCGGCGGCGGCGAACTCTCGCGTCCGGCCCTGGTCCAGGCCATTGTACGGAGCGAGAGTGCATGGTTAGCCGTCGCCTTCAGCGAAGCAGTGATGCTCGCAAACAGGGAGGCGGCGCACGTGAGGGAGAGGCAGTACATGCGCCCTCACGGCCGTAGCCTTCGCAGGAGACTTTTTGAGAGTTTTTGCAATTTGTAAGTCAGTGTTAGGTTGTATGTTGATTAAATATGATTCACGACTGTAACAAATATGGCTTCACAGAATTATAATAGTTTAAATCAATAATACATATAATGAGACTAAATGAACTTGGAGGGTTCTTTAAGTTCATTTTTGTAATCCAATCGATTGACTATTTCATGAAAAAATCATTAAATGTGATTAAATGCACTTAGAGGGTTGTATTGATGATTTGAATGAATACAATTTGTAACTACGTGCGTGTTATGGTCGCGGATCATTTCTTTTCCTGCAAATTGTAAAAAAATGTAAGAAAATTTGAATTTCGTATGCTACCCTGGCTCTTTCACCCAAACTGGCGATAGTAACGTTTGATAAAATCTTATTATGCGCAAAGTACGGCACATCAAGCAACAATAACTAACGTCAAAATTCAAGCAAATCTGTAAGTAGTTTGACGCATTTGGGGTGCTGGATACATCGTGTATTAACTTGATCTATTTGTCCACAGTACAAGAAATAAGAACAACATACGTATCGCAATGTAATCTTAACATGGCGGCATGCTACATGAAGTTAGAAGATTATAGATCCACTGTTCAATACAGTACGGCGGTAAGTTATTCATAATATTAAATTCTAAAGAAAGAAAATAGATTTATTTGACCCAGGTTAAGGAACACAATTAAAACAGACAAATAATGGCGCTTGCAGCGTGAGTGAAGTGAAACTTCTTAAAAAATCTATATCTATAGTAAATTAGCTTTTGCCAGCGACTTCGCCCGCGTGGGAGTAACGTATTACTGGGATAAAAAGTATCCTATGTGTAATCCAGGTTATAAAATATTTATTTGCTCAATTTCATGCAAATTCGTTCAGCCGTTTTTGCGTGATTGAGTAACCAACATCTAAACATTCAAACCTACAAACTTACGCATTTCTAATATTAGTAGGATAGTAGGATTGCCAATAATAAAAGTGAAGAGTTTGTTTGTTTGAATGGGCTAATCTCAGGAACTACCAGGCGGACTTGTAAAATTAAATTATTTTAGTCGAATTCTAGAGGAAGGCTACACTAATTTATATATCACTATAGACCCTTGCCGTCTTATTACGAAACGCGATCTAACTTTAGTTCCAGCCTAAACCTCAGAGCCAGTTTTTGCATTTCCAACTTTATTTCGATTTGGGTAAAGTTCTTAATACAAAAATGACAACTTAGCACCGAACCAAGTTGTCAGTTTTGTAAAAATAAATGTATTTCGATTTATGTTAAGTTCTTATTTAAAAAACAGGCTCGATGGTTTAAACCATACCTAAAGAAAAACCTTGTTTTTTTAATAACACCGTTAGAAGCCAAACAGAATAAAAAGTCAGAAAGAACGCTGAGCCATGCGATAGGGAGGGTCGGGGGAGCAAGAAGTTTCATGCTCACGAAGTCTTGGGCAGATGCTAGTAAAGTATACGATATATTTAGTGTGAGAGACAGATATAGTTAAATCTTTCTTCTCTTTCAAATTTCGCTCTCAATTCTCGATACATAAAATAGTATTTTCATCTTTGTTATCGAATGAAGTTTAATTTGATAAATTAACTGTTTGTTTTTCTAATCATTAAATTAAGTTTTATTCCAAAACAGCCATCGGTTCTTACTAAGAGCTATTACGCACTGTCGACTGGTCTGTGAAGGGCGGGCGTTTTGGGGGACTGTCTTATGTAATTTTGACGTCCAAAAAGAGCTGAATCTCAGCCTAGTTTGAATAAATGACTTTTGATTTTGATTTTGGTCGCCGGCGACCGGCAGTCGCTTGTGCGTCGCCACTACGTGGCGAGTGGAGTCGCGCGGGCGACCGACGACTAAGTGCGTAAACACCTATTTAAACTGTAGTAACACACAGTCGCCATCACTGAGTCGCCGGCGACCAGTCGACTGTGCGTATAATGGCTCTAAACCTCTAAACTGCAACTATATCCGACCCGGGCTACTTGATCTCTTGTGGTGACAGTACGTCCTTTTATAAATGCTAAATTAGGCCTTAGTATACATGCCATGTCGCACAGATGATAATTGGTATCATCATTTCGTTCGTCTTCTTTCATTTCAGTCGAAAGACATCCACTGCTGGACATAGGCTTCCCCCAAGCACCGCCACTTCGACCGTTTCTGTGCTGCCCGCGTCTAGCGGATTTCTGCGGCCTTCACAAGGTTGTTATAGATTTCTAATAATTACTATTTCTTCTCAGGTACTAGAAATAGACCCAAAGAATGAAAAGGCTCTATACAGGCGTGGCCAAGCGAATTACGCCCTTAAAAACTACGACGACGCTCTCATGGACCTAAAGCAAGCGGACAAAGTGTCGCCCAACAATAAGGCTGTGCAAAAACTCTTAGAAGAAGTAAGGCTGACAAACAAAAGTTATAATGATATTCAAAAACAACGGCTGTCAAAATTTTTTCGTGAGCAAAAAGAGAACGAGGCGTTCATCGCGATCACTTGTGAGATCACCCATGAGATCACCGCCGACACGATCGCAGATCACTGAGCTAAGACTGACGGTAGTTATACGTAGGATTATGTAGACAATACCCTTTTTGAGGTCGTTATGAACGGCCACTCTCGGTGTTGTCAGAAATACGGATTTTAATATGGTCAATATCGTCGCATTCTTCTTTTCGTATTTTAAATACGTCGTTTTTAGGGTATATATTGACTCATGACAGCTAAATTATTTGAAGCTCTAAATTAAAATTGCAACTATTTTATTGTGGTGACGTTTTTTTTTATTATTATTAAAATCAGGCAACATCGAATGTGGTGGCCATTTGGTTGGCTGACGGGGTGTTATTTAGAATATTTCTAAAAGGTACTAACCTAAGTTAAACTTGCCACGGAAGGCGTTAAGAATGAATTCATAAAAATGCCGAAGTTATTGTGTCTATTTTTCTAGACCACTATATTCCATTAATGGCAGTGATTTATTTAACGTAATAGGAACTGAAATTTAATACCATTTTTCGTAGGTGCGTATAAAATACTGTAAACGAGTAGAAGCTGTTTATGTTTATAAAATTTTTGATGTGCGAAATGAAACCGTATTATTTTGCTCTTGTGTATGGTTTTATGGAATTGAGAAAAATCACAAATGACTCGAATTTTTGTCTCTTTGTAATAATTACGTATTTGCTAATTAATATGCTAATGTTTAAGTTATGTGATGCTGGGTTACTAGAAGATGCGCACAGTCTGTGTAATAAACGCAAGGTATTTAAAATGACAATATTATAAAACTGTGTAAAACGATTGCTCTAAGGCCTGCGAAATTCGTATTTTCCTAGGTTTTTTTGATGATTTTATTCTGCAGTAAATGTGATATCGACCTATGATTAAAAACTGAGCTACAATTTGTAAAAAAAATAATTAACAATACGAATTTTACGGCCTACTGCAAAGCACATCTCCCTTCCCAATAATAATAATAACTAGAGTCTGAAGTACCATACAGAATGGTCACGCCACATTGTACTGGGATCGATCTATCATATCAGACAGGACTATTGTAGCCAATACGCCTGATATTGTGGTGATAGATCGACGAGAGCGTCGTGCAATGATTTTTGGTATCGCTGTTCCTCATGACGAAAATCTCGTGAAAGTTGAGCAAGATAAGAAAATCAAGTATCTTGACTTAGCTCACGGAGTGGTTGACATGTGGGACGTGGACTAAGCAATCATTGTACCGATAATCGTTACAGTAAATGGCCTAACAGCGAAGAGCCTCGACCAACACCTTAGGAGGCTCTCATTGCGCAGCTGGATCAAGGGCTTGGTGCAGAGAGCAGTACTCCTGGACACGGCACGCATAGTCATCAACGCATCTTGGACCCTGCTCCTGATGCCGATGGGCCACTATTTTTATATTGTCGGGGCGTAAACCTGTACGACCTTCAGCAAATATCTTGCGAATATTCTGAGTATAAGGTACGCCACCCTGGTCATTACACTCTTGATCTTCACTACGTTGCCTACAACAGACTCATGGACAATAAACCAGAAATCACCTTGGGACAGCTGATCGCCCTCCCGGAAATAGAGCAAGTTACCGGATTTGAGGATTATGGAGTCCTCCCCCTCTCTTCCGACTTCAGATAATCCTACTATACCCCATCGTAACCTGCTCAATTCTTCCTCCTGTTAGGTGATCTTCTCGTCGGTCCGGAGTGTAACTGTGTTGTACGTTGCCAGGTCCAGTTTGCGGTGATTATGGTAGCCAGATCTCTTCCGTAAATCCTTAGCACCCCTTGCCTCGCCGTAGCCTTGACCGCTACCGTAGCCAAGGGTAGGCGGGCCGCCGGGTATTAGGGGCCGTTTTATGTTGGTCCTTGCCATTTTTGGGGGGATTTGCCATAATCGCCACGCTTGGCAGGCGGGTTTGCGATCGCAGAATGGTGATAAAATGCATAGAGAACGCTGCTAACCTTTCTCTAGTATGCTGTCCCTTAGTCGCCTTCTAAGACACCCACGGGAAATGGGATGGTGCTATTCTTTACGTCCGGCACCACACGGAACAAAAATATACTTAATATGTATTAAAGTAAATAAACGAGAAAACTAAACTAAGAAAATACTTGTAAGTTTCAAATTAAAATCATTTATTTGCAAATATGTATAACACTTAAATAAGATGTTCGTAGATGCTTTACAATCACTTACAATAATAGTACATCACAATCTTGGTATCATCATATACTATCTTTTGGCATGCAAAATGTAGATAGACAAACCACAATTTATACAAGTTTACAAAACAGTTTAAAAAGTAATTTTACCTCGTTGTCACAGAATTGTACAGCACACGAGCTTCTGCTTGGCATTATAATCCCAGTTTCAAACATAACCTGCTATGAATATCACATTGGTACGAAGTTATCATGCAACGAAACAAATCAATTAATTGTAACTGACGTCACGTTTTATGGCATCAGGGCTTAGCTGAGGGTACTGTGCATAACGTGTGTGTCTCTGTATATACTTCTGCATAATAACCCTTTGGGGAATATAGGCGTGATGTCTATTTATGTAATTTTTAAGGCGTGTTACATGTTCGGGTTGGCACGATTCAGCACAGCTGGGCGGCAAGATCGAATGATATATGTTTAAAAAAACTGCTTGACTTAGCTCGAATGGTGCCGACTTGTACAGGTGTATAGTATTTATATCGCGACACGCGCTGTATTTGCGGTAACCATGTGAATAAACGCGCTGTGAATGTGTGTGTAAGCTCAGGAGCTCTCGATACCGTCCGAGACAATTGCGAAGTCGGAAGTGTGTGTTATGTGTTGACGCTACTCGTGGTCGCGCACACATTCACACCGTGTTTGTACACTTGGTTATCACAAGTAAAGCGCATGTCGCTTTGTGAGATAAAAACACTGTAGCACCCTAACATGTTGTACAACATTATTTTTAGTATATGCGAAATCTGAATATACAGGATAAGTTTTTATCCAGTGCGCAAACTGTAACCTTGAATTCAGTATATCATTCTAGATTCCTAGCGCAAAAACTTTACGTCGGTTTTACAAAAAAAAACAGCTGTTCCATACATTTTGACCGCGTAGGTATTGCACTTTTCTTTGAAACAGCTGTTTTTTTTTAGTAAAACCGACGTAAAATTTTTGCGCTAGGAGTCTAGAATGATATGCTGAAATCATGGTTACAGTTTGCGCACTGGATAAAAACTTATCCTGTATGTAGTTTGTTCAGAATCGAATTGATTCCAATTATTTTTACAAGTGATGTAGCGACTAGCCGCCGACCAGTCGGGAAAGTCAACCATACAAGTCGGCCATATTTGCAGCCGGCGTTTAGTCGGCGACTAGTCGGCTAAAAACGCTGACTAGTCAGCGCATTTTTTACTCGTATTAATATGTTTAAAAATATTTAAAGACGGTGATTAAAATGAAGTTGAAATCTTTACTGTTCTTATGTTTATTATAGAATCAGTTTTACAGTTTACTTTCAGTATAATCTAGAAGAGGGTAGGAAATCAGGATAGGAAGAAACGCCGGCTCGCACGTAAACAATGATAGAATAAATGCAAAGTAAACAAAAACATGTCCCGACAATTCCGCCTAGTCGCCTGGCGCCGAAAGCGTAGGCGTACTCACGAACATTACTGATTTCACTCGAAGTTGACCGAAAGCCATGATCGGCTTGGCCGACTAGTCGGCCATTTTGCAGCCGACTAGTCGGCTAGTCGGCCAAAGTCATAGACAGCCCATCTTTAATTTTACATCATGTTATATTTTTCGCAAAAATGTTTTGCAAGTGAGATGAAAAATATTATCACCAGTTAATTACAATACAATCGCCGTACGGTTAGGTACCTACTGCCTAATTATAATCAATGAGCACAATACGACGCTGGATGCGCGGGCGGCGCGGCGTGCCGCGTGGTGACCATGTTTATGTAGACAACGAAGTAACATAACAAGCTTATACTTTTGTGATTTTTCATGATACAATTTTTAAATTTTGTACATAGATTCTTTACATAAAAGTACTAGACACGTGTTTCGGGTTTCGCATCTACTAAAACTAGGGTTGTATATGCCGATGAGTATTCACTACACAGACTGTGCTTATGTAATTATTTACTATGCTTCAATAAGTTACATTTTAGTAGCCGATTCAAACAAGCTATAACTTACGAGATTTGATATTAATTTGTTTAAAATAGAGTGAAATTAATAACTTGCTTTTTTGTCCTAAATGATAGCTCATATTGAGATTTGTATGTAACTGTCTATTATCTTACTCAAATATGTTTTTTTTAATGGTCTGTATTTTATCAATAAATCACTTTGAATTATTTTTTTATCATCCATCGCCGCAATCATTGAAATATTTTTTGTTTAATCTCATTGTATTTAAAAAACAATACAGAGTCAAATATTAGTTGCCGAAACTTCACAGACGTGTCAGGTATAATAGGAAATATAAAAAAAAATACAAAAAAGCTGCCAAGTGTGAGTCGGACTCGCAATCGTAGGGTTATTTAACACTGAATAGTAGGTACAATAGTTTACACTCTGTCAAAATTTCAAGTGTCTACCTACTACGGTTAAAAAGATAGCCCTGTGGCAGACTGAAGGGCCGACGGACAGCGGACAACGGAGTCTTAATAATAGGTTCCCGTTGGTAACCTTTGGATACGGAAGTCTAACAAAAAGACGAATGTTTTTCAGAACTCATTATTTGCCCTAGTTCGTGCGCACTGTTGTAGTCGACCCCATGCGTCTGAATATTACTTAAAATTATGGTTTTCATACTTTTTGCTATATCATCGGGGAAGATTCGCCTGCAAATGTTTGACTCTGCATAAAATCATGAACACTATTATATTGTTATCACAAAGCCTTAAGCTTCGGTCCTTCATAATTATTTTTCATCAATAAAAAATGATAATACACCAAGCACCACACATAAATATCACAGTATCTAGTATAATGAATAAAATTAAGAGTGGTATACGTTTTGTGAATGAAAAAATATGTTTGCAATCATTGAAATTCAACAAAGATTTTTTCTCAAATTGTTAATATTTGTAATGATGAGGTGCAGTCAGAATCTTTTAACACAAACTATTACGGTCTTATTAGATAAAACAAGGCATTTCTGAAGGTATGGTTTAAACTAGGGATGTTATGGAGATTCGATTCCGATAAGTCGGAACTTCCAATTGAAACTACACTTCTGGTTTCGACTTTGGCTCCGACATTTTAAAATCGGTGGTTATGATCGAAGGTCGAAGCTCACGAGTGGCGCGGCAGGCCGCTGTCAGCGTGTAAGAACATGTTTATGCTCGGGGAATCCTGATTACTATTTCATATTATTAGATTGTCCTTAAAACACACCTCTCTTCTGCCTCCGGCTCCGCCTCCGACTTCGATTCCGATTATGTGTTCGATTCTGTTAAATTTAATTTAAAAATCTCCCATTCCGATTTCGGTTCCGGTAAACCCACCTCCCATAACATCTCTAGTTTAAACCTACGAGCCTGTTTTTGAAATAAGAACCTAACAGAAATCTAAATATTTCGTTCTTTTTACAAAACTGATAACTAAGTCCGGTGCTAAGTTGTAATTTTTGTATTAAGAGCGTTCATCCGGCCCGTGCTGGCAACGTCGCATTTCAAGTGTTTTTTCAGCCAAGCACTAGATCGTCCGTTTATAAGTTTGTATGTAATTTTTAACAGTTATTTTGGTATTTAGGCTACTATTTTAATTGTTTTCTATTTGTAGTAATTATTTCATAAATGTTTTTATTTAAAAGTAAATGTTAAAAATAATTATAAATACCAACAATCTAGTATTCGGGTGAAAAAAAGAATAGTTTAATTTATGTTTAATTAAATAATCACAGAAAACCACTTTATATGCGACGTTGCTAGACTGCGCGGGATAAATGCTCGAACTTTACCCAAATCGCAATACAAAAACTGGCTCAGACCTTTAGGCTAGAACTATAGTTAGATCGCGTTTTGTAATTCGTTTAAATTATGTCCTTTGGAATGTCGGCTAAGAGGCCAACTTATTCTGGTCTTGTTACCATCGACTTGCGGCCGACTATACCTATGTGTCTGTAGGTATCTAATGAAATATAGCAAGATTTAAAATAACAGTGACTAAACCTGTGTGAATATTAGTATAGGTCGATTAATTTGATAGATTTGGCTGTGAATAAAATAATTTCTTTGAAATGGCGAACGTTATTGTGATACGTCATAAAGTTTGAAATAAAAATTGCTCCTAAAAATCAAGACGCTGTAGTATTTTTATCTCACGAAGCGACGTGCGCTTTACTTGTTGTGGTTACCAAGTGCTCAAACACGCTGTGGATGTGAGTGTTAGAGCAGGAGCCCTCAGTACCGTCCGAAGTGTGTGTGTGCATGTGCTGACGCTACTCGTCATCACGCACTCACTTATATCGTGTTTGTACACTTGGTTACAAGCGTGCGGCGCGTGGAAAAAATATTGTATCCTGAAATTACCTGTTTCAGGATAAAAGCCGCGTTAGTTTTCCAAATATACAAGGTGTAACATAATAAACGCAAGAGCTCATACACCCCAATTAGAGTATTGAGTTAAAAGCATAATACAATGACCAAAACTGTTTTAAAAAAGTTAACTGGTATTATTAAGAAAATAGTGTTGTTTTTGAAAAAGAAAACCTAGGTATTAAAAATATGACTGAAATCGATTTAGTAGTCAATTATGAGTTCAGGACTTGCGTTTATTCTGTACAAGGTTAGGTTACCATACAAGGTTTATATTATGATATTTCCTAATCATATTACTGTGTGAAGAAGCTTTTTGCGAACGCTGTGTAGTCGGTCTTGTAATTGCTTTAATACCTTTGACATCAATTCCCAGTAAACATTAAGGTTGAGAAAATCTGTCTCAAAGATAAATTAACCCTAGAATTCCGTGCAAGTGACATTCAACAGTAGGGCGTTAAAGCAATTATGAGGTGCGAGTGTACATTATCTCGGCCCTGGATACTCTTCGTGTATTGAAATTATCATACGCTCGTAAATAATGGATGCGTAGAAACCAATTCGTAATAAGAAGAGATGGGAAGAGCCGCACATTCAAATGAATACAATATCCTAATTTCCAAACAATATCTATCTTTATTTTTATGACAAAAAAATTCGATCAAAAGGTAAAATAGTTTTTTTTTAATAATTTACAACCTTCTGATGAAATTGAACGAAATTCTGATTAAGATAATTAGTGATATTTTTCATGATTCTTTACATTTTCTTTTTATTTCACTGTTTAATTTTAAGAATGATAATTGGCTGTACTTAGTTTTTTTTAAGTTGTAAACCCTGCCATGATAAAAGTATTGTAATGGGTATATAGTCGTATTTTGACATTACGCTCTGCCGATTATTGTGTTCGCGCGTCCAGTTAAAATTACCTAAATTTTGTAAAATTTTCTCATTTTGTAAATAAAACATTTTCTGTTTGATTTTTCTATTTTATGTGTAATAATGGATTTTACAAATTACCTTTGATTTCTTTTTATCAAAATAAGTGTTAATTAGCAAAACCGGCTGTCATTCGTATATCGTTGACAATCGGTACGGGTAGTCGGAAGCCTGAAAGTCAACCAATCTTTCCAAAGGATATTGTGTTACTTAGTAGCTGGGCTGTGACGGTAAGAAAAGAAAGGCAGTCGCTCCATGAAAAATTCTGGTATTCAGCTGCATCCGGTATCACCGAATGGCTTAAACGAAGTAGTTTTACCATTTCGTTAAACTTCATAAGATTGAAGAGGGAAATATAAGATTGCAAATTTAACAATAAATTAATTAAGAGGCAGTAAAATTGTGGCAAAAAAATAAGTAATTCAGTTAGTAAGTTTTTTTGATTTTCGTTTCTCTATTAAAATTTGTTACTGTGAAAAATGTTAGCAGTTTTTTTGTATATTATCGTACTGGTCGCTAAAAAGGGTTGCAGTTTCTTGATGTACCATTTAATACCTATTAGTCGGTGTTGATAAGATGGGAAAAGAAAGAACAGTTGTTTTGGACGTCATTTAAAAGATTCTCGTTGTTCTAATCTAAATGATAGTACAATTGCTGGTTTGGATTTTTTTTAAACGGCAGTTGTTTATTTTATTTGTCATTGAAGACAACTTTCAGATTCTCATTGTTCGCTTTGCAGATATTATGTTTGCGCGTCCAGCCAAATTTGTCTACATTTTGGAAAATAAACACTTGTAACGCGTACTATACTACGCCGTTCGCCACAAGCCCGCACTCCTGAGCCCCCTCTACCGAATCGTCGCTCGGCCCGCATCAGCGCCCAAGTCGGTGCCGCGCTGTCCCCGCGCGCCACCTTTGCTCAGTTGTAGTATTACGCGAGCTAGCTAACTATAAGCTTGTATGTGCGCGCTCTGCGCGTCGACCCGGTCGTTCGTCACATTTAAGTTTTATAATCATATTACTGTTACGAGCTTGGGGTTCGTGACAATTAAAAACAGCCGATATAATTACGAAAATTAACACTTTAATTTAACACACTAATTAGAAAACACAATTGCACTACTGATCACTCTAAGTCGCACTTGAAGATCGCTTTAGATGTGTTTCGCTTCTATCGCTCGACAATAGGCTGCTCCGGTCGCGATCTGTTCCGGCCTTTTATAGGGCCAATAGAACATTCTAGTAAAGAGACATCTGGAATGGTCGAGTTCATACCGGCCTAGACTGAACAGATGTCGAAAGTTCTAGCATCGAGATTTCTAGAAAGATCTTAATTCTATTAATTCTGCTACTCGATACTAGATGGCGCTAGTGGTAACTAATGTTGTCGCGTAACACTGCCCCCTCCTAAGACATGCTCGCCCCGAGCATTATCGGCCCCATAATAACGCGCCAGTCGATCCACATGGACGATCTTAGGAGTACCTCTTGCGCCTTTCTGTATCCGATAGGTTACGTCATTGATCTTTGTCACAATCCGGTACGGTCCGTCCCATTTAGCTTGAAGCTTGGGAGATTTCCCTTTGCTGCGGACTGGATTGTGCAACCACACAAGTGAACCTTCGTCAAACCCTTTATTGTTTATTTTGCGGTCATACCGGGTTTTCATCTCAAAATCAAAATCAAAATATTTTATTTCACATAAACCTGCAAGGGCACTTATGAAACGTCAGAAGCTAGGTGCACGGTTCCAATTTGTCGCTTCCTATGGAGAAGAGCCGGCAAGAAACTCCACGGTTACTCTTTTAAAAATAATTGGGTTTTACAATGTTTTCAAATTACAGTGATAATAGGTATAGGAGGACAGTGCAGGCCTGTCAATAAGTACCAAGTACTTAGAGGAATTAAAATAAAGAATAGAAAATCGTCTATAAATCTAATCTGTAAGGCCTACAATGTTTTCCCATTCACAGGTATGTAAAAGAATCTACATTAGTAAGATCAACCTATTTAAACAAAGTGACATGATTTCCATGAGAATCACTAATAAATAGGTGCTATTTGAAGCGATGTATAATGTCAAAAATGACGAGAATATGTCAGAAAGTGTAAAAAATAAAAATATTAAAAATTAACATTGTAATTTGGAAGCAGTTAATAGACTCTCACAAAGTTATGCTGTTAATGAGGTACCAGGGAAGCCACATGTGCAGAATGAATTAATGCCAAACTTCCCTGTCTTCAACGTAGTCTTTTATCTTATAATATGCTTTTTTGATAAGGACACGTTTGATGTGAGTTTTAAACTTTCCATCGCTAAGTTCTGTAACCGACTTTGGCAACTTGTTATAGAAGCGGATACTGTTTATTAGAAATGACTTGCTAGTTTTAGTTAATCTAAATTTTGGAATCACGATTTCATCTTTACTACGTGTATTTAGATTATGGAAGTCGCATCTTTTTTTGAAAAGACCTAAGTTTTTGCGAACATACAAGATATTTTCTAGGATATAAAGAGAAGGCAGAGTTAGTATATCAATTTCATTGAATTTGTTTCTAAGAGACTCGCGAGGCCCCATTTTATAGATAGCGCGGATTGCCCTCTTTTGTAAAATGAAAACTGAATCTACGTCAGCTGCCGATCCCCACAGCAGAACGCCATAAGACAATACTGTGAAAATAAGCAAAGTATACTAACCTAGCTGTGGCTACATCATGTGACAACATCTGGTCTAGCATGACTTTTTCATAAATTTTGCTCATTGCTGGAAGCACAGATATAGGTCTATAATTTGAGGGATCACTCTTACTACCCGATTTAAAAACTGGTACCACTTTACTATGTTTCATTAAGTCAGGAAACGTACCGCTGTCTAAACATTGATTAAATATGCCTGTTAGGACAGGGGCAATTGTGTCAATGATACCTTCAAGAACCTTAACGGAAATCCCCCATAAGTCTTCAGTGTTTTTTAAATTAAGACTTTTGAATGCTGTTTTAATTGTGGCAATAGAAATGGGTTTGAATTCAAAACTTGGAATGTCCTTACTGATGTTTTCTTTAAGAAGAGATTCAGCTAATACAGATGATGAGGGTAGAGACTTCGTAACCTCTATTGGGATGTTGGTAAAGAAATTTTCTAGAGTCTCAGCAACTTTTAACTTATCTGAAATGGTTTCATTATCAATTTTTAGAGCTAACTCATTCTGATCTCGCTGTTGTGTGTTTCCAGTTTCTTTGTTAATTACCTGCCACACAGCTTTTATTTTATTTTTAGAAATATTAATTTTGTTACATATTAATTTAGATTTAGCTTGAGCTTTAGATTAATCTTTTCAGACATTTGCTGGCCTGATTGTCTGACGTGCTCATAAATGTCATTCATTTTGTTCCGCAAGTCATTCGCATAATCGGTTATACTGCGTGGGGCATCAGGTGGTATTCCGGTGATCAGGTCTGCAGGCAGCCGTAATTCTCTTCCAAAGTTTGCGAAAGCTGGTGTCACCGATGTACTTTCGTGAACAGCGCTTCGATATGACAACAAAAATGGTTGTATGTGCTTATCCCAATCCCGTTGCCGATTTTCCACAACTTTTGCTAGGTACCTCTCTAATGTCTGATTAAATCGTTCCACCATTCCATCCGATTGTGGGTGGTAAGAAGTTGTTATTGTTTTATGAGTACCCATAACTCGACAAGTTTCCTGGAATATTTGGGACTCAAAATTCCTTCCTTGATCACTGTGAACTTCTAAAGGTACTCCAAAACGACAGAAGACTTCATGAACTAATTTATCCGCAACTGTCGAAGCTTCTTGATTTGGAATGGCGAAGACTTCCGGCCACTTAGTGAAGTAATCCATCACAACCATGAAATACTTGTTACCACTTTCACTTTCCGGAAACGGCCCCGCAACGTCAAGGGCTATCCTCTCCCATGGTGCACCAACATTGTACAATTTCAATGCACCTCTACTACGAGTTTGAGGCCCCTTTACAGCTGCACAACTTGTACATTTGCGACACCAGTCCTCGACATCGTCCCGACAGTGGATCCAGTAAAACCGTTCTCGTATCTTTAGCAGAGTCCGTTTTACTCCCAGATGACCTCCTGAGCAACCATTATGGTACAGCTGTAGAACATCCGGTACTTGAGCTTTAGGGACAACCATTTGCAAATGACAGCTATTTCCCTGAGCATTTTCCCATTTACGGCACAGGACTCCATCCTGAATTACCTAGCTGTCCCATTGGGCCCAATAGCTCTTTGTGATCGAACTCCTTGCTGAGACGTCACTCCACCTGGGCTTAGGAGCTCTGGCCTTCATCCACTCCAGAATCGGCTTAATGTCCGAATCTTCCTGCTGTGCACGTTGTAGGCTTTCCTTCCACTCGTTGCTGAGGTCTGTCCTGAGCATCCTCACAGGTACCACTTCCTTACCCTCTTGCCTAGTACAATGCTTGCAGTCTTCAGGACAAGGTCTTCTTGACAATGCATCCGCGTTGCCATGAGATTTCCCGCTGCGATGTTCCACCACAAAGTCGTATTCCTGCTGCTGCTGGGCGGTGCTTTTAGCCGCACTACCTTCTGGAGACCAGCCATCTTCCCTTTCTGCAGTTCGCTTAGGGCAACTGGATCGAAGGTGGCCCCTTTCCCCACAGCCGTAGCACCTAGGGCTGTATCCTTTGTTCTGATCGCGAACTGAAGCCGCTACAACCTCCCTGACGCGATGGGAACGATGATCCTGCCGCACAGCTTCCAACTCCAGTGCATGGGCCAAGGCGTCCTTAAGCGTTCCGTGGTGACCGAGCCTCACAGCAGCTCTAACTTCAAGGTCGCGGATGCCATCGATGAATGCCTGCACCAGGTTCCCATCAATAAGCGCAGGTACGGACTGGTACGCTTTACGAACCAGCTTCTCCACTTCAAGGGCCCACTGCTGCAGGTTTTCGTTACTTCGTTGCACACGATCCTTGAGCTGCGCACGAAACACGTGTTCCAGGTGAGCTTCGCCATATCTAGCCTCCAATGCTTCAAGGAGCTGCTCGTAAGTCACTTCCGTACCGAGAGCTTCCAGAACAGTTAAAGCCTGGTCGCGCAGGCCTAGGGTGAGGGCAGTCATGGCCTGACTTCTATTCCATCCATTCGCCTTCATGACAGCCGCGAACTGAATTTTGTAGGCCGACCAGGAAGAAGTCCCGTCGTACGGCGGCACTTTGAATCCACGCAGCGAAGGCGTTGTAGCTACGGGAGCTGCGATTTCATCCCCAAGTTTAAGGTTACCTAATTCCTGCTTCACATCAGCAATGACGTCATTAAACTTGTTGATCTGAGTTTCAGCTTCTAACAGGCGGTGGTCATGCTGGGCAACCTTCACCTTCACCTCCTTCATGTCTTTCCCGAAGGTTGCGTGAAGGTCCTTCATGAGGAGCATCTGCTCTTCCTGGCGACGCGCCTGTTCCTCCTGTCGGCGAGCCTGTTCCTCCTTATCGCGCTGGAGCTGTTCTTCCAGCCGACGAGCCTGTTCCTCCTGTCGGCGAGCCTGTTCCTCTTGTCGGCGAGCCTGTTCCTCCTTATCGCGCTGGAGCTGTTCTTCCAGCCGACGAGCCTGTTCCTCCTGTCGGCGAGCCTGCTCCTGCAGCATCATCATCAGAGCAGCAAAATCCGTTACTGATGATGCTGGAGCAGCTGTGGACGGGCCGGCTTCCGTGGTTGGTAGCTGGCCCTCCGACTTCTGTGGCGTTGCTCCACCGAATCGCCTCTGGTCCGTCTCCTGCTGGCGTTGACTCCGGGTACGGATACCCTCCGTGTCGTCTTTAGGTAAAATCGGCATGATTTTAATCCCCGCTTCTGACATCAATTGTTACGAGCTTGGGGTTCGTGACAATTAAAAACAGCCGATGTAATTACCAAAATTAACACTTTAATTTAACACACTAATTAGAAAACACAATTGCACTACTGATCACTCTAAGTCGCACTTGAAGATCGCTTTAGATGTGTTTCGCTTCTATCGCTCAACAATACTGCCCGGGTCGCGATCTGTTCCGGCCTTTTATAGGGCCAATAGAACATTCTAGTAAAGAGACATCTGGAATGGTCGAGTTCATACCGGCCTCGACTGAACAGATGTCGAAAGTTCTAGCATCGAGATTTCTAGAAAGATCTTAATTCTATTAATTCTGCTACTCGATACTAGATGGCGCTAGTGGTAACTAATGTTGTCGCGTAACAGTACATTCTGAAGTGCAAAACTTTCGTGTGCATGTTATACTAATACCTAATAAATAGTATTTGTGTCGTGTCGTGTGTTATCATTATTTAATTTTTGCCGATCGTATAATGTTGGCGTAGGTACGTTCTACAGAAGAGCGCGCGAACGATCACCGAAAGTCCTAGGCTCGTGAAGTATATTTGTCAAGGACCTCGTGTCCCGAGTAGGCAGGACGTCTACCGCGCGTAACGCTCGACGAGTTTGTTCAAATTTCACGCTTCGGGCGTAGGCGCATGGTCGTAATTTGTGCGCTAGGTTTCGTCGCAGGTATTGTATACCTGAACCTAGATTACGGACGTCTAACTGTGCCGGGTATGAACTATAAACTTGTGAATTCTCAAATGAGACTTATTAATAATTGACTGTTTGATAGCGTAACTGTGAGAAGTTTTAGTCCTTAGGTAATACTTAAAACCTAAGTGATCGCGATTTGTGTTGGATAACTGTTGAAGTTTTGTGCGACTACGAACAGTCTTAGTGCTTAGGTGGAACCTAAACTACCCATAGTAGCTAAGTTGGTGTTTCGTTCGTTTGTAGCCTGTTTCACAACCTCGTGTGCGTAAATTTCTTTTACGAACTGTGATTATGTAAAGCGTTGTGCTGTTGTGAGACTGTGAACAGTCTTAGTGCTTAGGTGGAACCTAGACTACCTATTGTACCTAAGTTGGTGTTTCGTTAGTTTTTTGGACTATTTCGCAATGGTGCTGACGAGATCACGCGCTGCTAGTCCGACTTCGGCTGGCGCACTATAGGATAATCGCGTATGTTTCGTCTCAAAACTCCGGATCTCAGTTGTTTCAAAACTGACTAAGCTGTAATTTTGCACACATATACTTGGATGTATAGGGTTTAATGACAATAATTTTGATATTGAAAATTCTGTTTATTAACTAATTAAAAAAAAAAACTAAAAAAAACGTGCATTCTTTCTATAAGAAAAAAGGAAATAAAATTTCAAGCAAGCTTCTACAGATTTTCGTTGACAGCAAGAAAGCCCTTGGCTTCATTTAAAAGTTTTCGGACACTGTTTCTGAAGTTTTTATCAAAGTTGATATGTATGGATCAGAAATGTACCTACAATAAGGTATTGAACACCCTCATCATTTGTAGCCGCTCTTGAACACTTTCTAGAATGATGAAGTCTAAACTTTGTAATCCTTATTTTGGGATTCTTGCACGTCTTCGGACAACAGCTGTCCGATAGGTAAAATAGCAAAATACTCAATGATTTTTTCTCCGTATATTGTCGTGTCTACCTATCCCTGACAAATAAAAGGGGTAGAAAATAGACTAGACAATTAAAATTTAATAAGAGAAATACAAGATAAATTATAAAAAAGGTACCTTTGCACTCTATTTATTGGTAATAATCGCAGTCCAATTCATTGGCTTTCACTCCTGAAACACTTCTTGGAGTTGTAGTAACAGTCACAAAAGCTTGCTTAGGGATAGTTTCAGTAACTGTTGAAACACTTCTTGGAGTTGTAGTAGCAGTCACACAAGCTTGCTTAGGAATAGTTTCAGTAACTGTTCCATTCATGCCCGGGACGAAATACCGCGCACGAGCCAGCAGTATAAACGCGGCCTTCAGCTCGGTCTTACTCTTTTTTTCTTAGTTTTTTTCCTTTTTATTCTCTGACCAGCTCTCGCTGTTTTTTTTTTCCCCTTTCCTTTTTTTCATGTCATCCGCCATCGATTTTCTCATCTGCCAGTCTAGTCGGCCAAGATGTATAAAACCTCCTTCATATAAACCCAGAGTGCGTTTAAGAATCTTATAATTATAATTTAGAATTTTGTTATTTAGTTGACAACGTAGTTAGATAGAAAAACCAAATTTAGGCTATCCAAAATGATATAAAATGATTTTTGGTAATTACAATCGTAATGCAACCTTCCTTATATAGACTGCATAGATAATTAAAAGAATAAGTAGACATCAGTTTGACACGTTTGACTTAAATGTCATAACAATAATATTATTAAGTAGAAATATGGAAATTCTAATGTAAAATCAAGTAATTCTATATAGACGAATCGTTTAAGACCGATCCGCAGAGTGTTAGCACAGAAAACAAAGAGAGAAATATAATAATGTAAGAAAGTCGTAAAAGGATAATAAAACAATGATGTGGATGAATGAAAAAGAAGCGTAAGTACAGTATCAGAATAAACAGATACTATATTTCCCCATCGACCCCGAGAAAATTTTTGGCCTAGAACAAAAATTTTGTAAGGTTAAATATAGCAACTTTCACATAACTAACATACTTCTTTCAATCACACCGACATCTTACGAAGTTAGGTCAGGTTGGATTCACATTCAATGATCACAACTCGACCTGATAAATAAATAACAGTAGGCTTATTTTCGGAGTTGTTAGCCGCTCTCGTCGAAAACCATTAATCAGATGAAAAATATAAACATTTTTAACAAAGGCTTGTTTATAATAGAGTTGTCAACCACTCCAATCAACCTCAGTGTTGATAGTTAATAACAAGGGCTTATTTTTATGGAGTTGTTAGCCGCTCCTATCAACTTCAGTGTTGATA
This sequence comes from Polymixis lichenea, assembly GCA_949091785.1. Classification (NCBI taxonomy): domain Eukaryota; kingdom Metazoa; phylum Arthropoda; class Insecta; order Lepidoptera; family Noctuidae; genus Polymixis; species Polymixis lichenea. The sequence goes on along the minus strand of OX420931.1, from coordinate 18,777,810 downwards.
GTAAATAACAAGGGCTTATTTTTATGGAGTTGTTAGCCGCTCCAATCAACATCAGTGTTGATAGTTAATAAATTAGTCGTACTAACTTAGTTAGTAAGAAGGTTAGGTGATTTGTACCTAAAAGCACTTCTTCAGTTATCTGATAAAAACAGATATAAAAGAGAGATTTAAAAATCTTCTATAATGGTTTAAGAACCGGACCTTGGAACTGGATTGAATAAATCCAGTTAGAACATAAAAACTAAATAGAGTTATAATGGGCCGAAAAGAACTCTACCGTTTAGAAGAAAGAAAAAAAAATGAATCATGAGGATAATACTAAGGATGAATTTATTTACATAAATATGTACATTATATTTTAAAATCTTTAATGTGCCATTTCGATTGGTTACCATTAGGATCCTCTAATATATAAACTAATGGGGATAGTTTTTGCAACACAGTGCACTTTACGTATTTTGGAGCTAATTTTGCACTGAAATAAGTTCCAGCTTGACTATTTACATAATTTCTTCGCCAGACTGTATCTCCTACGTTATATTCTTTAAAAGAATGATGCTCGTTGTAGCGAGAAGAATTACGGGCATGAGCAACATGGAGGGCTATCTGAACTTTGTCGAAAGTATCGGACAGTAAACCTATGTTGGTGGCATAGATGTCCCGTGGTAGAAAAATGATTTCGTCCAGATTACTAGTTGGCGTATAAAGTGAACCAGAAGTAACTGTTTCCCGTCCAAAGAGCAAAAAGTTAGGGGAGAAACCAGTGGTAGCATTAATTGTGCTGTTCATAGCGTATTGGATCTTAGGAAGGTGGATGTCCCAAGATCTATGGTCTTCACCGACCAAAGATGACAAAGCTGTGATTATAGTACGATTGTATCTTTCGGTGGGATTAACTTGAGGGCAATAGTGGGGAGAGAAAAATATGTATGGTATGTTATATCTTCCAAGAAAGTTGTGAAATTCATGGGATTGGAATTGCGATCCATTATCCATAATAATAGTCTGAGGTACTCCATGAACCAGAAAAACAAAATTTTCTAAGTTGGAGATGATGTTAGTACTAGTAGCCCATTTTAGTGGGAAGATCAGGGAATATTTAGTAAAACAACAGTTAACTACTAAGATAAATTGATTTCTACGTCTAGTCATAGGTAGAGGACCCATTAAATCTAAAGAGATTGTTTGAAACGGCCTTGAACAAATTTTTGGTTTACCCATAAGGCCAAAGGGAGAGTGGTTTGCATGTTTGTAAGTTAAACAGTTATCACAGATAGAAATTATTTTAGCGATGTCTTTAAACATAGCTGGCCAGTAATATAGAAGTGATAATTTTTTATAAGTTTTAAAAATTCCTAGATGAGGCTGATCTGGAGACCCATGATTATCTTTGATAAGGGTTTCACGGAGATTAGGATGAGGAACTTCTTTCCACGCGAAATCTTCAGTTAACGCGTAGGGAGAGTGAGTATAGCGGAATAATTTATTTTCGCGAACAGTATAATTGGGATATTGATCAGGATTGTTACGACATTCCAAAAGTAGTTTGTTGTAGTGTTCCAATGCTGGAGATACAGATTGGGAATCAAGTGAGACAGGATTAACGCCAAGTGGAAATGTTGTCGAATTACGGGAGAGTAAATCGGGGACTAAATTGTCTTTACCTCTTTTGTGTTTTAAAATAAAATTAAAAGATGACAACCTAAGAGCCCACCGTGCGAGTCTACCGGATGGATTGGATAATTTTAGAAACCATTTAAGTGCTGCGTGATCTGTATAAACAGTGAACTGTTTACCATTATCGATATAACAACGAAAATGTTCTAAAGCTGAAATTACCGCGAGAGTTTCTCTTTCTGTGGTTGAGTAATTGCGCTCATTTTTATTAAGGGATTTGCTCATATAGGCTATAACTACTTCTTTGTCGTCTTTTACTTGTGTTAACATAGCTCCGATGCCGGAGTTAGAAGCATCGCAGTGTACAGAGAAAGGGAGATCGTAGTCAGGACAAGCTAGTATGGGAGTAGTGACTAGAGCTTCTTTTAATTTATTAAAAGCCAGAGCAGCGTCTTTATCCCAAATGAATTTAGGGGCGTTTTTACCGGAAGAAGTTAATTTATTAAGTGGTGTTGCAATTGTGCTGAAGTTGGGAATAAATCGACGAAACCAGCTACAAGTTCCAATAAATTTTCGTACGTCTTTACGAGTAATGGGAGTAGGGAATTCGAGAATTGCTTTAATTTTAGCTGGGTCTGAGCGTAAACCGTTTCCATCTACAATGTATCCTAAGTACTTAAGTTCATTTTTAAAGAATTGACTTTTATCGAAGTTAATAGTCAAATTAGCTAACGTCAATTTCTCAAGGACTTTAACTAGATAAGAGATATGCTCCTCGAATGATTCAGAGATGATTATTATATCATCTAAGTAACAAAAGACCTTATTGTCAAATTCAGGAGTAAAAAGCATGTCCATAAGTCTTTGTTGAGTAGCAGGAGCATTAGTTAAGCCAAAGGGCATAATAACAAAGCGATACATGCCTCGACCAGGGACATAAAAAGCTGTTTTATCTTTGTCCGATTCTTCTTTCAAGGGAATCTCCCAAAATGCTTTAGCAATATCGATGCTAGAAAGAAATTTAGCGTTTTTAAGGTTGTCTAAAATTTCATTAACAAATGGAAGGCTATACGCGTCTCTACGAGTAACTGAATTTAATTTACGGCTATCAACACAGAATCGCCATTCGCCATTCTTTTTAGGTGTAATGATAACCGGAGAAAGCCAAGGGCTTTCGCATTTTTCAATAACACCCCATTCTAACATTTTATCAACTTCTATAATGAGAGCTTTTTGTTTTACAGGAGACAGTCGATAACAGCGTTGTTTAATTGGTGGAGTATCACCAGTATCTATATGATGACTAATAAGATGAGTACGGCCCAGTACTCCTCTACTTTCAAAGGATATAGCTTTAAATCGATTAATCATATCATCAGCAATAGTTTTTTGCTCTAAAGAGAGATGATTATAAGGGAGTACTTGTTTAGTAGTTTCAGTAACCACTGAACATTTAGTATTTGGCTTAAAAGCCGAAGAAAGTATGTGTGGAACAAGATTAAACTTTCTCCAAAAGTCGACTCCTAAAATAATTGAAGGAGATATATTAGGGAATACAAAAGCTTGGATTAGATGAGTTTGATTATTGTAGCTAATCGGAATATCAATTGAGCCAAGGGATTTACTTATATGCTTACTGGCAGTAGTAATCGTCATTGAAAAAGACTTGGATAACGTGAAGCCTAGTTTTAAAATTTCTAAGTGAGAGTTATTACCAAGTATTGTAATAGAACTACCACTATCTAATAATCCGGAAAATATTTTGTTGTTGATAGTAATATCAATAAAAGGACGGTTGAAATCTTTTTCATTATTGTATAGTGAACTTATTTTGTAACAATGGAAGAAATTTTTTATGGTTTGTAACCAATCATGCCAGTCTGATTGATTAAAGTTTTTATTAACCAAGTCGTTGTTTAGTTTTTTGAGTTGTTGGATTTTTTACAGTTAGGGCAATCAGTAGATTTAACATCTTTCAAGCCACATTTAAAACAAATTAATGTATGAGGTTGTGAGCAATTCGTTAATGTATGACCATTAGTGCGGCAGCGTACACAAAAGGCATTAGAGTTAAACTTATTGATTGTATTAACTTGTGGTTTATTGTTAAATTGATTATTAAAATTTGTTCTAGAAGGGAACGCGTCAGAAGTTGAGGGCTTTGGCGTTAAGTTTGTAGATTTATAGTTAAATTCAAGAGTTAAAGGATTATTAGTAGATTGTGGTTCCCTGAAACGTTTCTCTTTGTCTAAGAATTCTTCATATTTTTGACAACATGAAATTAGCGCATGAATAGAATTAATACTATTATTTGCGATATAAGGTGAATAACAAGGTCGGATGTTACGAATAATGATTTGGAGTTTTTTAGTTTCCGTTAGTTTTTCTGTGAGTCTGGAAAACATACCAGTCAGTATGGAAACAAAAATAACGATAGGTTCATCCTTGCCTTGAGTTCGACTATTAATTGCTTCTAATAATTTGTAGTCATAGTCAAAACCGCTAAAGTCTGTAATTAAAGCTTCGCAAAGTTCGTTCCATGAAAACAAAGAGTCACGTTTAAAACGGTACCAATGTAAAGCGTTATCGGTTAATAATTCAAACGCATGGTCTAATAATTTGTCCCGAGAAATATTCCTAGAAATACTAAATTCTTGAATTTTCTGGATAAAGGAGCGCGGACATGAATTCCCGTCGTATTTTATTCGTTTTAGTTCATTAAGGGAATTATTAGGAATAGAGTTTAAAGGTTGGGACTGAGGATCGGGAAGCATCGTATGAAACATTGTCTCATTGGGGGTATTAGGAGTCGAAGTGGGACGGTTGACTTCTGGTTGAGGGTTGAGTTCGTTGGAATCAGTTAATAATAAATTGAATTTTGATTCCAAGGCGAGAAACCTTTCCTTAGTTTGAGAGAAACGGCCTTCCTCTGATGTATCTAAATCAATGTCGATTCTCTCTAATCTGTAAAATAAATGGTTCATAAAAGTCCTAATTTTTTTGTTAAGTTTATTGTTGCCCTGTTCTACCAATAATATTTTCGATTCGATATAATTAAGAGTAGTAACAAGTTCGTCTAAATCAGTTTTGACTGAAAATACCGAATCTAAAATATCATGAGTCAGAGTAAGGGGCGCGAGTTGGAGAATTTGCTTCTTAAGAAGTATAACTGTATCTTTAGGTTCTTCTAGTCTGATTTTAACCTCATATTCAAGCTCAGCTTTATTTAAAAGTTCGAAGTGAATAATTCTATCCATGACTAAAAATTAATATTAAAGATAGCAAAAAGATTATAAATTGTGCAAAATGGAGGTAAATGAGAGGGTTTGTGTCAGTGGGTAGTGGTATGGGTAGTGTTAGAGTCAAAGAGTGTTCAAAAGGGTAAATTAGTTGTAAGAGGGAAGACAAGTAAGTAATAATAAGAGTAAGATCACTCCTTAAAGAAATTAAAAAGTTATTAAGCCAAATAAGTTAGTCAAAAAGAAGCAGTACTATTAATAGTACATTTTAGAATTTTGAAGAATAGTTTAGTGTGTAGTAGTATCTAGTTTTGATTTTACATTGGGCGCCAAACTGTCGTGTCTACCTATCCCTGACAAATAAAAGGGGTAGAAAATAGACTAGACAATTAAAATTTAATAAGAGAAATACAAGATAAATTATAAAAAAGGTACCTTTGCACTCTATTTATTGGTAATAATCGCAGTCCAATTCATTGGCTTTCACTCCTGAAACACTTCTTGGAGTTGTAGTAACAGTCACAAAAGCTTGCTTAGGGATAGTTTCAGTAACTGTTGAAACACTTCTTGGAGTTGTAGTAGCAGTCACACAAGCTTGCTTAGGAATAGTTTCAGTAACTGTTCCATTCATGCCCGGGACGAAATACCGCGCACGAGCCAGCAGTATAAACGCGGCCTTCAGCTCGGTCTTACTCTTTTTTTCTTAGTTTTTTTCCTTTTTATTCTCTGACCAGCTCTCGCTGTTTTTTTTTTCCCCTTTCCTTTTTTTTCATGTCATCCGCCATCGATTTTCTCATCTGCCAGTCTAGTCGGCCAAGATGTATAAAACCTCCTTCATATAAACCCAGAGTGCGTTTAAGAATCTTATAATTATAATTTAGAATTTTGTTATTTAGTTGACAACGTAGTTAGATAGAAAAACCAAATTTAGGCTATCCAAAATGATATAAAATGATTTTTGGTAATTACAATCGTAATGCAACCTTCCTTAAATAGACTGCATAGATAATTAAAAGAATAAGTAGACATCAGTTTGACACGTTTGACTTAAATGTCATAACAATAATATTATTATGTAGAAATATGGAAATTCTAATGTAAAATCAAGTAATTCTATATAGACGAATCGTTTAAGACCGATCCGCAGAGTGTTAGCACAGAAAACAAAGAGAGAAATATAATAATGTAAGAAAGTCGTAAAAGGATAATAAAACAATGATGTGGATGAATGAAAAAGAAGCGTAAGTACAGTATCAGAATAAACAGATACTATAATATACAAAATATCTTTCCTTAGCCCCTTCGTACACAAGGCTACTCAAATCTTAGATACTCAACGATTTTAGTCTTCAAGCAACTGCCGCCATACAAATCCATTGAAGTTCGTACACGAGTCGCGTCGCCGACATTCGTCCCGCGACTCGCGTCGTGCTAGTCGCGCACTACTTGCCGGACGAGATGGTCGCTACATAAGTCACAGCGATTTCCAAGATGGTGGAGCAATTATTGAATTTGTTTCTGAAGTGGAGAAATATCCTTGTTTATATTATAATTATAAGTTAAATTAATATTCTAAAAAGGAGATTACAGAAAAAGCTTGGGTAGCAGTAGGAAAGGCCGTTAATTTAACAGGTTGGTATTTTTTATAGTATTAAACATAGTCAGTGATTTAGTAAAGAAAAAAAAACACTTTTCTACAGTATATTTTTTATTATTAAGCTTTTGTTTTAGGCATATAGGGTCACCTGTTCACAAATTAAACCTAAATTTCAAATTATCCTATCTCTGCCGTTTCTCAAGTTACGACTCTAATTTTTTTCACCAAGATAGACAATTTAACTAGTAATCGCAACGTATATAAAAAAAAATACTTTACTTGTTTAAGTAGATTGTAAAAAAATCTTTAAAAAAAATGAACTTTGTTTCATTGTGTCCATGTATGTGTATTCAATGAACCACCTGAATGTTTACAATGAAACAGTGTTACTAATAGGTAGTACTTTATTTGCTTTTAATCAACTAGGTAAGTATCTAAGCAATAAAATACAGTTTAAATGAAAATAATATGTTTTATTCATAGTCATTATTAGGTACCTACGTTATTAATCAGACTTAATCATTCACAATCATAGGTAAAACCTACTAGTTCAGGAATCAGGATTAACAAAAACAATCTAAATATCCTCTTCTTATAACTAATCAATGTTGTACGAGTTGCGGTCTCATTATTAAAATATCACAATCTTTGTCGTTATAATTAGGTATAACTTCTTATTATAGGTAAACAGATAACAAAAATATCACATGATTAAAACCGAAACCTGAAAGTCAGCTAGATTTTAACGCAAATTTAGTTTTGGTGATACACGAAGAGGGAAAACATAGAACGAGTTTCGGCTTTTTGTGCCGTTAATTTTTGGTTGAAGCAGAATCATCTTTATGTCTGTCAGTCTTATTTCTGAATGAACTGGCTCTACAGGGCTATAAAATGTCATCTCATTCTTGTTTTTTACTCTCAAGAAAGAAGCACCGTAAGAGTTAGCACTTATTATTTCACTAATATTTCAAGTTTTTTTGTTTCAAAACCAACCATAACGTAGTCGCCTTCTTGGGGTTTTCGATCGATTCGTTTAAATTTTTCAGTAACCAAAGGTAAATCCTCATCGGAGTCATCTTCTTCATCTATGTCACTCAGTTCTGTTTCACTTTGAGATACCACCATATCTTCCTCTTCTTCGCTGGTTTGGTCTTTTTGCTTTTATTTTTTCCTTTTTTGTCACACAGAACTGGTCGCTTTGTTTTCTTGGTTGCGGATTTTCTTTCTTGAGCTTTATTCCTTTCTCCAGCAATTTGATTTTTTTCAGGCGTGTCCGTCGCAATCATGCTTCTACCGAGCTTTCTTGGCTTGCGCCGTCCAGTTCGTGGGTCAGCCTTTAAAGTTGGCATAAACTCTTTAGGTGATTTGAAATTACGTTTGGTAACAGAAGAAGAACTTGCGGCAACACAAGCATCGGAAGGCGGTGTAATAAATAAATAAAATAGCTTCCTGCGAAAGATTTTCAGCAATAGGATCTTCAAAAATACGTTCATTTATTTCCAATACGGACAGAAATGGACTTTCAGCTTCTCGTGGTGGGGGAGTTTCAGCGTACGTTGCATATGACAAGGGACTGCCAAGATTTCTTGGCTCACGTCGCAGGTGGTCAGAGAAAGCAGGAACTGGCAATTCTGAGGATGGTCCGGGCTGTTCTCTGTTGGTGACTTCTGATGGTATGAAGTCGATTTCTTCGAAAATGTCTGCGTTGTATGGAAAGATTCCAAATTTTTTGAACGCTGCTGCAATATTTACTGGCGTCATTGCCTTCTGATACGCTTGACCCACACACTCGGCGATATTGTAGATTGTCATCTGTTTGCCTGGGTTTCTTCGCAACCACGAGTCTACAGCATTGTTATAATACGTCTTAAATGGTCCGTTTAGGCCCACATCAAGTGGTTGCATTTTAACTAATGTGTGTGCGTGCAGAGTAAGAACACAGACCCCAGGCTTTTTGGCCAAATCTAAAGCGTCAATACTTAGGTGGGATTCGTGATTGTCCATGATTAATAATGCGGGGTTTTCTGGAGAGGCACATGTATGTTTTATAAAGTGCTTCATGACTTGGACAAATAGCTCCGTATTCATCCACCCACTCGGGGTAGCAAGTCCAAGGGACCCTGGAAGTGCACCGGTCAGCATAAAATCCTTGTAATTTTGTCTCGGGAAAACAAGAACCGGAGGTAAAGCCTGCCCTAAAGCGCATACAATTGCATAAGTTGTCACCAAAGTCCCTTTCTCACCACTAGTAATCTTGCCTAGATTGTGTCGTCCTTTGGGAGCCATGACTTTTTGTGGTTTTTGAACAGTACTTGTAGCTGTTTCATCTAAATTGTACACCCTACAGCCATTGCCTAAAGATGGGTGACGATCTATAACATTTTTCGGACGGTTTCTCTAATGAAGGCAGTAGCCCGCGCCAAACTGCATGCCACAGGCTTTTTTAGCGACAAATCAGAATGTCTAGACCTGAAAGATCGAAGCCACTCAATGCCTGCCATTTTTGCAGACTTCCAGCTGACAGGAAATTTAATATTATTTATATGAGCCATCTGGTACGCAAAGCTGCTAACGTCTTTACTAGAAAGACCATAAAATGATGACGCGCAATCTTTAATATATTCTTTAAAGGTTAAAAAAAATGCAGTCGAATAGCGAACCTCATCTGTTTTTCACACTGGAACAATAATTGGTTTAATAATCCCCTTTTCGGTCCCTGACGAGTAAATACCTGAAAAGTAATGTTGTTGTTAACGGGGCTAATAAAACTCGGAATCTTTTAAAATCATTTTATAAAACATAATAAATACAAGCTATAACGTAATGGACAACAAATAGGTGGATTTGCGATGAAATTGAAATTACACAGGACGGCAAGTGTCTTTGGAAACTTATGGTGACTTCACAATCATTTAAAATAACATTTGTAATAGCCGACCGACTTTAATCAGACCGAAATGAAATCAATTATTTTAATATATTAGTATTAAGACACGGCAAGATCTCGTTTTAGGACGAAAATGGGCATTCAATTATTAGGTAAGCTATACTTTTAGACGATTATCGCACTCGAGTCACGCATTTGAGGCTTATTGACGCCGAGCGAGTTCCTCGCCTTGCATCTTCTAAGCGATGTATTCTCCCCAAGTCAATGACGCAAGATGCAATTTAAGTTTACTGAAATAAGAAGTTATACTCAGGCGTCAATATCGGATATTTGTGAAGACACCAAAAGATCTTACATTGAGTTAATCTTATGTTTACACTGTTAACATTTCTCTTCATAAAGTTGGTCACATTTTCTCGTTAAACAAACGTTTAACTCTACTTTGAAACTAAAGCCAAATTTCAATATATCTTAAATTGTAAACATCAAACACGATAAGAAACTGGAAACATATTTTCTTCAACTAGTTTTACACAGTCTGTCAGAGCAGACACTTTTTCCTAACTTTGTTTCTTGTTAGAGTAACAAAGTACAGAAAAACATTTGCACAATCTATTACTACTACGAACTATATATATAATATGAGAAAACAAGGTTTTTATGAACACATTAATGTCATGTAAGGCGAAGCTAAAAAATAATTGCACTGACGACTAAGAATAAGATGACAATGCGTTGTTAAAAAATGACTAGTACTTAGCTTATTAGAACTCCATTACAAATTGGGACTATTTGAATCTGATTTTCTGATGGTTGCCAAAGACTTTTTATGCACGGAAGTCATCAAGGTTCTTGTATAAAAAAGCGAGTTCCCGGTAAAGCCAAGTCGGTACCGTAAAATAATAACTTATGTGCTCACACTTAAACATTTGTTTCTCCGTAGATCAACCTGTAGCAATCTATGTTGGAAAACCTGTCCTTACCAAGAACCTGTAAGGCTTCCATATTTCAGATTTAACATAATTTACCAAACAAGTCGGCCAATAACCCTGTCAAGAGACGGGCAAAAGTCACACTTACTTCGAGCAATCATAAGTAAAAATCGGTTTACAGCCTATTATTCGAACTCGACGCATTCGCCAAAACTTCAAAATTCAAATATGTAGTCCCAATTCTATTACAGATAAAAAAAACTCATATACAAAAAATTTACAAGCGTAGAGATTCGTTAACTAGCAGACACCCGGTAAAAATAGAAATATATCGCGAAAAATAAAGCTCAATACACAAGGCATCTCGTATTTTACCTTTTTATAATAGTTAACAATTAAACTTATTTTAACATCTTAATAATACAGTGATTTATCTATTTGCCGTTTTGGTTGCGACCTCATACTTGTAACGTAAGTTTCATAAGAGATTGAATGTACCTCTCAATAGGGAACCTTACTGCCAATTTCTCCCACTAGAGACCACCGTTGCACTAGATAACATAGGTTAAAGTTCCTAGTAATTTTAAATTGTAAATAGTTTTAATATGAATTGTCGTCGTCTTGAATAATCTGTAAGAATCATCAACCAGTGTATCAGTGTTGTGCCACTATTTTAGGTAGTATTGGATTGATGGATTACAATGGATTCCGTACATGATTCTAAACCCCCGGCGTTGTAATTTATTCGTCGGTTTTCAAAGAAAAATATAGCCGTTCCATACATTTTGACGGCGTAGGTATTGCGCTTTTATTTGAAACAGCAGTTATTTTTTTGATAACGCTAAGGAGCTAGAATCATTTCCTGAATTCATGTTTTCAGAACAAAGGCGTTGATTAATCCACTAAAACAAGAAATGGGAAAATACTACGTTGCAAACACTTAACAATCACAAAACGTTAAAGGTTGTGTTGTGATCATGTTAGACCTGAAAACTATAAGAATGAAGGATTATTTACAAGGCAATTTAAAAAATAAAAATATTCTTTTTAGTGCTATTTACTTTTAAAAGTTAATTGTAAAGTAGGAGAATATTTTAAAAAAATGTTTGAAATACCTAAAGGCATATTTTTAAACTTTTGGTATAATTTTAATTAAGCCGAAAAATGTTACCGCGCGCCTTTGACAGTTTGCTTTGTTTACCTGGTGTATAGGTGGCGGCATTTGCCCTCTTAGCTTTGCGTAAGATTCCCTATTAAATCAACTCGATGCAAACAAAAGTGGAGAGTATGTACTTCCCGAATGAATACTTGTACCAAAATAAATGTTCTATCTAGTAGAGAAACGATTCCAATTTTCTACTTCATTAGAGTTTCATGTCATAGGCAATCTTCCTGTCTAACCGGATGCAGCTGAATACCATACCTAGCCCACAAGCACAACCAACAAGCATTTCATGTTGCCGCGCATATTTGTCACGGTTTGTCCGGTTTGCGCGGTTTGTCCGTTGAAATGTCACAAATGGGCAAGTTTAAAATAAGCGTTTAGCACGATTTCGACAAAGCGCTAAAAGATCCTTGTATACGTACTTAAAAGTACATTAGACCACCTTTTTAATAACAGACAGCTTCTTACGCTTACTATCTCCGTCTTTATGTAGGTACTTAAACTGGCTAGGCAAATGCTTAATACCCATTATCTCGTCTCTACTGCATCCTTCCAAAATCATTTCTTTCCGTTAAATCTAACGCATAACTGCGATGCCATTTTTGACATTGCACTTTAGTACTTTCAAGCTCAGCCGCGTTACTTAGAGCCTTACGCCACATAACTTCCACATAACATCCGTATCTTAGTAAACATACAACAGATAGATAGCTGCAAACCCCATTTTATAAATTTAAATATCCTAACTCTGCCTTGTATATATATATTTGAAATATGCAAATTCGCTCATAAACACCAAGAGTTTTACACCAAACGAGAAGACATACAAATAAGATACACACTCCGATACAAAACACGACTGAACTTACCAACATCCCGCTTAAAAATACATTCAACAAGCCCTCTAGTTATGTCAATAAAAATATATAATAATTTACCAAAATCAATTAGAAAAGAAAAAAAAAACTCCATCTATTCAATAACAAATTAAAAAATATGTTAATAAGTACCGTAAATGTTATTATAGTGTTTACGAATATTTAAATGATAAATCCCTAAAACTAATTTAGAATACCCAAACATTTCTTTCTATTGTTAATTTTTATTGTATTTAGAATAACTTAGATTATAAGATAAACTATAGGTCCTCATCTCTACCTTCTAAATTTCTTTTGCTGTGCCCGACAGGGTCCACGATTGTGTCGTAAAGCTAATGTTTACCACCTAAGCATATACATTGTGGAATGCAATAAAGTATTGAGTATTGAGTATTGAGTAACTTTATCATTTTATTGCAGACTTTCTTTTTCGTCTATGTTTGCTAATATTTGACCTTTTTCTTTGTTTTTCATAGAAAGATATTGCGTCATCAGTTTTGCCGAATAGTTCGTAAGCTGTATGCTAGTAAAATTAAATATGCCTTTTTAATGTTTATTGACGAAATACATCACAATACATCAATTTTCACACATGCATAGCTATGATTTATTTTGATTTATTTTATCACCAAGTGCACTTGTGACTTGAAGTTGAAAACCACAGATATAGACAGACCTAGATAACGCAACCACTTCGCGTGCCGCCGGGCTTATTAAGCATAAAATGCTAAACGTGGCCACTGTCGCGCTCTCGCGCTCAAGTCTGCATCGGTGCGCCTCGCTAGTTGTACGTCGGTAAAAAAATCAAAAATACCTAATTGCGCTGTGATAAATTGTAAAAACTACACAAATATGAGCAGAATAAAGAAAGTTAACGTTTACTTCCATCGGTAAGTAATTTTATGCTTAATATTATGCGTCATTCATTTTAAAATCAATTATTTTTAATCTAATACCCACAGTAATACCAAATTTCTGAAAAACATAGGTCATCGAAAGCATGCTGTATATTTGTAATATATTGCGGATTTTACTTGGAGCGGTTGATGTGACGTTCTGTGTTAACAAATGATGAATATCAAAACAAGTGATACTGTCGTACATCGCTTCGGTTTCGGAGTACAGGCGCTTTTATCATTTTTCTGCCAATTTTAGCGATTAGTGCTGTTCATGTTATGCAACACAAATCGATTCTTGAGAATCGATTTCGAAAACAGGAATTATTTTGTATTTCATTAAATATGAAATAATTCCTCTATTTAATAATTCCCATGTGGACAATTTTCATAAATAATCGAAATGTTTCGTGATTTTTAGTTTTCAATATGATCTTAATTTAAAGGAACAATTGATTGAGGCGACGGGATATAATGATTGGTTCCCAACAAAGTATAGCACTATTTGTTCGATACATTTTGAGGAAGAAGGCTTTGTAGAAGAGAAAAAGCACCGAACATTGACAAAAGGTAGGCGGTAGGCCCCGGGTGGGGCAAGACGGGTGCCACACGCGGCGACGTCTTTGTATCGATTTGGTTTTCCCATCACTAAACAGTGCTTGTGACGTCATAGTAGGTAGTCAAGAAATGGCACGCTTGGTTTTCATACAGATCGTGATATTTGCGTTATCTAGGTCTATCTATATGTGTTGAAAACCATTTTAAAAAATCCAAAAAAATACAACCGACTTAATTACGGAAAAACACTACAAAGTGAAAACGTTTTTATTTTTCACTTTTTGTTATAGTACCTATCCACCCGATACCCATTCGAAATTTCATCATCCTTGGCGTCAAAACAATGCATATTTATGCGATAGCAGCAATCGCGGTTGACTTACTGTAATTTTTTGAAGAGTTCCGTTGTCTGTCTCCGAAACTCATCATAAGATCTATATGAAATTTAAATGGGACCATTTCGGAATAAACCCCTTCCGAACAAAAAAAGAATTTTGCAAATCCGTCTTTAAATGACGGAATTATGCCCGAACATACATAAAAAAATATATATAATATAAACATGTTGAATTGATAACCTCGTTCTTTTTGAAGTCGGTTAAAAATAACAATTGCTTCACTTCCCAATACATTGTGTGTTAAAGCTATATGTTCATGGTTTCTGCACTAAATAGAGAACTTATTTTGGCACATAATATTATATTTCCTTCTTGCTTTCTACCAAAAGTAGGGCTATTTTAACAATCATACCAGTAAAACGGTTTCTATGGTGTAAAAACTTATTTAAATAGATGCAGGTGTAGAAAGTTGCAATTGTTTATGATTGAAAAAGACTGAAGGTAGTTTAAATATTGAAATCTGAACTTATACCTTATTTTCTAAGTGACATAGTTTACCAGATCGTTTTAAAGCTCTAGAAATGTTCTAGAATCATCCAGAACTTCACACCTGTTCTTTGTATAATTTAAATCTAAATAAATATTAACATTTATGTACCACACAACTAGATTTTTTTTAAACAATTAATACTGCCTTATCAGCCGATTTGTGTACAATTATTGTGAATATACAACAGGTATGTCGTAAAAATTTATAAATTGAATAGTTTATTTGCAAAATGGCAGTGAAGTCTGTGCGTTTACTAAGTGACTCATACACTATGTAATTAAGGCAATTTTGTTACCCGTTTTTAGATATTACATTTATTAGTACACTATTGTGTGCATATAGCACTACATTAAGTCGATCGCAGATCGTTAAGGGCTAGCGCACATTAGGAGCTGCGCTACAACACAAAGAACTGCTAAAATGCTCCATAATCACTTTCGTACATTTTCTATGGACCATTGGGCCGAAATTATTTTTTTTATATTCCGATGCGCTGCGACGCACTGCGGCTGCAGTAGACGCTAGCCTTTACTTTTCATTTGTTCAGTGTATGAGAACGAAACTGTCAGAGCAACTTTGATTATAATAGTATAAATAATACTCGTAATTATTTCGTTTGCAAATCAATAACTACGTTTTTATGAGCGTTGAAACTAAGTATTTACTAAAATGATAATTAAAACTTTAATATGTACTTAATAATATTATGCGTAATTCACAGATCGCCACCAGTCAAACAGTAAAATTAAAATATATTAATACTATGAGCAATTAGGAAAATACGTATATTATAATCGTAGAACGTGAATTTTAATTTAATTAACATATATACAGTCTGTTGATTTACTCACTTGTATCGACCGTTAAGGTACCTACTTCCCAGTTACCATTTATTGAACAGCTTCTGTTTAGAAATCCATCACAAACTCGTGAAAAAAATGAGTTGGGAATGTTGTTCACGAGATTGTTCGAATATAAATGTAGAACCAACTGATTCAGGTGGCTAAATCAATAACCTGTATGTACAAGCGGTAATTTCAAATTGGCAAGGATATCAGCGAACAACAAAACATTCGTATTGTACAGTCTTGTTTCAAATTGGTCTTGTATAAAGCAAGAATAATGACCAAGCTTCGGCGATACATAAATTTCAATATAGCAAGCGATAACAGCACTTGTACAATTGCAAAACGAAGTTATTTTTTTGGAATTAGGCTTGCTTTAGTAATCAACTGTTTTGCTGCTACTCGGATTATGATGTAACCTCACATAGTCGACATTCACATGAGCGTAATAAAATCGTGGCGAGATTTTTCGCGCACTGGATTTAGAATTCTGGGTGTTGAACCGAGCATTGACAATCCGACAGCGTGCAGCGCGAGTGAGTCTCAGCGCGTTAAAAAACAGTGTTCGATTTTCAACTCTTGGCGCTAAAGATCCAGTGCGCGAAAAATACACAAACACATATTACGTTTAAAGTTGTTAAACACTTTTTATTTTTTATTTCAACCAGTCTAATTTTCTTGAGATTAATTTCTAGAATAAAATAATGTTAGTGTCTTTATGCTAGAAACAAACCCGTTTTTGTTGAAAACAAAATCGGCGATTTTTTTTTTGTCTTTCACAATGCAATCACATTCTTTGGTATATAACAGAGAATTATCTTTAGAGCGTTACATGCAAGCAAAGCCCATGGGTTTAATTGTAAACCTTTTGATATTTCACATAATATAGAAAAGTGTTGACAGAACTGATAATAAAATATTGATATACCTATTTATAGTGGCAGCATGTATACAGGCAACTGCGGTAAGAAACAAAGTGCTAATATAAATATAAACGAGACCTTTGAAGGCCTTTGAGATGCTTTCGTCATATAACTTAACCATGATTTAACTTTCTTACACAAATATCATGCCATAGTTTAATTCTTTAACAAGCCCACATTACAGACCAAGCTTTGCTTTAGCGTACCACGAATATGAACCTCACGACTATTATGAAAAGCTTCAATTTGCTTTTACCCGAGACCTACGAATTCTCTTACACTTAGAACGAGTTATAAGTTAACTATATAAGAAAAACCAATTTAATGTCACAAAATAATAAGTTGGTATTAAAGAGATAGTATACTTCATGTTATGTTTGTACTGAAATTTTGTTAATGATAAATTATTGTGAAAAAAAAAGTTCAGGAAAACATGTAGCTGCTCGGAGTCTTATAAGATTTTATTTCTTTGGTAATTTAGCTGCACACCATATTTCTATGCTGCCTACATGCCATTTTTTTTATATATTAACATAAATAAACAATATATATAACATAATTAACGCAAGACCTCAAACACAGAGTATTGAGTTACTTACAGCATAATACAATGACCAAAACTTTTTTTTTAAAGCTGTACAACATTATTTTCTTAATAATACCAGTTGTATTTTAAGAAAATAATGTTGACCCTCCTTAATATCATGCCTATAAAATTGAGTCGTTTGAATAACATTGAATTTTCTTTCGCTCAATCGTCGATAGGTATGACAAAATACATAATTTTTGAAAAAAATACCCATTTAAAAGGTTATTGATGTCGATTCAGTAGTCAATTATAGATAAACTACTTTCAAGACTTGCGTTTATTCTATTCGTTTTACACCCAGTTTGTTGAGAGCCTGGGGCCATTAAATAATAAATCTAGTGTCAAAACTCACATAGATAGGATTGGTTGGTCAAAACTACATATTTGTATTTTACTGGCGCGCGTCTGTCACTGTAATTTGAAACTCGTCACATAATTCGATCTCATAGTTTGCAAGGACTATAACCATTAATTTTAGCTGACTTCAGTTTCGGCAACAGATTCAATTGGCTTTCATATCGATACTGGTTGTAAATAGCCACATTATACCCATATAAGGTTATGCGTAAACATATTTTTCTATGAAGTATACTATCTCTTTAACCAACTACAACAACGTTATTGGGTGTCAACATCAACGCAGAGATTTCTGATCAGTACGTACTTATTTGCGTTGTCAGTCGGCGATGACGTCACATGTCCTCGAGTCGACATCCACTTCGGTCGTTTCTGCCGATTTCTCTTGTACAACGGACTCGGTCCGCTCTATACCCAGAGCGGCGGTTTCGTTCGATTTCGCACTGTACAAGAGACGTGAAAAATATAAGTTACAGATAGATTTTCCATGTTCCAGATGTTCGTTGACGACAATACAGGTTCTTACTATAATCATATAATAATAATAATAATAATAAATAAGAAAGTAAGAAATTTTTGGTCAGAATATACTGACTGCACGATTGATTATTTTTAATAAATAAATATGGTATACTAGCTTTTGCCAGCGGCTTCGCCCGCGTGGAGGTTGGTGTATTATACATTTAAACCTTCCTCTTGAATCACTCTATCTATTAAAAAAACCCGCATCAAAATCCGTTGCGTAGTTTTAAAGATTTAAGCATACATAGAGATATAGGGACAGAGAAAGCGACTTTGTTTTATACTATGTAGTGATGGAGCATTCGTTCGAGAGCAAAGCTATCAGAATTTATTTTTCGTGTTTTGATTCACGTACACACCAAAGTGTTTGCAAATGAATGTTCGTCGCGTAAATCGACATTCACACGGACGTAACAACATCGCGGCGGGATTTTTCGCGCACTTGATCTTCTGCCCACTGCTAGACGCCGAGAATTGAAAATCTAGCACTGTATTTATTTGACGCGCTAGATCTCATTTGCGCTTCACTCTGTTAGATAGTTCGATTCTCAATGCTCGGTTTAACACCCAGAGTCGAAAATCCAATGCGCAAAAAACTGAATGTCGACTAACAAATCTTGCACAACGTATGTTGGCAAAACAAAGTAGTTTAGCGAATTCTTGGAGTCCTTTATGGCAACAAGAGCATGGCAATTGAAATTTCAAAACGTCACATGTTTTATAGTAGCAACAGTACGTTCGGTGTAAGCGTGGCACTCACGTGTGGTGCGGCGGCTCTGCGCGCGCGCCCAGCGGCAGGGACTGCGGCCGGCGCAGCCACGTGCAGCGCTCCTCCTAGACCAAACAGACATATTATGCGGTTGACTATATACAAAGTTCTCAATCATCATCATCAGCATCATCTCAGCCCGGAATCACCCACCGCTGGGTATACGCTTCCCCCGTTTTCCGCCAGATTATTCCCGCGCCTTTGACGATATCATCAACGCAACGCACTTTTGGACGGAACTTGTTTCTTTGGCCATCATTTGGTCACAGCTTTACTCCATCGGCCACCTATGATAGATTTCCTGCCCAACCACACTCGAGGCGCATCGCCCTGTCCTCAACGTCGGAGCCTTCGACCGACGACGAATTTCGGTGTTACGCATTTAGTCTATTAATACGGCAAATGTTCTTTAAGCCCCATATTTTTGGTCGACAAGCTTCTTTGAGCACGTCGACCTTTCCGCGCTACTTGAATAGGCGCCAGCAAAGTTGAGGTGGTGAGTTTTAGCAATTTCCTTTACGAATTTTGTTTCAAAAAGTCCCGAGAGTCCTGTTTCCAAGTCGGTCAATATATGACAATGTTCAGCTTACCTGAGGTGTGACGATAGCCGTAATGTCAGTCTGAGTAGCAACCGGCTCCGCGTGGCTTTTTGTAGATACCGCCTTCAGCACTTCTTGCATACATCCTTGCAGTTCCGCTACCTAGGACGAAATATGTATTAGAAAATGGGGGCAGAAACCAGTATGGTAGCAATACTTCCGCGAACGAGCTTCTTCACAAAGAACTATAGTATACTTAGATTCAGAATCATAGACAATTCACACTCACTGCTACTTACTCAAATATCTATTGTTTTGTTAGGGAATTTAAGTTGATTTTCTAGTAACGAATTGTTATGAAAAGATTGTAGTAAAAATGTTGGTTGCAATTTGCAATGGAATTTGAACTTATTCACGTACGACTTTTGAGTCTACAATATCAAAAATACATAATATAAGTCTACTAACCAATATTTGTGCAAGATTCTGGATAATTTAATATTACAGTTGGTACACACCTGTGCCTGTAGACTGAAACACGTCTCCGACAGTTGTCGGAGCGCGTCTGAGCTGTCATCTGATTCCGATAGCCTTTGCTTCTGATTATCTACAATTAAAGGCAAAAACATAGAATTAATAACTTGATTAGGTTTTGCGAAATAGGATTATAGCTCCAAAGTAATTCTTATATTAATACGTGAAACGAGGGACAGTTAAAGTTTATACGAAAACTAATATTTTTATACAATAATGCATTAGAATTACAATAAGTTTTAATTGAATTACGGTAGAATTTGACCACTGCTTCTTATAGAGCTGTAGTCACTTAATCGACAAATTGACGCCGGTCGCTGGCATTTTAGGCGAAGCAAAACTAAAAACCGACACTGCGAGTGCCGCCAAAGTGTGCGTTTAACTTAATCCAGGACGAACTCTCAAATCAAGGGTAACTTACCAGCAGCCTGTAAAGTAGACACTTTCTTCCATAATGCGTTGATAGCTTGCATCTGTAGTTGCTGTATCTTTCGTTCTGACTCTAAAGCGGCCTTCGTCGCCTCCATGTCGCACGTCAACCTCCTATGAAAAAGGAAAATCAACTGAATGTAATGGCGCTTGACACAATACCTAAATTATACGTATGAGAACGATGTAAAAACACGTTCACATTAAAAGTGTCCTGAAATAAAAAAGAAATAAACATCAGAAATTAAAATAAACCGTGGCAGCTAAGAAATGACCACTCCCTACTGGCGGCGCTCGTTCACGAACATGACGTGTGGATCAGCACCATTCAGCTCAACCATTTTGAAGGGAACTTAATGATCCAACACACACGCCACCACCAGCGAGACATTTGAGTGAGCATGACATACTCTCAGCTGCCAGGGCACATTCAAGTCAATGAAAGACGCTTATAACGCTAAGTTGACATCCACACGGACGTAATAAAATCGCGGGATTATTTCGCGCACTGGCTCTTAAGGGCGCTGTCACATTTTTTCTCGAATTTGAGCGTTTGACTCGAGATTTGGTGAGTGATTATGGATTAAATATAAACAAAAAAAAAATTAAAAATATATGTCCTACAAAATTTCATTATTTGTCTAGGGAGCGCTCTAAAAAAATATTTCAATTTGTTTACATAAGTCAGTAAAAACCTTGTCTCGGCAAAGGATGTTTCATAAAATTTTACTTTCGGGCATCTTTTGATGCTTTGTTACATGGAACATATAATAGTTTAGTAATTTATAAAAATGTCTATGGTAGGACTGTACCTTGTTATTTGGAATGCTCAAGTCAATTTTTTATGTTTCATACAGTAATACACCAAAAATAATTCCGTAAAACAGAGAGTTTATGATATTTTTTCGTCTGAAATTACATTTTTTATCTATGTATGTTTAATCGAAATTCAATCAAAAAGTAAGGTAATAACTAAGGGTACTATGTCAGCTTACTTGAAAAAAAAAATCAGTAAATTATAAAGCAAAATAATATTTTTAAACAATTTTTGTATACAATGCTATTAATCAATATAAATCTCGAGACGCGCGGGCCTTAGCTTTCCCCAACCGTCCCTTGCCCGCAGAAGTGCCAGCCCGCGCCGAAGCTGAGCAAGTAGAGTTAAAATCCCCATGATTAATAATAAAGAAATTATTGATCCAGCCTGTCCCCACTTGCTGCCCTCCCTAAAAGTGACTCCCTGAGCCGAGGCTCGTACCCCGCAGGGGGTGCCCTCAGTGCGCAGTTGCTGTAGGTTTTTAATTTTAGTTTGTAAGCCCTGGCTGGAGGCTCTTAGCCTAAAAACTAAAAGTCCCCGCAGGAAAGCCCGGTTAAGTAGTTACGGCCTCTCAAGGTCAACTACGAGATGCCCTTACCAAAAAAAAAAAAAAAAAAAAAAAAAAAAAAAAAAAAAAAAAAAAAAAAAAAAAAAGGGCCTTAGCTTTAGTCCGCGCCGAGCGCTTCCTGAGGGAGGGTGTATCGCTCGCTGTTGCCGCTTTGTGCGGTACGTAGTCTCGCCAATTTGCCAAGAATATAGCGTGACCAACACTTCTTAATACAAGTTATATTTTTTTTTGTTACACATTTTGCTTTATTATTCTAGAGCGAATATATTAAAAGAAAATGTAATCTAAAATTTAAATTCAATTCATTATTTTCAGATTTAGTACAACGTTATATAGATTCTGCGCCTTTAGTCAAAAGTTTACTGTACTCTTACAATTTAGACCATGTGCCTTCCATCAAACATAGAAAAGAGAACGAGAAGACCTTTAACTCAACTTTGCTGTCAAATGAATTTACAAATAGAGAAGTGTGGCATATTTATAAGTACCTACAGAGCATTCCTTTTTAGGAGCTACACCTGATGGAGAATTTGAAGACGGTGTTGTTGAAATTAAGTGCCCCATATCTGCTTTTGAGGTGGATCCTGATACTGCCATTTTAGAAAAGAAGTTGAAATGCTTCAAAATCCATAACAATGGCGAAGTAATTTTTAGTAAAAATCACGATTACTTAGTATTATCAAATACAAGGCCAACTACACATTGCAAATAAAAATGTTTGCTTATTTGCAGTGTGGATTAGTACTGGATACCCACTAAAATTTTTAAATATTAAATTTATAAAGACGATGATTTCTGGAACCAGAAAATGTTGCCAAAGTTACTTAAGTTAAGTACTACAAAAGTACTACTAAAAGTTAATTATTATACTTTATTTCCTCAGTCTGGGTTTTTTACACCCGTTGTGCCCATCTATAAAATTATATACTGTCTCGAACGATACACATTTAAATGTGTACATTTCATATAAATTTATTTGGTACCGCTATAAAACAATTACATTAAAAATAAAGGGCATACAACCCCCATACAAGAAACGTAATTGTTTCGGTGTATAATATTACCGTGGTACTTTCTTTAGTTACGGACTAAAGTTAGTACCACGGACACCTCGGAAGTCCGACTCGCACTTGGCTGCTTTTTTAACTCATCGTATACATTTCATACTACTAATATCGAAACTGATTACAACTGTTGAAGCAATATCACAATGCATTTATTTCTATAAATAAGTACCACGAAATAAAATTCAAGTACTTTTTGTGCGACACTACTCACTAAATTAGCCGTTCTAGGTGATAACTTCCATCAGTACAAACAAAATTTCACGAACTATAATAATAGTAATTTAATTTATTTCGAATTCAAAGTGGCAAAAGGTCATGTTGGTTTGTTCCTGGCGTCCGGCGTATAACGGTTTGCATGTGTGCGTAGCGTGCTTCACTAGACGCACACGCGCACATTGGCTGCCGCGCGCCGTCAAAAATACCTAAAACTGAGCACTTTCTTTTTGTAACAGCCCTCTTAAACGCACTGCTTAGCGTCGAGAATTGAAAATCGAACACTGTGTATTTCCGACGCGCTGAGACTCACTCCGCTGCACTCTGAAGGCGTCTCAATGCTTGGTTCAACATCGACAGTTGAAAATCCAGTGCGCGAAAGAATCCCACGGCGATTTTATTACGTTCGCGTGAATGTCGACTAAGCGCACAATACAGACGCGACGGCCCGCAGCGCATCACATTTCAATCTAAAAAAGTGTGGTGTGGCCCGTCTGTAGTGTGCGAAGCATACGAAAGCTATGTTGAATGATTTTTGCAATGCGGTGCGGCCCGCCCAAATCTGAATCGGCCTTGGAACTACAATGAACCAAAAAAGCAATAGTACATAAAACTCACTGTATATGCTGTCTGGCCCTCGCCGCTTGTATGGCGTGCAGTATCCGCAGCGTATCCTTATTGAGGTTCCTACTTCTGTAGCCCCTCCACATCTTCTGTATAGTGATGGCAGCCATAGATTCCGCGCTCATTTTTTTCTGCCGTCTCTGATTCGACGCTAACTTCATGATGTCTGCTCCGAGATTCTCCGAATCAATCGTGATGCCGTTTAGTTTTTTCTCCTCATTTTTCACTTCTATTTTTGATAAGCTGCCTTTCCGTTGTTCCATTCTCGTTTTTAGCTTGGGTGATGACGTAGCGCTCTTTGGTAGTTTCGGGGAACCTTTCATGTTTTTGGCGTGTCGTGGCTTGTCTTCATGAATGCTACTGTTACTCGACTGCGACGAAGTGTTTGATACGCTGTGTATCGAGTTATTGGTCGGCTTTGATATTGATCTTTGGATGTCGTATATCGGGTCTTGGTAGTCGGGACTCATTAACGACTCGGGTACGGGTACCATTTTTGATGCCGCTTCTAGTGAATGGTTTACTGGCTTTGGGTGCGGTATCTCTGTGAAAGTTGAAGAGTTGTAAGTATTCGTAGGGTATTAATTTAAACGAATTAAATAAGCAATGGCTTAATACGTACAGTACGCGCCATTACGGGCGCGTGCTGTACGGTGACACATCGAGTTTTAGAAAGAGTCTGTCACACAAGTATAATACGTAAAGGAGACGATGATTACAAAGACGGACTTTCTCTAAAACTTGATTTAACGTTAGTCTAAGCCTAAACTTTTGAGTCCCTAAACAACATAGGCGTGGTATTCACTATGGTAATAAGAACTATAACTTGTCGAAATAGAGTTCGGTCTACACTACTTTTCGCTAACACATACCTTGTACTCTTTCTCTCTCCTTCTCTCTAGCGATGTCTCGTTTCTCCGTAGCATACATGAGTCCAGGCGAGTCAAAGCTTTGGCTCATAGCCGTGGGAATACCGGGGAGGTCACCACACAGTGATGACGTCATTTGATGGGATGGCGACGATGACTTGGTTAGTGCTGCGTGGTAGCTCGAAGTGAGGCGGTCGGGCGACCGGCCCATGTGGCGGGGCGTGGATATACGCGCTGCAAGTTATTATGGCGATGAAGTATAGACAGATAAGAGGCCATTGCTATGTGTTGATGGACAGCAAAACCTAATATCTGCTAATCAAGCTACTGTACTGTTTATTTAACTTTGTAACCTATAGTACCATTAAATTAACGGATCGTGTTGATATGTTGAGTCGGTTGTAATCGAGAGCAATTCAAGAAACCGATTCCATTATATACATTCCAGTTTAAAATTTAAAATTAATTTTAATTAGTGAAATGAATGTGTAATTTTATGTGTAAAGCAAAACACAATATTTGGTTACATACCGGTAACCTAAAACCAACAGCTGACGTTCGAACTGCGGATTATCACGAGAAGTATTTGTTTACTTTTATTTTTATCGTCTTTTTATGAACACAAAATGGCCTCTGTAATTCTATTGCACACCCTCGTTAAGTATTAGAATAAATAGTTTGTTGATTTAGCACTCTGTATTGGGTCGTAATTTGCATTGTTTAACATCGTAGTATACGAAACTTAGCGAAAATCCTGTTATTCCATATCTAATAATATTAATATAAAATACAACAATAAAAACGTTCATAATCGCTATTTTTGCATTGGCGTTATACTTTACTAACAAATAAAAACTTTAACATGTATGGACCCTACCCGCTTATGAAAAAGAAAAGTAAAATCCTAAAAATTAGAGGAATAATTTTACATTAAATCTGATAATTTAGCTTTCTTATAACTAGACGCAGCGGCCAAAAGCACTTAAGTCAATTTTTGCTCAAATTTATAAAAAATCCCAGCACCCATGTTTTTGTATTATCCTTCGACTGGAATAAGCATGTAAGTCACGCGTCACTTCATTGAGTCGCAATAGTTGACTTGTACCATATAACTTAAGTCGTATCAACAAATCAAGAGGCGACATAAACCACTTAAATTGACTTAAGTTTTTTTCCCCAGCATGGCAACTCTTAAGCCGACTGACTTAAGTAACATGGTAACAGTAGGTTAAGTGAGGGTACGTGAAAATTTTTCAGACTTTACCCTCTTTTTTGAAGCGCTTGATAAAAAGTTGACGAACGTTGTGGGTAAAGTAAAATTAAATACGTATTTCTTCATTAGTGTTTCGGTGTGACGGTCGTTGTGGTGTTGTGCATTAACTGTATTAATAATGAATTCGAGAGCCAGGAAGTTAGTAAATCTCGTCATAAATACTGAAAATAAAGGTAAGTGTTGAATGTTTTCCTGGCATTTTTATGCAATATGCAAAATAAATGCATGTTTTTGTTGACATGATTACAACACAATCAACAAAAAATTGTCATTTCACTTTTTTTTACAGGCGATGAAGACCCATTCTCTAATCCGCAACCAAGTACATCTGGAACTCAAAAACAAATTACTCATGATGAAACCGCTATTGACTATTCCAGTGACGATTCTGTTGCTGATCCTACCTACTCTCCAGACAGTCCTAGTTTGCTTACACAACATGAAGATGAGATGGAAACCACTGTTTACGATGCATCAGTACATGTACAGATAGCATCACAAACTGCAACACCCGAAAGTATTGAAGATACGTCATTACTACAACAAAACAATTACGTGTCACGTAGACGAAGGAAGCAAGATAATAAAATAAAAAGAAATTTAGGCCAATCCTATTTGACAGCTACTGGGAAAACCATCGCCAAACGTCAAATGAAGGAATTACCTAATTGTCGAAATAAGTGCCGTCAAAAAATAAGTGATGAGCAGCGAGCTGTAATTCATAAAGACGTTTGGAATCTTGGGTCTTATGATTTAAGGGCAGCGTTCGTTTCATCTTTGATTACCATTGAAAACAAGAAAACGGAGCGTCGACGGGTCGAAGATCCTAGTTTACAAAAAAATAGACAGTGGACTTACAAGTATCATTTTAACGTCAATACTGAAAAAATATCCGTGTGTCAAGGTTGCTTTTTAAAAAACCCTATCGTTAAGCGATAATTTTATAAAACTAATCGGTTTGAAGAAACGTGGCAGCTCGAGTGGAATTATACAAACAGACAAACGTGGAAAGAATACACCAGCAAACAAACATTCCGAACAAAAAATCCAAGAGGTGATTAATCACATCAATTCGTTTCCGCTATATGAAAGTCATTACACTAGACGTAGAAGCACCCGCAAATATTTACCATCGCATTTGACAATTTCAAAAATGTATTCTCTTTACTCAGAATCACATGAAAATCCTGTAAGTGATAAGATATACCGCAAAGAATTTCATAAATTAAATTTAAGTTTCAAAAAACCAAAAGTGGACACATGTCACACATGCGACCTCTTTAAAATGAAATCAAACATTGCTACAGATGAGCTCACAAAATTAGCCCTTGAAGAAGAACGCGACTCTCATCTGCTAGCAGCTGATATGGCGTACAACGAGAAGCAGTGCGATAAAAATATTGCAGTTACAAATAAAAAAAACAAATGTCTGACTTTTGACTTACAGCAATGCTTGCCTACTCCAGCTTTACAATCATCTGTAGCCTTTTATAAAACACAACTTTGGACCTTCAATCTTACAATACATGACAACGCAACAGGAATGTCAACGCACCACATGTGGCATGAAGGTATTTCGGGTCGAGGTGCTAATCAAATAGCCTCCTGTTTGTTTGCATATTTACGAGAACTAGCAGAAGAAATCTCAGAAGTGATTTTGTACTCTGATACTTGCGGAGGACAAAACAAGAACACTCACGTGGCTGCAATGTTTACGTACTTGTTGACTGTAAAACCGTCGATAAAGATAATACATCATAAGTTTATGATACCTGGTCATACACATATGGAGGTTGACTTAGACCATGCAATTATTGAAAAAAAAAAGAAAAAATCCGAAATACAAATTTATCACCCACACGATTGGATGCAGTTAGTAAGATCGAGTAGCAAAAAATTTACTGTTAGAGAAATGCGACAAAATGATTTCTTTGATTTCGCAAGTTTATTGAAAGGTCCCTTAGTGGCCCGAAAAAAAGACGACGATGGAAATATTTTCAAGTGGCATGAAGTGAAGTGGCTGAGTTATGATTCTGAGTATGGCGTCATAAAATACAAAACATCTCTTTCTAAAGATGAATCATTTAAAACGATTAATTTCAAACAGAACACGCGACGACATAAAGAATTTAATTTGATGCAGATTACTGATAAGCCAGTACCAATAAGTGTCGAAAAAAAACGTGATATAATATCACTTTTATCTTTAATACCGGAATGTTTCCATCATTTTTACCAGAATTTAGTAACCACTGACGATACCAAGGATGTTGATCCAGATTTATCAGATTCAGAACAGAGTGACTTTTAGTTTTTGACTTTATTGCATGCATTGCATCATATTATTTATAAATTTATAACTTTTTAATTAATAAGCATAATTATAATTCAAAATTATTCATAGTTTGTTTTAATGTTATATAATAAAATAAATAAGCTAAGTAATTATAGTACGGTAATAAACACTTAAGTCGCAATTTTTTGACGTTCCAAGAAACTTAAGTCAGATAATTTAGTAAATAATAATTATAGCCTAAATATTCATACTCTGTTATGTAACTAGTTCATAATTGTGTAATAATAAATAATAAAAACAAAAACCGTAGTACATTTTTCTCATACCAATCGGATAAAACCTACTCCTGTAAAATTTTTGCATGCAAAAAGATTTGACTTAAGTGCTTATGGCTTCCGTGTCTAGATAATAGCTCTTCATGCTAATTCAATAGTCAACCTCATTTCTCCACTGAACTGCACTAACTTCTCCCATTTTCCCTTCCATTTCCAACTTTATTTTGTTTGTCTGTCCTACTTGATCTCACCGTTTCTTTATTCTAATTCCAGTAACAACTTCTGAAACCATGCCTATCATGTCACCCGTAAGGCTACTGCTCAGGATATGGACCTTAAATTGAGAACGGCCCTCCAAAAACTTGAAGCATCGCAACTCCAATATCAACAATTATTAAATGAGAATGATGAAAGTGAGGAGGAAGTCAAGAGGATAGTTAACAAAAACTCAAGCCTTAAATGGGAGCTAGTTGACCTACATCAGCAATATCTGAATATTGTTGATGAACGGGATCAACTGAAGGTGATCACGGATGGTTTCAACAACTGTAGTAATTTGTATGAGGAGTCTTTAAGCAAAGTTAGGGACCTAGAAGATGAATTAATTCATGCTAATAGTCGTATTATACATTTAGAGAAAGAAAAATAATGTACTCAGGTTGATAAAACTAACCACCTGTATAATGAATTACTAAACACAAATGGTAACCCTCATTCTATGATAACTATTGATCTTACCGAAGATTCCATGCTGAAACAGAATTATAGTTATAAAGTTAGTCATAAGAAAATTAAAAAATATGCAAAACTTAATAGAATAATTAAAAAATGTAACCATTTTAAGAAACAACAAAAACACTTTTCCAAAAATATTCCACTGAGGAAAGAACGTGTTGATCTAATAAGTAAATTAAACAATTATCAAATCAAATTAGAAGACAGCAAAAATATATATGAAATTGATACAAAACGCTTACAGTCTGATATACAGGTACTTGACTTGGGCAGACTTAGTTCCCTTTACATTAAATATGTGGGTTCTTGGAACCAAATTAAAGAACATATTCTTGCTGCAAATGAGTTAGTAATGTGTCAGTGTACTTGTCAAAACGTGTCAAACTCGGATGCTGTCCATCCTGAGGTAATGGAGTACCCGTCCCAGACTGAGAGTTTGTCTCAAGACTGTTTTCACAACCAAGCTGCATCTGATATAGTAAAAGATCTCTCTCAAGATCTATCTCAAGTGGTACAACTTGAGAGTGGCAGTTGTCCATTGTTTAGTAGTAATGATTGTTACCATTCAGTTATGTTCTCAGATAGTATAGGAAGAGGTTTAGGTAAATTAATTAGTAATAACCTGACTTACTCCACTCAAAACTATTGTATGCCAGGGTCAACTTACAAACGCATAATGGCATCAGTAACAAAAAATGAATATAATCTCAAAACCAACATTACTGTATTTGTAGGTAATAGTTCTAAGGTCAGAAAAGATGAAATTACAGACTATGTAACCCAGTTGTTAAAGTCAAATTGTAGTAAGATAACATTGTGTGCTTTCCCATATTTTAAAAAATTGACTAATAGACAAACCAATTATATTCATATGCATAATAAGCATATGCACTTCTTAGTTAGTCATTAAAGTGACAAGTTTGTATTTTTTGACACCAACAGTTTTGTTGAAACTTTAAAATCGACTAGTGGTACTGTGTATCTGCCTGTTAGTTATAGACACATAATAGCAAGGCTATTAGCTTTTTATATAAACTCAGACATAAATAGTATGTCAAGTCTTGTATTATTGACACCACATCGGTGGTGAACCTGAATGAATGTAGCTCAAATGCTATAAGTTTGTACACAAATTGTACGAAGGAGGTTCCATGTCCCTAACTCACAACGAGTTCAATGCCTGGTGATGTCATTGAAATCTTGGGGTTAACTCCGAATAATGTTTTAAACTAGTTTGTAAGACAACAGAAGGTACCAGTAAGAATATTCTTATACCAAACAACAACAAGGTATCTTCTTGCTCTAAAATAATTAATTATCAAAAAGGAGATCAGCAGAAAGCCTTAAGGTGAATCTAGTCCATTTTTTTCATACAAACTTCGTGTATTACTCCACTGTTTGACGATGCACATCAATAATTCAATATGGTATGGTTTTGTCGCTTTATTAATATTGTCTGTACGGAAACAGAATACTAAAATAAAAAGCCATTCCAAAGTTATGAGCCAACAAAGATTCGTTTTTCTTGCTAATTTAACCTAACTTTGGGCGTGTTAACTACATTACTTAAGTCTCTACATAAAACACGGTAAAATAAGAGTACATCGTTAATAGTAGTCATTATTAGCTACAATGTACTTACATTGCATTCTCGGTGACTGCAACTTAGGCTTCAATGGGCTGTGGTTTTGTTCTTTCAGTTGCTGCTGATGATGTTGCGCCTGCATTATAATAATTCTGTGTGAGTACACACCTTTGCTTAGTAACAGGTTTATTTGGTACTAATAATAATGAGTATCTTGCCACGCTTAGATTAACTTCTTTTATTTATCGTCTATGAAATACAGTCAGGCCCTACCAATTTTATGATTCTTATGAAGTCTCTGATTCTTTTTGAATTAGTATTTTCGTTTGTTGCCACTAACTTCCGAAATTAAAGTTATTTTTCACTTTTGTAGTGTTTTTTTTTGTAAGATGCTTTTTTTTCACCTTTCAGTTGTGTGGTACCTACCCCACACCAATTCGTAGACCACTACTTGCTATGTAATTTATTATTTTTTATTTGAAGTCGATTCATAAATTATTGCTTTCTCTCGTACGTCACGAACTACAAAGTATCACAAGTCGTGGAGGATATATAAATGCAGCGTAAATATTAACATTACATCACTATTCTAAACTCAGCCTTACCTTACTAAGTATAAGGCGCAGTTTCCTCTGATCCTCGGTCTCCAGCGCATCAGCTGTAAGAGGGCAGGTAGACGCCAAGTACTCGCATAACTCTTGATGCTGTCCCGCGTGGTAATGCCGCCCTTTGCCTTGACTGTACAGCCATTCTGCTTTCAAACTGAAGGGGGAACTTAATGCATAAAGAGGCTAGAGGATTCTTAATTATTCATCGATAGAAAAATAAACGGGGAAAATGGCATAATAGTACTTGGACGTATCTATTCACACTACAGAAAGTGAATGGGGGCCAGACTTGATTAACGTTTATAGACATGATCCCAACAAAATGCCGGACAAACTGTGCACAGTTAAACTCCAATGAATTTATGTTATCATCAATTTTTTTAAATATATCTGGAGTTCAAAACAAAAAAAAATATATAAGAAACGTTTACAAACAATTCAGTTATTAATACCTTCACTTCCATAATACAGATTTTTCATCAGATAAATATCTGAGAAATGAATTTGCTTCCGATTGACAGTTCTTCTGTATAAAATATTTGTCAAAGCGCCGTATTTACTCTTGAGATAAAATATATCTGACGTAAGAACCCGTTAACATATTTAAATCTTACCTTTCTATAGCACTGACGACGAAGCCGTCAATTGACTTGACACTCATTATCCAGTTGAGTACAAATGGACGGTAATCAAATCCCCTGTGGTGATTGGTCAAGGAATAATTTGCTAGTATTTTCTTTTTTTTAAACGACCCAATTTCACATTTTTTTATGATTTTAGAGCACTATGAACATAATCCCCCTTGTTTATAATCGTTGCTTCAAGTTAAGTAACGATTAGCGACTGTTTAACCATACATTTTTGACTTTTAAGCATCTCTTAACTTTAAGCAGCGTTTATAAATATGGGGGAATATGTTTATGGAATGTAATATGTCCTCATTGATAACATAAGTTGTGTAACGTAGAACGACGCATAACTAGTGCAAAGGATTGAAGAAAGAAACACGTACCTACCAGTGGCTAAAGCACCATATAACACGATTCCTACCGGCTTGCCTTCGGGGATTCGCTATTAAAAAATGGCACGTCAATAATAGTGGCTACTTCGGCAAAAAATATAGTTACACTAGTTGTATTCAATGCTCCATAACATTCAAACAACAGAAACGGTTATTTTTAAGCTTCGAATTACAACAAAAAAAAATGTTCTAAATTAACCCGGCACCAGAACGTCATAATCGGGAACTAAAAATTCATACAACTGTCACTTTAGTTTACGTAGCGCCGCTTGATATGGACGAGATCAAGCCGCTGTACAACGGGTTATGTTTTTGTGCTTGAGTTAAGTTTTCATTTCATTATTTGTTGGTATATTGGCATGGCTAGCTGACATATGACAAATTTTTAAGTTCTGTGTCTCGTAACGTTGATTACGTTGCCTACCTATGTATAGAATCAAGTCAATATAACTAAACAGACAGCTGTGCTGCTGGGGAGTTTGTTGCGCCACTTCTTTCTTCTTCACAGCTAAAGCACTAGGAAGTGGTGAAGGGCGGGCGTTTTGGGGGACTGTCATACGTAATTTTGACATTCGAAAAGTGCTGATTCTCAGCCTAATTTGAATAAATGACTTTTGATTGATTGATTTTGATATGACAGAGACAGATGTAGAAAAATGCGTCAGCGAGAACGAGATGGATGAATATAGCACTTATTTGGTTTTCATCTGTTCAATGTTAGCGAATATATGGGCGGTTTTTTAAAAAGTGTACATATTTTTAAATGAGGATCCTCATATTTTATGTATTTTTTTCAGTATTTGTATTTGATTTCTTATTGTCTATTAATTGAACTTTAAGAAAATGTATAGAATATTGTAATAGCTGTTACAGATTAATCATAATATGTTTTTGAAATTCAGTTAGAGGATTTTGAGTTCCACTGATTAACTATTTATTAACATACTCAGCGAGTTAATTGAAACGGGTATGATGAAAATCATACTTTTTATTAATACCAGGTAGGTTTATAAATGAAAATAATAAACATTTACTTCGGACAAAGGAATAAAAAAAAGAAATTATGTTTATATCCTCTGACTAACTTGTTGTTTAATCAGTTGCGTGTTCTTCTTTATAACTATTCAAATTGTAATAGATTTCTGTTTTGTAACATAATTATAAAGTAAAACAAATATTAGGTTGGGGAAAAAGTCTTTTCGCATTATAGTATGTATGAACTTGTAATAAAATCTCTTTGGCTATACTATTTGTATCTGGCTGGTTTTGGTATCATTGAAAGTTTAAATTTTAAAGAACATAATTCCAAATTCAAATTAGGAAAATGTGTGATTTTCATTTGTTTTTCGTACCGTCAAGATGAGTGAATCTAATGAAGAAATTCGATACATTTTAAAATTTTACTACAAAAAAGGTAAAAATGCAACGCAAGCCGCGAAAAAAATTTGCGATGTTTATGGACCTAGTGTAGTGTCTGTGAGAGTAGCACAAATTTGGTTTAAGCGTTTTCAATCCGGAAATTTTGATGTCAAAGATGCACGTCGCTCTGGTCGCCCTATTACGGATAAAATGGATGCCATTTTTGAAAAAGTGGAGCAAGATCGGCATACCAGTAGTTACGACGTAGCTGAAGAACTGGAAATTGACCACAAAACAGTTTTGGCGCATTTGAAAAAAACTGGGTACACAAAAAAGCTCGACATTTGGGTACCTCACGAGCTCACTGAAAGAAACCTAATGAACCGTGTACTCATTTGTGATTCTTTATTACGACGTAATGAAACCGAACCATTTTTGAAGAAGCTGATAACTGGTGATGAAAAGTGGATCACGTATGACAAGAACGTGCGAAAAAGGTCGTGGTCAAAGGCCGGTCAGGCTTCACAGACTGTGGCGAAACCCGGGTTAACTCGCAACAAGGTGATGCTGTGTGTGTGGTGGGATTGGAAGGGCATTATTCATTATGAGCTGTTACCACCAGGCAGGACCATCGATTCTGAACCCTACTGCGAACAACTGATGAGATTAAAGCAAGAAGTTGAGAGAAAGCGGCCGGAATTAATCAACAGAAGGGGTGTGGTTTTTCATCATGATAACGCTAGACCTCACACATCTTTAGCCACCCAACAAAAATTAAGAGAGTTTGGCTGGGAGGTGTTAATGCATCCGCCGTATAGTCCTGACCTTGCACCTTCAGATTTCCACCTGTTTCGGTTTCTTCAGAATTCTTTAGGCAGTGTCAGGTTAACATCACGAGAGGACTGCCAAAACCACTTGTCGCGGTATTTTGACCAGAAGTCCCAAAATTTCTATAGCAATGGGATCATGTCCCTATCTACAAGATGGCAAAAAGTTATCGAACAAAATGGTACCTACATACTTTAGTTAAATGTAAATAAACTTTATTAAAAAATGTTTTGAATTTTCTTAAAAAATGCGAATAAACTTTTTCCCCAACCTATTATGTTGCCTTCATTGCAATATTTAAAATTTAAAAAACTGGGACACAAAAGTAAGAAAACCCCAAACTTTTGAATTATTCTAAGAGGGACAGTTACTCATTGGAACGTCGAAATTATTCAGTGGAAAATTAAGGGCTCTGGTTACAATGAAGGATTTTCTTGACAATTTTCATTTATTTATCAACTTATTTAAATAATTTTGCTTTGTGAAAATATACAAACTAGAAAACTGAATAAACTTCGTTAACACTTTTACATAAATAATAAAAAGTCTTAAAAATATAATTGTGTTCTTCAAATTTTACTGGGTCTTGCTCTCATTAACTCTTTTATCTGATGTGAGAGGCATTATTATCACCTAATAATCAAATTACAATTTAAATACTTTGTATCTAATGCCTACTCTTTAAAACAATAAAGCTGGAAAGGATTATAACGATACCATACGTCACATTTAAACCGGTTCAGTTGTTAAGTTTAAGTTGAATGATGAAACGCACACACACACGTGAACCTATATTTGGTTCTAAAATGTTTAGGAAAATAATATTTTAATACCTAGCCCTAATTGCACCAACTAAACCCTAGCCCTTGTAATATTTACTCGAATTTTTTGGGTTGAAAATCCTTGTTATTGAGAACCATTAAAAAATCTTACTATAGTCACTGTTTGACAATGTTTTAAGGCAAAAAAAAAACAATGACATCAAGCACAACAAAAACAAATAAATATCCACGTTCATGTTCAGTTGGTAGTTTTAAAATGATTTGTGCCTATTTTAATCACGCAATAAAATATAAAAGTGATTGATGGAACGCTGTTCGTTGTGAATGCAGCTTTAGCGTTCCATTGTGTAACATTTTTCTCCACCGAGTAATATTTTTGACAGAACTAGTTAGTGGAATGTAACGAAAGTCCGAAAAAAAATATGTTAGCATTATTATTTCCATGATTTGCATTTATATTCACGAAATAATGCAACAATATATGAAATTATTAACTGACTGTTCGTAAATTAAGTATGAAACATGTAAAAGATTGTTCAATTATCTTAAAATGTGCTAGTCACTGGATATTATATTTTGTGCTTAACTGTAAGCGTCTTCACTGTAACGGTTGTGCACGATACTGGTTTTGCTGTCAATATGGCGGTAGCGAATGAGACGGCTTTGTAATGTTACTAACGAAAGAAAATATTTCTGATTTAGTAATATTTTCTTAACGCCACTAAAACTCGCGTAAGTCAGGGGAAAATTCCACCCGGTCAAATTCTCAGACTTTGATTTAAAAAAATATTTAAAATTAAATTGTTATTTGAATGCATTGTTGTATGGATTTTCAGAAATACGTATTAAAGCCGTCTAAAACTGTTATTACATCAATCTACGTACTGATACGTAAACTGTTATTCTTCTTTTTAAGTTACTACGTGACGATGGGACACGGCAAAAACCTGCTATTGGTATTTTTATTGCACTGAAAAACGATGAATAAACCATAAACCAATGAAAAAAAGTTCAGAAATTCTACAAAACATGCTCAATCAAGTGACGTTAAAAAATATTAGTGTATCGTAATGGCGTGAATAAAAAAATCTAAAGTTACGGGACAAAGTGAAAACTTAATGGACACTTTAAAAAAAATCCGCCCATATAATTCTTTAAATTCCTATATTAATTTTAGAATGATAGTAAGTATTCTTTATCGATAAGTCAGTAAGTTAAAGCCGACTTCGCTTCGGCTTCTCTCTTAGAAAAATTTACACCTCGCCGCTGGTACCTACTTATTTGAAGTGGTTAAAAAACAACAATTAGGTAAAGTTTCCTGAGTTTCGCGGAATGAACATAGGTCCATTCTTCGACCGCAATAGGTAGAAAGTAAGCAACCGTCTTCAATTCGTATGTCAATATTGACACGGACGTCATTAAATCGCGGTGGGATGTTTTCGCGCACTGGATTTTCAACTGTCTGTGTTCCATTTTCAACACTCGGCGCAAAGCAGTGCGTTGATCCAGCGGGTGAAAAAACCTGCAGCGATTTTTTTCGTGGTTGGGAACGTGGGCTCAGTTGGGACATTCACGGTGGACGTGAAACCATACGTCACTGCCGTGTAACTCTTATCTTGGTCAGATTACTGAGAGTATTACTATTAGAATGATTACCATTCATAACTCGCTGCAATCATTTTAATTCATCCTTCATAACTCAATCAAAATCAATCTGCCTAGCCTTTTCCTAACTATGTTGGGGTCGGCTACCAGTCTAACCGGATGCAGCTGAATACCAGTATTTTACATGCAGCGACTGCTTATCTGATCTCCACAACCCAGTTACTGGGTAACACGATACCCCTTGGTAAGACTTATTGTCAGACTTTCGGACTTCTGACGACCCGTAACGACTGTCAAAGATCCACGAATGATAGCAGAGACCATAAGCTTAACGTGCTTTCCGAGGCACGGAGGAGTCTCGGTATGTAAAGATGGTCACCCATTCACAGACCAATCCCGGCAAACGTAGCTTAACTTGATGGATCGACCCATGCGGCTGATTACTTAGACATGAGCCCCACCAACAAAGAGAATTTGACTGTCTATAACAATGAGATAACATTGCAATCACTTAATCATGGTTTAAGGCAAAAGGTAAGAAGACTGCTAGCTGACCTGCGCTGACAACCTTCACTGCCAGACTGGCCACTTTCACCTAAATGCTGCCGTGGACTATACACCGTGACATTTTAGTCGTCTTACAAAGGTGGTCCACACAATGTATCCGTCCTAAAGTACCTCTAGGCGCGATTAAAACATTGTTACCATTAATTAAGATAATAGGTACAAAGAAAAATACTTAATGCTTTAGAATTATGAAACACCCTCCCTGTTAATAAATGTTTACGTATCAAACGGTAAAAGCTATCTATCTACCTACATGTCATTACATTCCATCATTAATTCCATCTCCATAGCAGGGTGTTTCAAACTACGTCATGCGTCTTAATGAATGATGTTTTCATTTTTTTTACTAAGCAAATGTTCAAAATATCTTTTTTTTATAAATGTTTAATAGTCATTGGATACATGAAGTGGGCTGCAGTTGTAAGACGGCGTATAGGTGTGAATAAAAAGGATACAATTTGTCCTTCCCAGCCATGGCAATGCACGGGTTACCCTGTATAGAGAAGCTCTCCAGTTTGTTCAGGTGCACCAAGTGACAGATCTCATTCAGATCCTGGATACCGTTGTGAGCTAACCCTAAGTGTTCCAAGGGTGTTGGAAGGTAGCGGTCACACTGCCGCAGATCTGATATCCTGTTCCTTTCTAGATTTAAGTGCTGAAAAAGAGAGTTGTTTTGATGATGAATTATGTAATTATGCTACTTTGGGTAGTTTCATTTTTATACTCTGCAAATTTTTATGTTAATTTGACAACAAACAACCACCTTTTATGCTTTTTCATTGAAGCAAGATGACAATAGTTAAATAGTCAATAATTGTTTATAGAGTGTGTAAGGATCATAGCAGGTGGAATTCTGTTTCTGCCTACCCGCATGGGAAGGCGTGAGTTTATGATGTATGTAATAATGTTTTCTTATTTATGTATCTTATGTCAAATGGCTCCACATATTATGAATTTTAATAACTTATTCATAGAATATTTATATTAATTGTATCAGTTTTAACCAGCTAGGGCTAGAGTCAACTGTTCCTATCTGACTACACACAAAAAAAAGTGTTTCTTAACAATCATTATAAAAAAAATAGAATGTATTGCCACAAAATACTAACCTTCAAATTCTTCAAATAAGATATATCAGCAATGAAGGATATCTGGTTGTTGGACAAGTCTAGGTGCTCCAAGTGCATGTTGTGATTCAAATGTTCTATTGATTTTATGTTGTTACCTGCAAAAGAGACTTATTCTTTCAAAATATTAGAAAAAATGTGGAGAGTAACTGAGTAAACACTGTGCACTCTTGGACATCGTCACATACTTGTTACTTAAAAACTGATGAAACACTGTCATTTGTGTCGTCAACACACGGTATAACATGTTGCCATTAGTTGTGTCTATCCTAATAACAAGTTCGAATTCTGAATATGAATGGTGAATGTTTTCATAGGCTGACTCATTTGATCCACATTATGCCAGTTATATTCTAAGGGGAATCTAGTCGCGGGCTCGAACTCACTGGTGGGCCAGGCTAAAAAGCACGCTGTCTCACCAGGCATCGTGTCCGACAGCGGTAGTATCAGTGATGAGCAGTTAGACGATAGTCTACACGTACAACGTTATTGAGTGAGGTGCAGGATCATTTAAAGTAAAACAGGCGCGTTAAAAATTAAAAAAAAGTACTTCGGAAGATCGGGTTTTATGAAAAAACCACTGTACAAATTAACAACCTTATAAAGTTTATTGAACTTTTCGATATTTGAGCTTTGTCGGCACCAACTTGGTTTTGGAGATTTTACACTTCTTTTATTAGGTACATTAACACGCCCAAGTTTGGTTAAATTAGCAAGAATAATGAATCTTTTTTGGCTCCTAGCTAAGGCGACTAAGGGACTTTTAGAGAATAGGCAGCAGCGTTTTATACATTTTACCACGACATTGCGATCTTTTTTGAAGAGTCCTATGTCCAGTGGACGTCTATCGGCTGAAATGATGATAAAGTTCACAGACAATATTAATAATGAGACAAAACCATACCATGTTACATTTTTGATGTACATTGTCGAACAGTGGAGTAATACACTCCCGAAGTTTGTATGGAAAAATCGTCGACTAGATTCACCTTAAGTAACAAGCCCAGACTCAAATTTGCTACTGGGAAGTGCCTCTTGAGATTGAGAATATTAAATGGGAAAATAACTCCACAAAAATTTTGCAAACAGTTTTGTTAGTTCACTGAGAATAACTTCATTTTTGTCAAACTTAAACACCTTTAGATGCTATCATTACAAGGCCATGGTTTAGTTTCAATTCCTTAACTGATGTCATGGTTAGTGTTCACCTTACCATAAAATACCAACTGTTATAAGTAATGAAGCTTTTAATGACATATTAATTTTATCTTGTTGGTATTCCATATAGGTTTTGTGTACCCCTATGTTCTATATGTGCATTGCACCAGTTCTGGTGTACCAAATGTAATAAGCAAACTCCATCACCAGGAGCAATTTCATCATTTGAGAATTTTCGGAAGAAAAAGCCATAATAACCAGACCTTATAAAATTGTCCCCAGCATACTAAAATTAAGAAGGCCTTTCCTTAGTCTAATTCAGCAAGTTGCTATTGTTAACTAAGAATTTCATTACAAACAATTCCTTAAAGCAATGGCTGTAAGTATAAAGCATTATATATTCACTTTCCACGTTGGTGAAACCAGTCATACCCAATGTAGCATATAAGTATATCTCAGTGATGCATTCTTTTATGCCATTAAGTTGATGGATGGTAGCTACTGGTTAAAAATGCCATTTTATGCTCTATCATTGATTAGTAAACAGTATTAACTAACTACTTTTCACTGGCAGAATAATCAAAATCAGCTGTTACCAGAAAGATAAAAATAAACTACTACTAACCCAGCAAATACTGAGTTGGTGAGACTTTAATTATAAGCATGATCAGTGCGGGAAGTAATTGAAATATTTTTTGAAAATGTTAGAGCTAATTTATCAAATTATTTGTATTCTTTCCAAGATTCTTTTTTGTACATTGTTTTTCTTGATTTGATTTTCTGATGAGGTGTGGTGGACACTTAAGACAATCAACCATAGAAGCAACACACAACAAAAACTTCAGTTCTAAGATCTGTTTCAGAAATAGTTTCTGTAATGTTTGAACAAGAACACAGAAAATACGGTACGGCAACAGGAAATACCATATTCCTAGTACATAAATCAAAAAGGCTCTTGCACAGACTGCTACTACTTCCACTTCAAGGACTTACCTGCTAGTTTTAAAACTTTAAGATATATCAGGTCTTTTAGCCCTTCTATTTGTAGTATTCCATTGTTGCTCAGAGCCAGTACTCGAAGGTTCGTCAGTCTGGACACCCCGTGCATGCGTAGCAGGAAGTTGTTGCATATTGACAACTATTCATAAACAGAATTTGTATGGTTATCTATAATGTTACCCCTATAATATATGGACAAATACAGTCATACAAACTAATATGTAGTGCTATTTCACCATTGTATGGTTTCTTTTTTTTATATGAGTAGGTGTAAACCGCTTACTGCTTCTAGTGAAATGAAATCTATAATACCATTAATTTATGTCAAAAAATAAAATAAGGTTATCTGGGAATAGCGTTGCCAGGCGTCCGGATAAAGCCGGTCACAGTCAGGCTTTTTGGTTGAGTGTACAGCCAAATTATATGGTGTCAGCATGACCGGCTTTTGTCAGGCTTTTTTAAATTTGCCATTTTTTTTTACATTTGCCATGTATTGGTTTCCGCTCCGCTCGCCTAACCTTGTATTGCTAGCGCAAGCGAGCAGAGTAGCACTGTCCATAATAAACCAGACTGATTTTAAGAAGGTTTTATGGGAAATGATAAAAATGCCTTGTTTTACTTTTTTTAATTGTAGTGTTATACTAAGACTAAAAAATGAAGGGTGTCTGTCTACCCAAATGTCTGGCTAAACAGACTTGTCTGTCTGGGTTTTCGGTTTTTAGACCTGGCAAGCCTATCTGGGAATAAGAAATGCAATGAACAAAAATAATTGAAATGTTTGAGCTGATTATATATTCTAGTAAACTAGGCATCTCACGAATTAATTATAAACTTCGTGGTATCTTACATTTTCGACGCGGTTGTAGGTGTCGATGTTATCGAGCCGTTGCAGTTCATTTTGGTCTAGGATTAAATTAATAATCGTTTTGGATTCCTCTGCGGGCGCTTTCTCTATTTTCTTCAACCCACGCCTCGAAAGGTCCACAGTTTCTTTTTTAGCCTCATCTGTAGACAAACACCACGATATCATAAATTTATTTCTCGTGGGTTTACTTCATCTTGAAATATCTTACTTACCCATTCTTGAATTAACACCGCATCATAATCATTTGTCAATAGAATTCAAAAGATTATTACCCAACAAAATCAACATTCGTAAATTGACGTCACAGAGCATTTAATGGATTCATCGGATTCATGGATTGACGTTCAAAGCTATCTATCCTAAATAATCTATGATGCCGGACGTTTCTTATTTATTTTATTTGTCTCCATAAATCTTTCTTTGCTTGTTCTGTTAAGAAATATCTGTGCTAATTCAATTCTTAGATAGCCTTAAACTTAGTCAGACGACGCCTTAAATGGACTACTATCTTTTTATTAGTATTAGCAGTCTATGGTCTATGCTTTATTCTGAAGTGGACAAAATTATTAGTTTTCGAGCACATCTGAACAAAGACAAACAGAACATGGCGAACGCGGAGTCGCGGACATAGTTGACGTAATAGTGTTGCGAATGACTTAGTAAACGTTTCGTTATATCGATCCTTTTTTACAATTTTTTTAGACGATTTTAAATAAATAAATGTTGACTGGTAATTAGTGACCGATTTTTAACACAAGATTGTACTCATCATAACAAACAACTTTCCCAAAGCAACGATTCTTTTTTATTTAACTAGCGCATGACCCCAATCACCCCAATAGGATATTGGGTACCACACAAGTATAACACATACACACACATAGCTGTAATTTAATTTAGTTATCTACAAACAAAAAAATAATATTAAATGGTAAAAGTGGATTACTTTTTTATTCGTAAAAAGCATCGTTTCTTTGGAAAAGTTGTTTGTTATGATGAGTACAATCATGTGTTTAGATATCGGTCACTAATTACCCTATATCGTTTGATTTGATGATGGATTCCAACTTGAAAAATAACAGTTTTATAGGGCATCTTGTTTGACTTATTTATTTATGCTTGCTCTCAAGCGCGGTCTCAGCCAAAGACTGTGGGGGGTGTCACAGACAAGGACTGACTACATATTAAAGAAAATGTATTATATTTTCGAAAAATTACTATTTTAAGCTTTACGTTTCGACTTTGGGGGGTAGACCCCTCGGACCGCGCCTGCTTGCTCTGCTGATGGGAGATTCTATACCGCTATACTCACACGTTTGTGGGTTTTTGTGCCATGCTTCCCTGGTCTGTGCTAGTCTTGGGTCTTAGCCAGGTTTTATCCGCGATCATTTGAGTGGCAACCACCTCTTCTGGCTGTTGGTCTGCCAACACTCCTCGGCAACCATTCAGTGGCTCTAATAGTCCGGCATTTTTTTTATTAGCCCATAAAAACAAATATAAACTAAAAAATGTATTTAAAATATAAATTAAAAAAATATTTTTTTACCATTATTTTCGTAATTCTGATGTTTACTATTTTCATTATAACTGTAAAAATGTATTTTAGAACAAAGCCTACTACAGGTAACTTACTAACATAATAATAATTACTTATGAAGTCATCAGTGAAATAGCAGCACAGAGTACATTTACTAGCATTTAGCACAGCACTACTTCGCGGTGGCGGCGGGTTTTGTTGAGGTTAGTGAAATAATTACGAAAAAAGTGTTTTTGTGTTTATTTGTAGATTGATTAAATTGATTAAAATACTTTGAATACAACCATGCAAAAGTGTTACATAATTATATTGTGTTAAAAGCTTAATGTTCATTCAATTCCAGCGTTAATTAAAAGGACGCGTTAGTTGACGCTTTCGTGAGTAAAGTTTGTTTCATTAGGTAAAGTTATATCAACACCGAGATTTCTAATTAGAACAATTTTTTTGTAAAGTTAATCGAATTAAGTCGTAATCTAGGTCAAGCCATTTAGAATTTCGATGTTTATTGAGCACATTATAGCTTTCTATTTATAGACAATTCACATGTAACCTCTTTCGTTTTAGGCGGGAGAATGTTGTTGGCAAAGGGCCTGAGGCCTCTTCAGGTGGCTTCCGTGATATTGTTTGTGAGGATTCTGTCTGTATTCTTGGTGCAAACGTGGTACGTGCCTGATGAGTACTGGCAGACCTTGGAAGTGGCTCATAAGCAAGTGTTTGGGTATGGAGCCATGACTTGGGAGTGGCAGAAAGGCATCAGGAGCTATTTGTACCCAAGTGTAGTGGCTGCACTGTACACTCTGCTTAAGTTCACTGGTCTGGACTACCCTGAAGCTCTGGTAAGCTTAAAGTTCTAAATTAACTGTAATGGACTCCGCCTGACCGAAAATAGTCACTCACCATGACCAATCAAAAGATTTAGATTGGTTGATATCTTGTTACTTAACTCCACTATATTGATCATTTATCAGAAGCAGGTATATAGTAGTGACTAAGCCCAATAGAAAAAAAGTCATTATCTTTTTTGTAGTGTTGGTAACACAATGATTTAAATGTTCCATAAAATTACAGTAAATATTTTCAATGTAATAGGTTTTTATCTGCAAGGATAGTTCTGACTTCATAATAAGTAGTCCTTATACAGAACATTCTAATGGTGTATAGTGTTACAATACTAGTTTGTAACATGAGTAGCGGTTACTTAATATCTGTAATTGAGTAGTTTCTTTGTAAAACTTACT
This sequence comes from Polymixis lichenea, assembly GCA_949091785.1. NCBI lineage: Eukaryota > Metazoa > Arthropoda > Insecta > Lepidoptera > Noctuidae > Polymixis > Polymixis lichenea. The sequence goes on along the minus strand of OX420931.1, from coordinate 18,733,630 downwards.
TACATGAAATTTAGTATGCAGGGGCTTTCTGGGGCGATAAATCTATCTAGCTAGGTTTCATTTTTAGAAAACGTCAATGGTTTGATGTTTTCTAAAAATGAAACCTAGCAAAGCTCGGTCATCCAGGTACTGCTAGTGTAAGTACAGAAAAGGGAGTTCCATCATCATCACTCCTTATTTCTTCAAAGGTTTGGGCAGACAGAGGTGTATAATACACCCACATTTTGCCAGTTATGTTTAAGTTCCTTAAAATAGTGGTAGTACTAGAGCCTACAGTTTTTATGTCTAAACATAGAAAAGAATGAAAACAAAACGTTTTTTAAATGTTAGCCTACACAGGCCCCACTGCTGCTCAAAGACCTCCTTTTTTATCTTAATAAAGTTAATATTTTCAATGAAACATGTTCATTAATAATGTAATCCACTATTTATTTATAGATTCTCCTGCCTCGCATCCTGCAAGCTATCATCAGTACTGCAGCCGATTACAGTTTCTACAAATGGACAGGCAATCGTAAATGGGCGTTGTTCCTGATCCTCACGTCATGGTTCTGGTTCTATACGTCTGGTAGAACTTTGCTCCAGACCTTGGAGACTGCGCTGGTTGCTATTGCCTTGTCCATGTTCCCATTCAAGGGTGGAAAGCTGGGATACTATGAAAAAGGTAATTTTTATGGTTCCAAACAAATGAGAATCAGAACCTTTATAATTATTCAAAGTTACTTATTAGCTTTTACTAACAGGTTTATTTCAGAGCATAACTAAACAATAAATGGTTATTTTTCCATAGTTATCATAACAGGAAAAGAATCTTGTGGTGCCTAGTTTTAAATAATTGACCTCAGATTCCTCACAGATTGTTTTTTCCTGTTGTGGGAACACACAGCACAACTTCATAGATAACTAAATCGTAGTTTGTCCTTTGAAATGTAAAGCCCCACTGACAATAATAATAATAAACAATTCTTAGAGACTTCAAGGTTACTGCCTAATAAAACTGACGTCAGATGTGAGATTTTTTAAAAAGGTTTTTCGAATTACTTATGTATGAGGTACCCAGAGCTAGCGTTGCAAAACTTCGGAATTATTCGCAATAATTCGGAAATATTCCAAAGTATACTTCGATATATATAAATATTGTAAGGATGAAGTAGGTAACCTACATTTTATTACATAATAAGAAGTAAATTATTCCCAGTAATTACGAATATATGCGTAGGTAGCTTGAGGAGACTCACCATTAAATCAGATACGGCGTGCCGTTACTTGAATTATGGCGTGGTGAGCCGAGCGCGGTAGGCATTTAAGGCGGGGTGATTCGGAAAAACGTCGTTTTGTATTGTGTTTTATAAGTAGAAAACCAGGATTTAAAAATTTGAATAATATTTGATAACAGTTATTATAAACCAATATAAAATTTGCGCGCGTGGTGGCTTTATGCTCTATGATATAGGTTTTAAATTCAACTGTTTTGCGCACTGTTGATGCGGTTGGGAAATCTATTTCGCGAGAAAAATAAACCATTCTAGCTTTTGCGCATGTGGTGTCTTTATTTACTGTACATAGGGTTCCAGTTCAATTGTTCTACACACCTATTTGCAGTTTGCAAATCTATTACGCGCAGGTACATAGATTTGTAAGCCGCAAATAGTAATCTACATTTTCAACTCTCGGTATTGAGCCAAGGGCTCTTAAATTGCGTCTTTTTCATTTATTTATTTTCTTATTTATGTCATACAAAACTATGTACCTACTATTTATTATTATCTCATGCATACAAAGCTATGCCGACTACTTAGCGCCGAGAGATCAAAATCGAACAGTATAACTCACCGTTCGAATTTCAACGCGCTGAGTTGCACTGTGTTGGATTCTCAACCTTCGGCTCACTACCGAGGGTTGAAAATCCAGCGTCATCATCATCATCATCATATCAGCCGAAAAACGTCCACTACTAGACAAAAGCCTTGGGATTAAGATTTGCCATAATCGCCACGCTTGGCAGGCGGGTTGGCGATCGCAGTATGGTGGTCAAATGCATTGAGAACGCTGCTGCCCATTCTCTAGTAAGTCCCTTAGTCGCCTTCTACGACACCCACGGGAAGAAATGGGATGGTGCTATTCTTTTACGTCCGGCACCACACGGAAAATCCAGCTGGCGAAAATTTATTATTTTTCTTTCTAACTGTTTTCGACATAGTTATGTGTTACCTGTCATAGTTTTCGAGGCCGCTGATCAAAATGTAAGCCATTTTGGAATTTCTATTTGACCCCACCATCGGCTTTAGTAACCCCAAAAACTTCCTTTCTTTCAGGGGGTTGGGCAGTGGTGTAATAGTAAACCCATGATGATTTTCATTTTGACCCCACCATCTGCTTTAGTAACCCCAAAACCCCCTTCTTTCAGGGGGTTGGGCAGTGGTGTAATAGTACACCCATGATGGAAATTTCTTAAATGTTCGCAGCTGCCATCTTGGATGTCCAATTTGACTCCATCATCGTCATTAGCGACCCGAAAAACCCTGAAAACGACACCCATGATGGAAAATTCAAAAAATTTCGCATTCGCCATCTTGGGCTTACATTTTCATCAGCGGCCTCGAATACCATGACAAGTAGTGACACATAACTATTTTGAATCGCGGCGGGTTGTTTTTCGCGTAGGTAATGGATTTTGCACTCTGTTGGATTCTCAACCCTCGGCTAAATACCGAGAGTTGAAAATCCAGTGCGCGAAAGAAAATTTTTGCGACCGTGTGAATGTCGACTTATTCTATGGAAACTCCGTATTACGCTGAGCTAGCTCAAGGTCAAAGTGTTATCACATACAGTGCCTACCCAAGCTATAAATACTTTTTTGTTTTTCGTTTTGGCTTCGCAATAAATCAACTTTATAAAAATTACCCGGCCCAATGCAGCGGGTTGAACTACTTTGCGAACTACTTTTTGAACAACAACTCAACTGTTTTGCGTACTTGATGCGGTTGGTAAATCTATTCCGCGAGAAAAATTAACCATTCTAGCTATTGCGCGCGTGGCGTCTTTATTCACACAGACATAGGGTTCCAATTCTCTTCTACACGCCTATTTGCGGTTTGCAAATCTATTTCACGTAGGTATGTGTAGATTCGCAAACCGCAAATAGTAGGTAATCTATCTATCCATATAAATAATTGGAGTGTCTGTTTGTAATACTAAAATAATCGCTTTTTGCTACATGCATATGAATATATATACGGTACATATACCAAAATATGTTTTGCAATTTTTGTCTGTCTGTTTGTTCCCACTAATCTCTGCAATGGCTGGACCGATTTTGACGCGACTTTCACTGGCAGGTAGCTGATGTAATAAGGAGTAACTTAGGCTACTTTTATTTTAGAATTTTTGTTTGTTTTTATTGATATATAAATAATAGTAAAAAAACTATTCTGCGCGGACGAAGTCGCGGGCACAGCTAGTAATAAATAAATGTATTAATCTATTACGCGTAGAATATAATAAATGTAGGTAAATTTTGTGCTGTTCTCATCATTACACAACGCTGTCAGACCACCAGGCCGCAGTTGCGATCTCGCTCTAATGCTGTAGCGTAAAACAGGATGCAAGATCGTATCGGTGTATGAAAACAAGTGACAAAAATAAATCGATCTCGCTCGCACCTTAGGGCTTGCAATCTGGCTTCTGGATTTCTTATATTTGGGAATAAATTGCTAACGTTTTTGATAACATTAGTATGTACTTATATTGCAAATTGTTTTGATTTTTAAGCTTGGCTTTTGACTTTTTATGAATGGAAGAAGCGCGCGTAGGTAATAATAGGACTCTGCGCAACGCGTGGTTTCCAATTGAATGAATGATGCTATTTCAAATTAGTTACGATTTTGTTTTGAGTGATTACGCGCTTTTTTTGTTTTGTAATTCGTTTATTTTTATTTTCTGTGGAGTTATGTGTTGTGATTAGTTTTTTCTGTGATTACCTTTCAGTTGAAGTGATTAAAGTTTTCTTATCATCCAAATGAATACGGAAACGCATGCAATTGTTTTTTGTTTGTGAAGGATTAAAGTGTGTGCAATCTTTACTCGGAAAAGTTACATACGTTGAGTTTTACAGACAAATATGATCTCGTTACTTCTTCCAAAACTAAATCAGGGGATTTGAGTATTTCTCAGAAATATAAATCGCATAATAAGCATTTTAGATGACCAGCATACATGACTCATTGGATTGTAGGCTGCTATAATTTCAAATCAAAATCAAATCATTTATTTTTGCAAACATGGGTAATTGGTACATAGTTGTTTTCTTTAAAAAAAAGTAGTCCTCCATATTCTACCGTCTCATGGGCATGCAAATCATATTCAGCTCCAAATTTGAACAGAAATTCCATTGATACTGAATAAATAGAAATGTCAAATCATTAGAATAACAACAAAAAAAGAAACAATATACAGGCCGATTAGCGACATTTTTACAGTAATGTCAAAAAAAAAGTATGTCAAAGTGTCAATCAGAATAAAAAGTGTCAGAATAAGAACATGTATGTCAATCATAATAATAGTACATCAATCAGTGCAGAGATCAATCATTAAGGAAGTCGTCAATTGTATAATAGCTTTTCTCAATTAATATTTGGTTTAGTGCCCTTTTAAATTTTATTACAGTCATATTTTTTATCACATCAGGTACTTTACTATAAATACGTGGGGCAATACCAAAAAAAACACAAATTACTTTTGCTTTACTGCCTAGAATCTAGACTTTCCTTACTTCTTATTTTACTTTTAGAATCTAGAAACTAGGCTTTACTAGATAGATCTACAGAAACATACATCTAGGCCCTGGATGTATGTTTCTGTAGATCTATCTAGTAAAGCCTTCCGATTATTTTCAAGTTTGTCATCTGTTTGTGGTAAAGAAGCGAAGAATGAAGAATTATAATTATGCCTGTTCACATTGTGAGTAATTATAAATATTAGACAATGTGTAGTTAGAAATTAATAAATTTATTTGTCCGCCATCTAGTGGCCGGATTGTACTATTTTGCCTTTAGCGACTTGCGAGCGAGTGAAATATGACATAACTCGAATAGCTCTGTTGTGCCAATCATGATAATGATACATAGATGGGTCTTATACGTCGTATCATATTTTACACGAAACTGTTAAATTGAAAATGAAAGAGTCGCGATTTTGTTGAGGATTTCCGGTACTTTTGGTACTTAATTTATCTTTAAGAGTAACATCACGCCACGCGCCTGTATTCACCGCAGGGTTAGGAAGAGGCATTCCTATTTCGCCTAGGTAACAATACACCAACATTTTTACAGTTGTGTTTCTTGTTGTTGATAATACATATTGAAATATTGATTTATACATAATAAAAAAATGGTGGTATCAAAAAAACATTTTTACAGGCAATAGCAATATTACTTACTATTATGAAATAGGAATCTTGTTAAGTACTGCGATACGGTGGATAGGTAGTGTTTTATTTTGTTATAAGTATGTCGGCTTGCCCTATGTTTGACCCCTAGGCACACCACTGGTTCGAAAAATTGGCACACGTCCGACCTCCATCACGTTCCGCTCGAGACTAAACTACACGGCGCGCGCGCATGTAAAGATAAAAACACTGAATTTTAGATTCGTTGTTAATGTATTTTCATAGTCCATATTATGTCTGCTGGATTTAAGCTTATTTTTTACGACCTTTATTATGGTATAAGTTTTATTGTTCAAAGCCTAACTCAAATGAAATAAGAACCAGATCATCATTTCGACTTGTCTTTGCGATTTAATTGGATGCAGTAAAGTGCAAGTAATCGTGTATCGCACGGCCGGAATATCTAGATCAAAGTGTGAAAAATGTAATTTTTTTTTTCTATTTTTTTTATCTTCTTTATCTACTTATAAAACACAATAAAAAACGACGTTTTTCCGAATCGCCCCGCCTTAATGCTATCTAGCAGGCAATGGACAACTTCGTGAACCGCCCAGCCCCGTAGACGTTCATTCATTTAATCAACGAAGTATTATTCGATGCCTACGTACCTACTATGCGGGAATATTTCTCTTTGAGTAGTTATCTTCTTTTGAATACTTATTATTTTAGTGTGGTTTAATTTCGAATGGGCCCGATTTTGTGCTGATGATGTACTAGTTTACTTCGTAAAAATGTTTTTGCTTTACGATGTACCTACCTACTCAGAATGCATAAACCTACCTAATGGTAAACAGTTTATTTCCTTTGTAAAATAGGTAGTGTTCAACCAAAATCAATAGTTCAAATAAGACCATATAGAAACAATTGAAATAATGTAATAGTTACCCTTTTACTATGTACCTCGGTACCTACATAGTAATATATAAGTATCTAATATAAACTAAAATTTACCAGCTAGGTGCCAGAGTTTCCTTGAGGGACTTTTTTAAAGATGTTGGTATTTTCACGGTGGCATCACAATTAATATTCGCTAACATCTTATATAATAGGCAAAATGTACACTTGTACACTAAAAACAGTGATATTCACACCGTTGACACAAGAAATAAGGACAAACTACGTGCTCCCTTTCACATGCTTCATAAGGTTCAAAACTCGTTTGTTGGGCTTGGTATATGTTTTTATAACAAGCTTTCCTCTTCTTTGCTAGATTTGCCTTATAATGCGTTTAAAGCTCAAGTAAAATCCATCCTTTGTTTTCCTCTTCTTTGCTAGATTTGCCTTATAATGCGTTTAAAGCTCAAGTAAAATCCATCCTTTGTTTAAATGCTTACTATATTATTCCATCAACGACTATTTAAATGACAAGAATAGTTGGTCGCTGTGATTAACTCAAGACAATGTTTGTGTTATTTCTCCAGAATTGGCGTACCTAGTGACAGGTTATATGGGTTCATATAATTATTTTTTATTGCCTGTCTAAGTATTTTTTATTAATATCTATTATGTCATTAGTTATTGACATGATCTACTCATAAAAATATTTTTTATGATGAGTTGGTGGTATATTGGCATGGCTAGCTGACATAAATGACAAATTTTTAAGTTCTGTGTCTCGTAATGTTTATTGCTTTGCCTATGTATGTATAGAATCAAGTCTATCCGACTAAACAGACAGCTGTGCAGCTGGGGAGTTTGTTGCGCCAGTTCTTCGCAGCTAGAGCACTAGGAAGTGGTGAAAGGTGGGCGTTTTGGAGGACTGTCTTATGTATGTTGACGTTCGAAAAGTGCTGATTCTGAGCCTAATTTGAATAAATAACTTTTGATTTTGATTTTGAAACTCATCTTAGTACCTACCAACGTATATCTCTCTATGTACATATTATTCTCGCAAAATAACATTTGCACATTTAGCTGTGCAAATGTTATTTTGTGTCTGGCCTGTGGCTAAACCGCATACAAAAACTTATTACGTAAGTACATATCTAAGTAGATGCAAGAAACATTTGGAAGTTTACAAATCGTAATATACTCATACATAATTAATGAATGCGTACACGGAACTTAAAAACAAGAAATATGACAATCGTGGCATAATTTAAAATAAACCACAGTGGAATAACTATAGAGTTGTTTATTGTGTACTTTTTTACGTATTTATTACTTTTTCGGTTTAAAGCGCACACGGAATAGTTTAATGAGCAAGTTACGCTACCCGCCGCCAGATGTCACTATAATAAATACATTCAATGGTGTGCGTAGTCCCAGCGGAAAAGTGTCGAATTTCTTAATTTAAGTTTAGCAGATATTTAGTGTATGACGTCGTGTAATTGTGTATGGTAAATACAAATTTGTGCATCCAACCATTGGGGAGCTATCCAGCACAAACTGTTTCCGCTGGGACTACGTCTTCCTAGCGGCACTTTTTTTTGTCATATGGACGTAGAAGAAAAAAATTGCATTCAATAATTAGTGTGTAACGAGAGGTAAATGTGTATGTTGAAATGAAATTTGTGTGTCATTAAACTGCGGAGATAATCAAGTTTCCGCTGCGCTGACGTTTGGCTATTTCATGAAAATCATATAAAACAGTTTAGTGCAGAGTTGTAATTTTTTACGCACGTTGCTTTGAATTTGTGTATAAAGTGTGTGAAAACAGAATTTGGAAAAAATATACCCTTCAGAAGATATATACGCAAAAGTAAAATAAGGTTATTAGGTCCAAGTACTTAAAATAGGAAGTCTAGAGCCTAACTTATAACGTTTATTCGTTTCTAGTAAGGGTCTACAATGTCTTGCCAAGTTTCATTTATGTGCTCTTTGTAATTAATGAGCAATGGCATAATTTCCTACGACTGGACCACTATATTGTATGACATCCGATTGTAGGAATTTTTAAAGGAAAAGGAGAATAAAATATATTCCAATATTTATTGTATTAATACAACTATTCACATGTAAAATGTCAGCTCATTACACTAAATAATTAAAAGGATATAATAAAAATTGCTGAACAACCGTAATTCATGGATAAACCGACCAAGTTTTACTGGCTACGAAAAGGCGGCCTTGCAGTATAAAGAGCTACCGTGTTAAAATTTCCAGTGTTATACCATTATTGGATTGGTACAGGTGCGCACACAATTCATGACCAAGTAAATAATACATATATTTGTGATAAAACTAGCAAGTCACAAGCTTTTTTCTTAAACTTAAGAAATGATTACAATAATAATTGCATCTGTGTTAACAAATGCATTAATTTGTCAAAATATTACAAAAAAGTTGCAACAGTAGGTAATTACTATGTCCTTAATATTCTGGTACTTCCAGCGTAGAATTATTTTGTTACAGAGTACAGTTTGATTAAATTATATTGCCCGCTTTTTCGTGGCCTTACATAGACCCAATGTAGATTTACTAGCATCCGTAGCCTGGCTGTGTTTCGGTGACTATTTGATATTCTAATATTTAATTAAAAACGTGATTTATAAGTAAATAATGGAACGAAGGATTTGCTGCTATAAAAGCTCGAACGAGAACAGCAACTTCCGGAAATGTACTAGTAAATCCTAAGTGTATTTTCCCGAGGGTCGACTAAGATTTACTTATTTTATACATAGATGGGCTTTTACAGTAGGCAATATATTTGTTATTTATATTTACTAAAAAACACTTTATATCAATGGTTACATGTTTCTTGTGTAAGTATTAAGATTCTTTATATCAAATGTTTTTTGATGTCTGATATATCTCTGGACCCTGTGGTCCCAGTTCTTTGGAAGACGTACGAGAGGTCGAATCAAAGCCATCTCGCAGAGGCCTCTCATACAATTTAGATGTAATGAGGCACCAACCGACGATTATCCCTGTATGCAATGTGCAAATGCGTCCAATATCAATGTTATTAATATTTTTAAGAGTAGGTACCTAAAAAGTTAATGCAGTTGTTGTATTTTCTACTTAACTATTGTGTACGCACCTGTAGGAAACTATTAAACCGAATAACGGTACTATACTGGAAATTTTAGTACGTTATCTCTATATACTACACAACCGCTTTTTGGTAGCCACTCAAACTTGGTCGGTTTATCCATGTATTACGGTTGTTCTGTTATTTTTATTATATCTCTTTAATTATTTAGTGTAATGAGCTGAAATTTTACATGTGAATAGTTGTATTAATACACTAAATATTGGAATATATTTTATTCTTCTCTTCCTTTAAAAATTTCTACAATAGGATGTCATACAATGTAGTGGTCCAGTCTTAGTAAATTATGCCATTGCTCATTAATTACAAAGAGCACATAAATGAAACTTGGCAAGACATGGTAGCCCCTTACTAGAAACAAATAAACATTATATGTTAGGCTCTAGAGTTCCTATTTTAAGTACTTGGACCTAATAACCTTATTTTACTTTTGCGTGTATATCTTCTGAAGGGTATATTTTTTCCAAATTCTGTTTTCACACACTTTATACACAAATTCAAAGCAACGTGCGTAAAAAATTAGAACTGTGCACTAAACTGTTTTATATGATTTTCATGAAATAGCCAAACGTCAGCGCAGCGGAAACTTGATTATCTCCGCAGTTTAATGACACACAAATTTCATTTCAACATACACATTTACCTCTCGTTACACACTAATTATTGAATGCAATTTTTTTTCTTCTACGTCCATATGACAAAAAAAAGTGCCGCTAGGAAGACGTAGTCCCAGCGGAAACAGTTTTTGCTGGATAGCTCCCCAATGGTTGGATGCACAAATTTGTATTTACCATACACAATTACACGACGTCATACACTAAATATCTGCTAAACTGAAATTAAGAAATTCGACACTTTTTCCTCGGGACAACGCACACCATTCAATGCAAAGCTGTATTTCGTTACTATTAAGATTTATATTTGCGTAACGAGGTCATTAGTATTCGTCCTCCTCTAGGGATGTACCACTGTCGTTTACTTTTTATCGACATTACGTTTTATTTTTAAGCAAAATGCAGTCAACAGCTAGAGTCAATAAATATTACTTTGTTTGAAATAAAGTGTTGATATAAATATATTCTAATAATTCTAATATATACGATTTATAGAAAGTATAATTAAGAATTGTTTTGTTAAACTCCTGATCCTATTTTGAAAATTATTCTATTCATAAAAAGATACATCCTGTAGGGTTTCTTTCTATCTTAGGTGATAGATATTAAACTACGCGATTAGTTACCACGGGTACACTAAAATCGCACACAGGGTTAATTTTTCCCCATATATCATAGAACACAGAGAACATTGTAAGTTTAAAATATCGATAACGGTGATCTCTAATTGAGTAGCTGACTGTGACATGTGCATAGTTGGAAGATTCCAACTATGCGTGAACAATATGTTTGAGTTAAAAAGAAAGTAGACTTTAAAATGAGTGATCTAAAGTCAAACTTTACTTGTCGGTCGGTCAATAGTCGAGCTCTAGCTATAATTTCCTTGTAATAATTATTCTCTGGGATTAATTCCGAATTTAACTCAAACCTTCCGAATGATTCGCGAATAATACGACGGGAATAATTCGGAATATTTCCCTCCGGCAAAACTACCCAGAGCGGTCCATGATGATGCATGCCAACTGGTTTCGGAACAAAAACATCTCGCATCATATCAATTGCTGCGATTGGTTGACCGAATTATCAACATCTAAATCAGATTAGGTACTTGATAAGAGTTTAATACTCTTTGTTATTTTTATTACAGAAACAGGATGTAAGCATGCCTTCTCTGGGCATGCTTCTTCATGGACCTCTCTGCACATATCTAAATACTTCGGTGTGCAGTGCTTGGTTGGTGAATGATGCCAATATCAAGTAAACTTTCTCCTTGTTACAGAAAATCCACAGTGGATATGGCTGGCAGTGCTCTGCGTGTTCCTTCGACCCACATCGGCACCGCTGTGGGTTGTGCTTGGGGCTTACAACTTGCTCACAACCAACCAAGGACGGCTGAAGCTTGTTGTACGCACATACATGCCTATTGCGTAAGTTTCTCGATTTCTGGGTTCTGGTATGGGTGCCTTTATAATTACAGACACAAGAGACGCCTGTTTTCACTAGTATGGACTCAATGAGTCTGCCTAACAGCCGAGGGTATAATTATATAAAACAATTGCGTGTTGTTTCAGTCTGATCGCCGGTGGCGCCCTCGTGGCGTTAGACTCGTATTACTACGGCAGCCTCGTCATCACACCCTGGGAGTTCTTTAGGTTCAATGTCCTGCATGACATCGCCTCTTTCTATGGACAACATCCATGGTATGTATTGGATTTTGTCACTGCATGCTAATTTAATTTCGTCAGTTGTCAAGTGGAAACCTCGTTGGTCTAGTGGTCGCAAGCGTAATGCTGAGCATGAGGGCCTGGGTTCGATTCCCAGGGCGGACAAAGTGTTAATGCAGTTATTATCTGGAATTTCTTAATAGCAGCCCGGGGTCTGGATTTGTGCCCGGTTGATGGCAATAGGCTCGTCCCATATTACATGGAACTCAAACATAATAGCCTATTGATGTTAAATAGCCTATTCTAATCCTAATCATGTGCTGAAGTGATGGTTACAGTTTGCGCGTCGATGTCTTGCCACCCTGTCTGTGGTGAACTGCCACTTACACTTACACTAACATAATACTTTTGATTTTAAATGTAGGTATGTTTGCATTACTAGAGAATAAAAACATTGTCAAAAGGGTATTTTTTTTTATTTACTGCTAATACGACCTGCCTTCGACCTTGATCTCGCCTGGTGGAAAGCGATGGTTGATGATTCAAGTAAAGAAAGAAAGAAAAAGTGTTTATTTTGACTCACACAGGAAGATCACATACTAAATTAAACACACAATCGTAGAAAAATATAAAAACAAATTAGAAAAAAAAACGTGAATGAAAAACGGACGGTACCGGAATTGGAATTTCAAGATACAACTAAGAACTATTTTCTTCCAGGCACTGGTACCTGACGCAAGGCATTCCAGCGGTATTAGGCATCAACCTGCTGCCCGTGCTCTGGGCAATCTACAACATACTGCGACGACCGAAGGAGAATAAAATAGGAAGCCTGCTCCTGACTGCCGCTACTTTACACGTCGCTTTATACAGGTATGTGGCTTAGTTGTAAGGAAATAAGGTTCAGAATTGAGAGCTACGAATACAAAGCAGTAGGTAGAAAATCATGCTTTCTATGGATTCAATGTTACACACAGAATAATCGACGCTGTATCGGTGTATCACTTCGAGAACTGTCCAACCAGATTTTTTAATCTCATTTCTTTTCATGAGTAATAAATACGGGGCTTAGACCATCAGCACCAATTTGTCGAATCATTACATTACATTGATTCTTCAGATAAAAGTTATCTGACGATTGTAAAATCGGCCTTAGTCTTAATTCGATCGGCCGTTGTATGTTGAAGTAAAATAATATATGTTTGTTACAGTTTTATTCCACACAAGGAGTTCCGTTTCGTGTTACCTCTGTTGCCGATTTTCATGTATTTGGCACAAGACGTCATAGTGCCCTGGAGCAGGAAGGCTAACAAGTAAGATTTTTTTATACATGAACTTAACCTTGGAATTTGGCCTTGGGGTTACAGCAGAAAAATTGAAAGTCGACTAAGTCGCACACATAATGCGTTTGTGTCTGTGTGACCGCGTTGTTAATTTGAACTGCACAACGGTTTTCGATGTAGTTTTCACTATGATTTAGAGAATTGATTCCAGAAGGTAAACTTACATAGGGTATAGACACGCCCCCTATTACATGGGATTAAAACATAACTAGTGAAATGTGAGTTTACTATAGGTACTTATGTCTAGCCCTTCGGGGATTACATTTCTGATATTATGTTATATAAAAACTGTTCGAAGCAGTGGGGAGTTGCTGGTACATTATAAGCCTTTTAGCAACATACGTGGAGGCGATCGGCGGCGGCGATCTCTCGCCCGTCCGGCCGTGGTCCAGGCCATGGTACGGAGCGAGAGTGCATGGGAAGTCGACACCTCCTGCGAAGCAGTAATGCCCGCGAAGAGGTAGGCGGCGCACGTGAGGGAGAAGCAGTACATGCGCCCTAACGGCCGTAGCCTCCGCAGGAGGCGCCCTGGGCGTTGGGAATCCCTGGCTGATTCCCAGCCACCGTAGGCGCGGGTTTGCGGACGGCGAGTAATGGGTAGCTCGCTGTCCGGTAAGGACCAAGCCCGGGTCGACGGCGCGTTGTGTTCCACGCGCGCCTCAAAGAGATGTCAGCACCAACTGATGGGGCCCGGAAGGGCCGACGCCTGCCGGGGGTGCGGGTTGTTCGAAAGAGATACCGGTGGCCCCTGGCACACAGTCAACTGACTACATTGGTGGGTTTTAGTCAGTAAAAGTCTGACACGCCCTCTTGCTCCGCCCAGAGCGGAAGAAGTTATTTGATGATTCTCCACCCCAAAAAAGAAAAGTCTGCTTCACACAGTTCTTACGCCTTGACAAAATCGAGATTTCTTTATTATACACACATAAATAAAATCACGTTTTCTTCCCATGGGGATAGGCAGAAAGTACAGGAATGACCTGCAACGGTCCTGATACAACATGTTACATAATTGACGCAAGACCTTATACACACCAATTAGATAATACAATGACCAAAACTATTTTTTTTTAAGCTAATTTTTATTATTAAGAATATCGGGTTGATTCTAGTTTTATTTAAAATTAAGCCTTCATCATCATTTCAGCCTAAAGACGTCCACTGCTGGACATAGGCCTCCCTCAGGCTCCTCCACTTCGATCGTTTTTGTGCTTCCCACATATATTATCCCACATATAAATATTCTTTGGTACAATTGAACCAAAGAATATTAAATATTGGTATTTTGGGAAAAAGTACCCACATTAAAAGCTACTGAAATCGATTTGATTTCAATTATGAACTAACTACTTTCAGGACTTGCGTTTATTCTGTTACACCTTGTATACTGCTTTTGCAGCGTTTCCTTTTATATATCTGGTCATACACGTAGTTTATTGTTATGTTGTTTAAACCTTTCGGAATCTATTCTCTAAATGACGGATAGATTATTATTAACTGCTTGTTTGTCCTTCCAGAACCCACCTGTACCTGCTAGCCAGCGCGGTCTTCCTGGGCAACGTATTCCCGGCCGCGTACTTCGGCGCCGTGCACCAGGCGGGAACGCTGCAGGTCATGCCGCTGCTCAGGGACGTCGCACACAACAGGAGTGCCATCACCTTCCTCATGCCGTGCCACTCCACGCCGCTGTACAGGTAAGAAGTGGTGAATCGGAACTTGTAACATGCGATAAAATATTGGACAATAGTCTACACTTATATTAAAGAGGAAAGATTTGATTGGTTGTAAAAAAAAATATAATGGATAAAGTCAAAAAATTGATAACCGTTAAAAAAAAAATCACCTATGCAAAGCTACATTATTCCGGGGTAACATGAGCTGCTATGTGCTAGATTCAAATAAAGGAAAATGCCCATTAGCCACACAAAAAAATGCTTAAAATGAACAACAATGAAATATACGCCAAATTGCACAACAAATCGTAGAAAACCCATTACAATTTCAATAATTATCAAAAAGCTAGGTAGAAGCCAGTTCTAACCATGTTTTCTAAAATATAGGTTAAGTCAAGTTTAAACAGCAAAACAGCATTTAAATGTTTTAATCATTGCAATATCGAGATAGCAGTTAACAGAATGTACGTTTTTATCTACGAAGTAAAATCAAAATCCTTAAAAAATGCCCACAGTCGTCGTTAAATATCCTATAAAGCAATATGAAACATGAAGCAAACAATTCAAGTAAACAATCGAAAGAATGAAATGCAGTAATGTCAAACTGTCAGTAAAGCAAAGGACATGTGATGCATATGCGTGGGTTGCAGCTGAAAATCAGCGTCAGGTGGTGCATACTGTGTAGCCATTTGACATTATGCTGAGCTGAGGCCCTTTTGGCATTAACAACATTGTTGTGTTTTATTTATAGTTTTAGGGTTTTATAAGCTGTGATGCCAATAAACGATATTTTCTTTCTTTCTTTATTTCTTTCTTTCATACACACAACATAATTTGATTTTCATTAATATTGACATACATATATTATTTTGGACCTATATGTAATCTAATTACCTAACCGTATATACAGGATGTAACAGAAACCCTATTGCTATCCTTAAGCACTAAAGATAACTACTGGTATAGAATCACTATACATAGTTTCAGCTCATATGTTTCTTAAATTCAAATCATACACAAACGTGTCACCGCACTACGTAGGTCAATACTTTCCACGTTACTTGCCAATATCACGATAAATCTCTTCCGAGTGATGTTTTTATTGCAATTTGAAAAGTTCGGTTTCTGGTATCAATGTACTAAAATTCTCTTAACTTCCGAACATGTAGAGATAGGATTAAAAACCCTTCCAATATTATATGATATCATCCAAAGAAGCCGTGCCCTTGGTATGTATATACTATTTCTGTTAACTACGCGGGTGAAACTGCGGAGCGCTGCTAGTGTCAAATAAAGAATGAATTAGATGGATATCAAGTTAAATATTTTAAATATCGTAATTTTTGACCATAGGTGTACAAACTTGAGAATTATTTCATTAAACATATTTTATTCTAAATAGAATTAAGGACTAGATATGTGTAGTTTCTGTCCAATTCAGGCATTTTTTGGCATTCCCCTTTGTCCTTTTGTTTTATGTGACTTACAATATATAGTTAAATAAGTAAACGCATAACGTATTTTGGAGCTCGAGATGTTTTTGTTTGTCCCAAAGTGGGTTCGTTTACCAATTCAACGAATTTATTTTTTTCGTGATTCCCACAGATTTGCTATAGCTTTATCAGCAATAGGCTCGCACTTTGGTTCGAATGGAACTTTCAAACTCAAAACTCAAACTCAAAAGCATTTATTTCAATTAAACCATTTACAGGCAGTTTTGAATTGTCAAAAAGTCGATCAGTTGGAAAGTTGAAGCTAGTTGCCCATTCCAAAACGTAGATCTCTATGGAAAAGAACGGGCAAGAAACTCCACGGACACTCTTTTAAAATCAAGTTGAAATATTACAAAATCTATTTTATTATAACATTTTACACAGTACCCCATAAAAGAAGTGTATACTTTAGACAATCTGAAACGTGGTTGATCTAATTTGTTCCTATTTCTAGTGTTAAAATTGTGCCTATCACTTATCTTACTAAAAAGATGTCGATTTTTCCGAACATACATAATGTTTTCATAGATATATACGACATCTTTGGAATATAACTATCGAAATGGGATTTACAATACACATAATTATGCTCATCCCTTCAGGGAATCCGTCGCGATTCTAAACAATATGTAACAGAATTAACGCAACACGCTAGACTAAAATGTATACATAAGACCAGCGACCATAGAACCCAATAAACGCCTAATGTTTGATCTAAGGCATCAAAACAATTATGTCTACTAGCTGAGGTATGAGGAAGCGGGGTACTGCGTTCTGATTGGCCCTACCAAGGTCATTACGTCTCACTAGAGATGAGACAGGTTTAAATAAAACACGAAGGTATCGATATTGTTAAAGTTGTACATAATAAAATGGTTATTAATACCTATATTTAATATGCCGTGAACATATTACACTATGTGTTGATGGGAACCAGCTCTCTCGCCATAATCCATTTAATTTTTTATATCAGGACAATTAATTTATCTCCTTATTCATAAACGATGATTAAAGTTAAATGATGTTTAAACGTCAAAATAGTATGGTTAAACTCATTATTTAACTTTAATCATCGCTTATGAATATGGGGGCATACGTCTATTGTAATTAGTGATTCAAAAGATCTTCGTATAAATAGTAGGTATAGGTTTTTGCTTTATTGAACAATTTTGTTTGTGTCATAGGATTTGGTGTATCACTAGTTATGTTTACCAAATAATAGAGGAAAAGAGATTTACATTCAGAAGAAAGGGACGCAAACATAAAAGACATCAAAGAGAGTCCTTCAGTCCTTGCTTTCACCTACAAGTATGACCAGTATAAGATGAACTTCGATAAATAATATCAGACAATAATTCTGTTACTGATTATGTAACTATTAACTTACCTATGAAATGTTATGCCATCGTTACGGAAACTCGAAGTTTGGCTATTATTACCACACCAACGTATTGTGCAAACCATTGCCATTATAATATTTATTTTCACCAATCTTTATTTACTAACGCGGCTCACAGAAGTGGCCGAAACTGAATAGACATTGTTGAGTGGTGAACTTTATCAGATCTATAAGTCTGATGTGTTGACAGACATCGGTCGCCTGTTATTAGGCGTCTATGGGTTATATGGTAGCTGCATAAGGCCTATATTGTACTCAGGTAGTAGTAGTATATGTTCACAAATAAAGATTGATTGACCCAATTAGAGTATTGAGTTAAAAGCATAAAACAATGACCAAAACTTTGTTTTTTAAAGCTTACTTTTATTATTAAGAAAATCGTGTTGCTTTATGAGTTCAAAGTAGATTTTTAAAACCCTCAAATAAGATTGAATTTTCTTTGGCTAAATCGGCGGTAGGTATGGCAAAATACATAATTTTAAAAATATACCTACGAAATGTTATTTAGTAGTCAATTATGAATATACTTCTTTTAGTTTTTATATAAATATAACCTTATATTTTGCAGCCACCTTCACATGAATATAACAACACGCTACCTGAACTGCGACCCGCCAATCAACAACGCCGACGTCGCCACCGAAGCGGAGGCGTTTTTCAACAACCCGCAACGTTGGTGGCGCACCGAACATGCCAACAGGCAGACGCCCGACCTTGTGGTGCTGTTCGACCGGCTGAAAGGAAGAGTCGAGACTCTGCTGACAGGATACAAGCTGATCCATGAGATACCACACACACAGGTAAATACCCTATGTACTTTTTCTACTTAGTGTATCGATGGACAAAATTCAAACATCTTTGGCCCAAAATTCAGCTTCGCGAACTCCGCTCACTGCAGTCATAAGATCATCAAATTCGCAGGTGACAGCGCATGCGGCGCAGTATACAAGGTGGGCCGTTGTCTGTGAATAACCTGTGTACTTATACACCGACTATGCTCTACTCATGTTATGATGATCATAATACGGGTTGTATCACACATAACGACAAGAAACTGTTAATTAAATGAAACTGTTATTGTAAAAAACATGTGTAAATGGTGGATCAAATAGAAGATGGATGGTCTGAAAGATGATATGGGTAGAAAGGAATTTATCTGTCAGACGATGGCTAAAAGAGCGTGGAAAAAAATATGATGTATGTAAAAATAAGTCACATGTCATCTATTTCAATTAAAGATGCCGAACAGTGGCGGCCATTAACTCACATTTTATAATTCGTCACAATTACTATTCGGACTTAAACATAACTGGCGAAATGTGAATGGGCTAAACTACACCTCTACCTAACCCTTCGGGCATTACAGGCATGATGTTGTGTGTGTAATTAAATTACTTACTATCTTTTCTCAGTTCCCGGAAGGCGAGGTGAGCGAAAAGGTGTTAGTATACCAAAAGGCGCAAAGTCAATCCAAGCCTGTGGCTGGCGTCGTGTAACCTGCTACAAGTATCATCACCGCGTGTTCATGTTAGTGAACCCAAATCTTTAACAACGTAGTTACAGAAAACTGCACGCAATTGTGGATCTTATAGCTAAAAGGAAAAGAGCCATAATAGTGGGAGTCCGGTTATTTGCATAGACTTTGTTCTCGATGTCTTTGATATTTTAGACAAAATATTGTGCCAAAATCCTTGTATATCAGTTATTTGATGACTTGGAAATGGTGCTCTTAGGGCGATAATACACACGTTACAAAAAGGTAACTCGTGTTCTTTAACACGAGTTTTTCTGTTCCCGGATCGTGTATCATCCCCCTAAGATTAAAAATAGCAAAATTTCGGGTACAGTGTAACAAAGTTCTTCCAGCTTTATGAACAAGTCTATTATGCTTGTAAACATTAGTTGCTATGTAGAACCATATTAAACGATGCTATCGCAAAACATATTATTCGACCTTTTAACGACATCCACGATTTTCATTCTTATTTTAATGACTCGAATTATAATTCGGCTAAAATTTATTGGCTTTTGGTATTAAATTAAATTTTAATTATTAATTAATTCATTATTGTCTCTTTGGGAATGTTTCCCCTTAAAAATGTGTTCGGAATAGAATATTTACACTTTATTATGTATTTCATATGTAATTGACTTCTACACTCTTATAATATTTAAATTATATTATACATGGATAGTTAATATAATAATTCATAAGATCACATAACAATATTCTTAAATACTGCAAGAAGTATGTAAATCCCTTTCTCTAAGTTAAATACAAAGCATTTTCTAGTGAAATATAAGTAATCTTCAAATACTGTGACCAATTTGCTTTCGTCCAATTTATGGGAACCTGATCCGAGTCTTTGACTGGGTGACTTGCTGTGCTGTAATTGGTTGCCCGAAATAAAAACATATGCTCATATCAGTAGATCGAAGATGACATAGAAAGTGGCCAAGTCAAGTAATATAATACTTGACTTGGCCACTTTCTATGTCATCTTCGTTTCTATTTATGTCCTTAACAGGCCTGCATACCTTTTTTTGAAATGCGCTCAACCCAAACAATTTAATATAACCATATTGTCCATCAAAGTGATCAATGAACGTAGACGTTACTAAATTTATTCCATCAAATTTTAATACAAGTAGGTATTTTGTGGTCATATCAGAATAATATTCAAAAATAAAATAGCATATTTAATTTAATACAATAATGTGACGTGTGTATGAGTAAACATAATCATCATCAGTCTGCGGCTATTGAATATATCTGTCACCGTAACATTATGTAAATCGTTAGTCTATAATCTATCTCGCAAGATTGTAAAGTATCGAAACATTGTGAACTGCAAAAACCATTTACAATTGAACGCACTATTTTTCGGTAATTTATAATCTGTCCGTCATATTGTGAACTGGTATCAAGACGGATAGGACCTTGCGCTATTACTAAATAGTCACGTAACTGCCACTAACTTGGAAATAGCGCTCGCTAGGCTCGCGCGCGTTTTTTCGCCGTTCTAACCTAACCTAACCTATTCGGTCGGTAAGCAGTAAATAGTGGAGTTCACAATTTATCGACAGTTTATAATCTCGCGAGATTGAATATAAACTAACGGTGTTCACAATCATACGGTAACATATCCATGACTGATTTCTGCAGGACGCAAGTACAAACCTTAAACAAATACATATGTAGTTTATATATGCTTGCCAAAGTTATTCATAAAGTGTAATGATACTAACATATTTTGTGCTATGCCCGGCTAGAAATATACAGGCTTTTATTTCGTAGATGGTCTGATGTCCGTTATGGTGGATCTAGTATTCGAGGTTAAATTAAATTAACTGGCGAAACTTCATAGACGTGACGGTTTATCATATGTCCTTTTTCCAACTATGTTGTGGTCGGCTTCAAGTCTTACCAGATGCAGCAAAATACCAGTTTTTTTTACAATGGGTGACTGCCTATCTGATCTCTAAGACCCAGTTACTGGGTAACACGCAGTGGCGTGCACCGAGTTTTTAGACAGAGTAGGCAGAAATTTAAAAAAGGCAAAAAAACACAGAACAACCAATTGCTGTACCTACCTAGTTACCTACACAGCATGCAATCTGTGAGGCAATTAAATAAATCATATTGTTTTGTTTTGTATTGAATTTACGATTGACTTTACCTATAGTTTGTATCTATTAATTACAAATCCGGATTACAACTACTTTTCACGATACTTGTTTTTTTTTTCACCGCTAGATAGTTTTGAAAATGCATCATTTTTCTTTTCTCTTTATACACACCACCTGAACAACTTTCACAGTGAATATTAACTATTTTTCACACTATTTATCATGTTAAAATCTTAAATACATGCCATCATAGCTCACAACCAAAACAAATAAATCAAAACAAACAATGGCGTCCGAATTATTCGGAATATGAAAATAATACGACAATGAAATTATGGTTGTTTATGTAGCCACAATTCAATGAAACAATGCTACTTTTTAAAATAGTCGCATAACCAGCTTTGATCGGATAATTTCGGTAAGTTTCGTAATTCGTCTCGTTGTTAAAAATCGTAAAAAGCCAGTGACTACTCTGTACGGTTGTGTGCGTTCTTTGTTACATTGTGTGCCACGTATGTATAGGAACGCACACTGAATAAATCTGCATGACCACGAGAGCACACATACAAACATGGAGACACGAATAGTTTGTGTCTCTCCCGAGGCACTAAGCGGCGCTAGCGCATCGCTATGCGAAGTTGCGCCAAATTGCATGAACGAACGGGATATTTTATCGATAATACTAATGATACGACGTAGGGAGTATCTTTCTGTCTTTATGGACTGCACGCCACTGGTAACACGATACCTTACGAGACTTACGGATTGATCGATATATTAAAATGACAAAAAAAGCTTTTTTTTCCAAAACTCATGGTATCAAGTAATTACTTACTGCTGATTACGGCGTCAACGGCCTCGGTTGGTAGGTACTTGAAATTATATGTTATGATTTTTTTAAATGTTTTATCACGTTGGTGAAGCATTGCCAGTTTTTTTTTTTAATTTTAACTTTAATAAAACGGTTTCTTAACATTGTGTAATGTTTACTTTAAATGTTTATGGACCAGTGTGCTTGAGACCAAATTTGAATATATCATAAAGTTTGTCCTGTCCCTAAATTAATTAATATTATTCGTTCGTGCATCGCCGATACCTGCCTATTTTATTTACCTCATTAATTTAAGGCTAATTAATACTTATTATTTCGTGTCGTATCAAATATTATATGCACCGCTCACCGCTCATCCAGTCATTTTATATTTTTAGTCGGGCCTACTTATCTTTATTATTTTAGACAGTTTTATTTTTTCATCTGGCATTTTTAAGGAATTCACTGCATCCACCGAGAAAACATCATAATAGTTTTAAGATCTGTGTGTCATCTTCAAGTAAAGGTTTTAATTTTTTTAAATGTCTTTAACTTCGGTGTACCTAAGATAAGAAATTAATGAACACTTGTAATAATTAAAACATAGGAATATGTTTTAATTTATTAATTCCTAAAATAAGTAGTAAAATCTCATTATAAAATAAATATGAACTAGCAATGACATTAATATATATCCAATCTTTGCTTGAAGCCGACTAATAAAAAATCAATTTTAATTGTACCTTTATAATTAATTATTACATAATTTCTATGGATTTCAATTGCAATACATTATTAAGATTTCTTTTTTAACGTAATTATTAATTTAGATTTATCTATATTTTAAGAACTCGATCGCTCAAAATGTAAAGACAGACAAGTATTTTAAGATCTCTTTGTCTTCGTTAATTTAACCCTGTAATAGTTGTTGCTACTTTTAGTGTTGTTTTATTGATTTATTAGTGACTTTGCAATTCGGTTCTAGAATAATGTGACTTAAAAACACGACTGTTACAAGTATCATATTGGTTGCAAGTACCACACCTGCACTACTACAATTTAATTTATCTTTAATTACGGTAACTAAAAACTATACGAACAAAATTAATTATGTGTATAATAATGTCTCGCGAAGTAGCTTACCATAAAACAACGCCATAAGTACGGGAACGCAACGCATTTCAATTATTATGTAAAAACAATCTTAGTATAAAGTGCTATTAAACCGAATTGAATACTGATAACATATCTTGTCAAGTCGACTGCCTGTTAACTGATCATGTTAATAACTGCCTTGTGTGGAAGTAGGTAAACTAGGCTAAAAGTAGACATTCACCCTTATTTTTGACATCCTACGCAATTGAATCTGTTTCCAAACCGTACATCAAGTGTCATAATGTTAGCAGACTATTCAGAGACTTGATTGGCCTTTCAGAGACTTGATTGGTCTTACAAAGACTTGAATGGTCTTACAAAGACTTGATCGGTCTTTCAGAGACTTGATTGGTCTTACAAAGACTTGATTGGTCTTTCAGAGACTTAATTGGCTCTCAGAGACTTGGTTGGTCTTACAGAGACATGATTGGTCTTACAAAGATTTGAATGGTGTTTCAGAGACTTGATTGGTCTTATAAAGACTTGAATGGTCTTACAAAGACTTGAATGGTCTTACAAAGACTTGATTGGTCTTTCAGATTTGACTGGTCTTACAAAGACTTGAATGGGCTTTCAGAGACTTGATTGATCTATGGGGTCGGGAACTATGGTTCATATAAGATTTTTGCAACGGTTGTTTATTATTATTAAAAGTGCCAAAACATTCTACTTTTTCAATAATTTATAAATGCATCTATGTCAAGTCTGTTTTAAATAAATTCTTCCACACAAAGCACTATTTGTACGTATGTGTATGAAACTAATTTTGAGCAGTAGTCTAGGTGAATAGGTTGTTTTTCGTATTTAAGTCACCCAGAATGTCTAATACAGAATGTCGAGTGTGAATTTTAAATAAAGATTTTTATTTTTAGGTTATCTTTTTTTATTTCATTGTGACAAATATTGACACCGATATGAAGTTGTAAGGAGAGCTATTGTACTATCTTTCGTTGTTCAAAACACACAGAAAACAGATTTTATCAAAGACGATACCTACTGGTTCGATTTTGACTTCAAAACAATGACCTAACTAAACTAGGACCTGCAATGAGATATCCTACTTCCTACTAATATTATAATTGTGAATGTTTGGATGTTTGCTACGCAATCTCGCAAAAACGGCTGAACGGATTTGGCACACTGATAGATTATAATTTTCTCACACCACCTGCTCGACAATGTCAAATTATATATCATGCAAACCTAACCTAAAGTAAGCCATTTAAGACCTGCGGTCTAACAGGGCATTAATATATATAATAATGTACTCTGTCTATTGTACTGGATTTCATTATGACCCGCTGGTCATTAATGTGATTTGAATTTGGAACAAAGTAGAAATCGCATACGAGCATCTATGATATATAGTAGGTACATACTAATTCCATGCATTCACCTTAAGATCTGCACAAAAAAATAAATTGTTCGAAAGTCCAACTGGCCACCTAGGTACCTAGAATATAAATAAAAGAAAAATAGAACACAAATTAAACAGAGGCGCTAATACTGAAAATTGCTTTGCTTTGATAAACAAAAAAATACTTATCCACAAATTCTCACAAAAATGTCGAGTGACGATAGGTATTTGACTCCGGAGTACATTAAATCCGAAGCCATTGGCATTGCCGACAATCTACTCCCAAAAAACGCAAGGAATCGTACATGAAAGCCTACGACGATTTTTACAAATGGTAAATTACAAAGGACGTCAAGTCTGTATCTGAATCAGTGCTTTTAGTCTACTTCCAGCATTTATCATGTACAAAGAAGCCAAGTAGCCTATGGTGCATCTATTCGATGCTCAGGTCAACAATAAGCATCAAAAATAATATACAAATACAAATGAATACATACACCAAATTACTGGCATTAAAAAAAGGAAATCAGAAGGATCCTAAGAAATCAAAAGTTTTTACCGCTCAAAATGTGGAAACGTTTCTAAATGAAGTCCCTGAGCACAGCTATCTTGCCACAAAAGTAAGTACCTACCTATTGATTCAATTTTTAGTTACTAAAATAGCTACATACTGACTAGAGGTAAGTATAAGTACTAGCTACCCGCTCATGAATCAATCGCTTGTGTGCGATCTACTGATGTGATGTTTCGACTCTTAAGTTATTAAATAATTATTATTATTTATTTATTTATTTATTTATTTATTTATTGCATTCCATATTGTAAATAAGATGTAACATAGGGCTTAAAGCTAGGTACAGAAATATGGACCCTGTAAGGGCATAGCAAAAAGATAAGATTAAAATTAAGATAAGAATAGAATAAATTAAATTAAATTATTAAATTACATTACATAATAATGATTCTAAGTATTACAATTAATCTATGACATTATACAAGACATTAATCAATCATTCATTACATTATATTAATTCACTACATTTTAATAAAATAAATCCATAATATCAGTCCATGCATTCGTTTCAGTCATAAAAGTAGTTTACATAGTCATTTTTTTTTTTTTTTTTACATTTTCGTCAAGCATATTATTATAAGGTCGATCGATTCACATTCTGTCAGTTTTAAATTCCTCAACGGTATAGTAGCCTTTCTTTATTAACAGAGATTTCAACTGTTTCGAGAATTTTGAGTCATTTGGTAGAGATTTTAAACTTTCTGGTAGTTTATTAAATATGTTAGCTAGTCTTGAGTATGGGCTTTTCCCGATAAATTTTAAGTTTGTGATGGGTAGTATTAATCTTCCTACGTATTAACCTTCGTAAGGTTTATGTATTATTATTCAAAAAATAATAAACTTTCTTAGATTTGACTGACACGCACATGAGTGTCAGTCAAATCTAAGAAAGTTTATAACATGTAATACATAAAAAATAATATAATACGTAATTTACTTAAATACTAACCTACCTACCTATTTTTGTTACAGGTGGCATTTATTTTTGGAGCGAATGGGCGCTTGTCGTGGAAATTAACTGGTAAACATTAAAATCGAAGATATCAAAAAACATTCAGATTTGTTGCTGGTAAATTTGCAAGATACAAATACAAAATCAAAGAAAGAACGGTCATTCGTAGTCTGTAGAGAATACGTAAGAATGATCAAAAAGTACCAAGCTCTACGCCCCTGTAATATAAACACTAACAGATTTTTCTTCGCTTATAATAATGGCAAGTGCACCAAGCAAGTCATTGTGAAAAAATAAGATCAACAGCATGCCGAAAGAATACCAGAAATTGACAAATGCCGAGCTTTACACGAGCATTTCAGGAGAACATCGGCTACTCTATTGGCGGATTAAGGAGCAGACATGACCCAGATTAAAAGACACGGTGGCTGGAAATCTGATGTAGTAGCAGAGGGCTACATTGAAAATTCGATACAAAATAAGGATAAAAACGCTGCCGCATTGGTGACAACATCAAACTAAAAACACCGTTGATTACTGATCCTTGGACACCTCAACATTCCACATCAAATCACTATTCATCTAGCCCGCTACCTCAAGCACCACCTTCACCAACTTTCACGATCCAAAATGGTCCTCAGCAGACCAAAGTTTCTGAAACTTTACTTAACGGTAACACTCAAATAAACTCTACCTCAACTTCAATAAATGTACCGAATAAAAACATAACTTTGTCATTCCACAACTGGTCTAATGTATCAAACATTTACCTTTAACATTCAATTGTTTTAAATAGGTCTACTAATTGTAATTTTAATAAATACTTTGATTCAAGTACTATTTTTTTTATTGTCTCGTCGATGGTGTGAAAAGTAGAGTATTCTCCTCGGGGATAAAGGGAGTTAGCGCTAGAATCCTTCCTTTTGCTCGGGAGTCAATACGGCGCCCGCTACATAAGACACTACTTTATCCCCTTAGTGCATAATCTACTAATTATCCCGGTAGTAGGTACCTTCCCGCGGGATAATTTCCGCCCTCCGCGCGGGCGAAGCTGCTGGCTGAAGCTAGTAAATAATAATTGTTAGACTTAGCATGTTTGTAATTCATTCGTAATTTCCACATTAGATATGAAATGACTTACTGATAAGCGAGCTTCTAACGGACTCAAGATTATATGATTGAGTTATTTCTCTGGTAAGAGTTAGTGTACACTTGCGAACCGTTTACACCGGGAAGATAATGAATGCATTTAATCACACGCAGGCACTCCATATATGTAACTTACTGTCTTGCCCACTCCTCGGTAAAACACTATGAGGTCCTTCGAATTCTCTGATCCGTGGGAGTTCTTGTATGTATAAAATCTGAATCTCGGAAACGGCCTCAACGATTTTCATGTAATGTAGCATGCAGCGGGTTTCGGGGGCGATAAATCGACCTAGCTAGGTTATATTTTTAGAAAACGTCAGTCATCCAGATATTATAAATGATAAATGATTTTATTTTTGTAAGTAGGTTTCTACAAACACTTTTACAGGTGAATCACATTTTAATAAATTAATGAGGTTGGCGTGGCCTATTTGACTACTCTGCGAAAGCCGAAACAAACTCAGAGATCAGTCTCTTTTAGAGTCCAGACATAATCTTGAGTTTTGAGGAAAGAGTCACAGGTTGGGTGGGCCTGTCCATTCAGTACACGCATTTATACGTAAGCATAATCATGCAGCTCAACTAAGAATTTAAGGAGGTCAACGATTCCACGAACAACACCAAAGGACATTTGGGTAGGCCACATAAATTACTCGATCTGCCAAACCGTGATTAAACCTAAATGAGAAAAAAAGAAACCAAACAAGGACAAAAATTGTTTCGCTCAGGACGTACGTCGTCGGTGCGAAACTATTGACACCTACTAATGAAATGATACTCTTATCCACTTAGTTGTGGAAGGTCACCTTCCAAAATATTGAAGAAATTATTCAAGTAGCATTTACACGGAAAGTAAAGGTGATTAATTCTACAGCTGGTCAAATGTTCTTGAGCATGTGGTAGTGAAGCGAGAAGTGACCGCAAACTGCTTAGAATTTGGACGAGACAGACAGACACGCTTGCATACATATCATTCGATTATATTCGCTGGGTGTTCGATCTTCAAACCGAGCATTGAGCACTCGCGGTCTATGAAATGAAATAACTACGATTATCTTTGTACGACCTATATTTGTATACTCAAATATTATTTACGGGACAAGCCCGAAATTCATGTGCAACCGTTCTTAACATAAATACACTCAAGTACATTATTTCCTTACTCCAACCCACATTGATAACTCGGTCAGAGGTTACAGATAAGTCCATTAAAACAGACCACTACAGTTCATCAAAAAAAAAAACGTTTACTAAAATTACACCATGTGTTAGTTCTAAACATGTTTGGGATAGAAAAGTGTTTGATCTTGTTTACTTGTATACTTTTATTTGGGATTGAGTGTAAGAGGTTAAACAGGAGAGCGACGCAAGATATGGATGATGGGAAAAGTAGTTTGGCATTTGTTTTTGATACTACCGGCTCGATGTATAATGACTTGAGACAGTTACGCGAAGGGGCTGAAATGATCCTCAATACTGCGTTGAACGAAAGTGATGTGATTGCAGACTTTGTGTTTGTGCCATTTCATGATCCCAGTAAGTAATTCTTTATTACCTCTAAACATATTCCTTGGTTCGAAAGTTAATTAGGTCAAAGTTGTACTACTGATTTAATCTTATATATAAAATTTCCATGTCTCAATGTTAGTTACCGTACTCCTCCGAAACGGCTTTACCGATTTTTACCAAATTTTATATGCGTTTCAGTAGGTCTGAGAATCGGCTACTATCTATTTTCCATACCCCTAAGTGATAAGGGTTGTTCACCCTAAATAATTTATAAGGCAAAACAACGTTTGCTGGGTCAGCTAGTAATATATAAGGACCGTCTTACAATCAGTGTAAATAAACAGGTTTGACAAAGTGTGATGAAGTTGCTGGAAAGAGGGTTCTTTTGTTTTTAGATTTATGTTTCAACTCAAAACTATTGTTATTCCCGTGCATTCGAAAAACTACCTTAAAAACTTCCAACGGTGGTAGTGTTTTGGATGGACGTTCACACATAGATGGATATTCACAGGAAAAGGATTTACATCTCTATTAACTTACTATATACGCATATTAACACCAAAAAACCCTACATTCACAGCCGTAGGCCCAGTGACGGTAACACGCAGGAAAGAAATATTGAAAAGAGCGCTAAGCAGGGTCCAAGTTCAGGGCGGGGGTGACTGTCCTGAGAAGTCACTGACTGGCATACATCTAGCGCTGAATGTCAGTAGACCTCGCTCATTTTTGTACGTGTTTACTGACGCCACGGCCAAAGACCACCGCATCGTCGGGAAAGTTCTGGACACGATACAGAGGAAACAGAGCCAGGTTAGAATGTGGTTGAGTATTTTGACGGTACCTAATTATAAAGCACTTTTTTTCTTGAACCGATGTCGGCTATTCTAACAGCGTCGTGCTGAGACGAATAAAGCGCTTTAGGTAGTTGTAGGTTCTTAATGCAAGTCTGTGACTAGCGTACATCTAGCGCTGAACGTCAGAAGACCTCGCTCGTTTCTGTACATGATCACCAACGCGTGACGCGGCTACAAAGTATTGAAACAGAGAGATATTGAATGTTATCAAAATTCAAAACATGCCTGTATTCCCTGGCGGAGATGATATATGCACCCACATTTCGCAAGTTATTTCAAGGTCCCATGCAATAGGGGCGACCCTATTGCACATATCCAGACTCCGGCTGAAAATTAATTATGGTAAACCCAATATTTCTCTATAGGAACGCGGTCGCGCTTGCAGCCACTAAATTAAGCCCTAATACTGGCCATATAGGTCGGAAAAAGTTAAGTGACGATCCATAACATTAAAATGGTCTCCAGGTGGTGTTTATATTGACGGGTCACTGCAACGATTTGAAACGGCCCTCGTACAAAGTGTACCAGGAAGTTGCAGCCGCTAGTTCCGGACAAATATTCAACTTGAATAAAACCAATGTACATATGGTGAGTAACGCATATTTATGTCAACATAACTTCTGACCTGATTCACCGAAGAGGTAGGTAATTAAGTACATCCAGTTTTCTCCCTTTTAAGAGATCCATGAAATAGGGGACGACTTAAATGGCCTAATCCAATGTAACGGCTCAAATCATAACTCTGGACTGCGACTGAGAATTTTCTCAGCGCTTTAGAATCAAACCACACACACCACACAATCAGCCTATAATGTTCCCACTACTTAGACACAACCCTCCTCTCTATTCACCGTATTGAGAGCAGTGGTGATTAAATTATTTACAAAAAGTAAAGCACCTGCTTGTGTTCGAACTCACCACCTCCATCTCGTAAATCGGGATCAATACCTCTAGGGGTCTCAGCGCTCACAGTCTCAGGTCTCAGGTCTCAGTCACTCTCTATTACCAACAGAGCAAAAATTTTGACACCAGCTGCTATGGAGAAATCCTCAATGGTAAATCACATTAACTCTTTGCCATCGTCACCACTGAAGAAATTAGATTATTTGTGTATTTAGAATATTAAATTCTAAATACACAAAGTGAAGTGCCTGCCTGGGTTGCTCAAAACCTACATCTCGTACATCAGGGCCGATGCCACTGGGCCATTACTGCTCTCCACTGGACTCAAACCAGTGGATAGGAATTACCACAGAATAGAATAAAAACAGAAATTACAATGTACTTTAGAACACGAAAATCTACCAAAGAGTCATAAGGTTGTAACTAAATCTTATAAATAATTGACATTAAAAATACTTACCTACTACTCATAAACAATTTTTCAGATGCTGGATTTCGTGAAGAGTTCCATTAAAGGTCGGATGGTGAACCTCGTTTCTGTATCAAACCCGGCGGGGTACAACTACACGCAAGAGGTACATACAGTATTCACAAAATCTTGATTACAATAAATATTAAAGAGGAAGCGCCAGGGGAGCCCGCAAAATTTTAATTTTTGCAATTTGCTGGTCTATTTCTTGAAAATGTCATTCAATTTCATATTTGTTATGCTTAAGGCCATCCTAAGTACCAGGTAAGGCCCAAAATTAAATTTTTCTTATGTTTTTTTGCAATTTACTGGTAATTCATCGAAAACTCATCCAATAGGGTAATTTTAATTTATGGATTGGATTATATGGACTTGAATAGCAATAATTCTGTAAATATATATTTATTGCAGTCTCGAATCATATTTGGTCAACATTCAACTTCGATAGTGACCTGCAAATAGCAAAAAATGCATTTAAAAATTAAATTTCGAGACCTACTCTAACGCGTCCCACTCGAATAGATTAATCAGCCTAGGAGTTACTGAAAGCCTTTGTTTGTATTCAATTTGAATTGCTGTATTTTCCCACTTGGTCCCACTTGTCTCAGTCTGCAGAATCGGTCCGGTGACGCTGATACTGGGGGGCCCTTCCTAACAATATTTTTTACTCTTTCAAATAATGTCTTTCAACGATATAAAAAGAGTTAAACTGTGAACCCGGGCCTATAAGTCGAGCTCATTCCTCATATTGGTTGATATTGTTGTCTAGGTACAAGTAGAGTATCCGATTTAATAAAGAAACCAATTATTGATTTGTTTCAAATTTAACCGGGGTGGGGTTTTTAGATCCTTTGAATGCCAAAGTGGATTCTCTTGTGTTCCTCAGATCCCAGTGGACAGTACTTTAGGAGAGGTGACGGTGTCTGTGTCAGGGGCCAAGCCGAAGATCACCGTAGTAGACCCCAAGGGCAAGCAGCTCACTGGACCCCCAAAATTGATCACCACACTTGACCTGTCCGAAATTATGGTGAGTCAACCACGACAGAACAAAAAAAGGTACCATCCCGGATACTAGCGGTCGACCACTTTTCAACCTTATCGGTAAAGACATAAGGTTGAAAAGTGATTCACCGCTTTTGTACCGCGGTTGTACCTTTATTATAAGTTAGAACATACATTCATCAGCAGATTATACTACTTTCGCAACTTAGTTTTCAAACAGTTTAGTAAAAGTGTTTAAGATTTATAACTTGACTAGTACTAGGTACAAGTTTTGAAATCAACTCAATTTACATTACCGTAAAGTTAACAAATGAGCTCAGAAGGTACGTGCCGCCTGTTGAATGCGATAGTTCATACGAAATAAACGAAAGTAATGTAATTGTACTCTAAAAATCCTTTAAATCCCGCCAACATGTTTTTATTACGACGGCGACGTCCGTTCGAACGTGAGCTAAGAATTTAGAACCCACAGACTTAAGTTTGCTATTAAACCTATTAAATAACCCAACTAACCCAAATATCTTTTCTAAAACCAGATAGTGAAGGTAATGCAACCGGAGCCAGGTAACTGGACGATCACAGTGGGTAGCGAAGAGGAACACTCCGTGAAGGTCGTCGGTTTATCCAATGTGACGTTTAATCACGGGTTCTCAGTTGAAAAGCCCCGCACTATGAAAGAGACCAGCTATAGGCCGCTCAGAGGTAAGTATATTCAACAGGGATCATCGGGAATCCTTATAACCAACATAGCTAGTGAAGCTACATTTTTTTAACTCGTGCAAAGCATAACCATTTTTAGGTTTCCGTACCTCAAACGAAAAAAAGAGAACCCTTAATTATATAATCACTTCATTGTCTGTCTATCAAGACCCATTTTCTCCGGAAAGCGTGGTACCTCTAGGCGTTCAAGTTGTAATACATACGTCTACGGTCCCTAAGAGCTGTGTAAAAAAATCAAGCTGCTAAGTCAACGTATAAAAAATACGGCAATGTATTAAAAAAATCAAAACCTATAGGGTACTCCCGTTGACCCAGCATCATGAAATTTTGTAAGAAGCAGTCCTTCAGTACAAGTAAAGGAAAAGTCGTTAATTTGTACACATTTTTTTGCCATTACAAACTTATACTTATTGAATACCTCATGGGTCTGGTGGTAACAAGCTCTACTGTTGAGCATGACGTCTTGGGTTCGATTCCCAGGTCGGGCAAAGTGTCATTGGATTTTTCTATCTGGGAATCGAACCCAGGACCTGCCCGGCCGTAGCGCTTGTGACCACTAGACCAACGAGGCAGGCATATATATAAAATTTTATGTTTGTACATTAATAAAGCAATAACTTATGATGACGTTTTGTTTTAAAGGCACATACAACCACATGATGATATCTTTATCCCCGCCGAACGTGACCGCTAACATACAGTACGCAGAGGTACTTACTCTATCCGGACGCACGCTGTTCGAGCTGCCCCTTAAGCAGATAGCCACCAACGTGTATGTCGCTGATCCGTTCATACCGCCAGACGAGTTCTTTTATATTGCTGTGAGTTAATTCAATATTCATCTTTATGTCTGTACATGTAAGTCTGAATTCAGATGGTCACTTTTTGTTGGAGACCGATTTTGCCGTTGACTTACGTCGTCTTTATTATGATTAATTTCAACCAACCGGCATTGGGCGTGGTGCATTACGACCCATTCCCTCTCAGAGAGGCGGCCTGTGTCCCAGCAGTGGGAACGTTGTAGGTTGGTTATGACTACTTCATAAAAGTGTAATTGACGTCGAGCAGTCGATTTGTCCGTCTTAAAACATATATCCATCGTGAAACGACTGACCATCGATCGTTATCGTTATCATCTGCAGCGACCGCATGGTAGCTCGTAAAACCGTTATCCGGATATAATTAACTGTCAGTTCTCTGAGTAACGGCGTACTAACCGACTCGTATTATAAACTTACACAATTTTTGTCAACAATTTCCAGATTAACGGTCAGGATCAGCATAAACAAGACTTAAAGAGGATCGGAGCAACTGCTATTCAGGCACAGCTGCCAGGTAGGGTTTTTCATGTGTTTTAAATGTTTATTCTTGCAGGATACAGAGTTACATACATTATATTGTTGTAACACCTCTTACAATGTGTGCAAAAAACACATTTGATTTTATTCTTACTTCACTTCACCTCACTCTGAGTATTCAAGTTCCATTTTTGTAGGTGTAACTTTTGATCTTGTGGATCTTATGGATTGTGGTCTTGTTTAAGTTTCTAACTCAATAAACTTTTCTTGCAGATGTTCCATATCTAACAGCAGCCCGAAAGGTAGGAAAAAACTTCTTTTTGAATTACTTAAAGAATTCAGAATCTCGATTTTAATTTTACGTTTCGGAACTACGGACAAACCCTGTCATACAAAATTACAAAGTTCAGAATATGCCACCTTAATTTGTATAACTTTTTTGGAGATATTAAGTTAAAGTATTCAAGTCCGACTCGGCTGGGCACCGTTCGGAAAGGTACGCAATATCTTCTCAGCCTATCGCATGGTCTCTCGACGAACGTTTTTGACCTGTGCAAGTTGCCAATGATGACCTATCGCACTGAAACGTGGCCGCTCACAATTGGCCTCATTAGAAGGCTGAAAGTCACTCAAAGGCTATGCTTGCAGTTGCCCTAAGAGATCGAATCAGAAATGAACAGATCCATAGGGGAACTGAGGTAACCGACATAGCCTGAAGAATTGCCAAACTTAAGTGGCAGTGAGCAGGGCACATCGCTTGCGGAACAGATGGCCGATGGGGCTGAAAGGTTCTGGTTCTGGAGTGACCGCTTTCCGGAAGACGAAGCGTTGGCTTCCCACAAGATGGACCCAGACCTGGTGAAGACCGCAGAAATTTGCTGGTGTTGCGAAACGAAAAACACAGAACCGGTCGAAGTGGCGAAGCTTGGAGGAGGCCTATGTCCAGCAGTGGACATTTTTCGGTTAAAATAATGCTGATGATGATGATGTTCAAGTATAGTTTACCTTACATTTTGATCCCTTATTTATCGTTTTGGTTATTGGAGCGATGATTCTCCCTTCGGTTTAGTTCTAATTAGGAAGAAGAAGTCGCCAAAAATAGACAACTCGAAGCTTCTTAAAATATCGCAAAATTATTTGAGAATATTTTTAGGTGGAAGCTCATTCTCATGCGCGCGTCGTACTACCATGTAATGTAGAAAGTTTAGTGCCGGTCACTGCCATGTGGACCAAGGACGCGTCGAGGATACAACAGCAGATATCTAGCTTGTGAGTTTCACAACCAATTTATACTTATTTACGCACACATTTCGCCGTTGCTGATTCCTGGACCAAAGGCACTTTTGAATTATCAAGGAGTCTGTAAATGGTTTTATTGAAATAAATTCTTTGACTTGATAACTTTGATTTGAATGACTCTGGTAGTGAAGATGTCCGGAGCAGAGCCGATAGCACAAAGAGATCATCTGTATAGACATAACATATATAAACAATAATAATAACGCTGCTGACTGCATATCGAATGCATCACCCACGGTCATGGGTAATGAGACTGTATATCCCGCGATATTGTAGAGGTCGAGGGTTCTTAAACGCTAAGATCCTCCACAATCGCGAGATATGCAGTCTCAGGGAATATTTCCTAGAGGCCGACGTGGGGATGCATCGAGATGTGGTTGCGGTGGACAAGGGCCTCACCCCGCTCTCCTTGGCTAAAGAGGACTGGCGCAAGCCTGTAGTGCTTGACACTAATGATCGCATGGAGGTATGGCAGAGTAAGGAGCTTCACGGACGCTTTCTCCGGGCCCTACATGGTCCCGATGTAGATTTATTAGCGTCCGTAGCCTGGCTGCGTTTCGGTGACCTATTTGGGGAAACCGAAGGTTTTGTCCGTGCAATTATGGACGAAGTTATGATGACGAACAATTACCGGAGATTTATTGTGAAAGACGGCACGGTTCACATCTGTCGAGCATGCCACCGTCCGGGAGAATCGTCATCATCATCATCTTCATATCAGCCGAAAGACGTCCACTGCTGGACATAAGCCTCCCCCAAAAGGGGGAATTTGCCATAATCGCCACGCTTGGCAGGCGGATTGCGATCGCAGTATGGTGGTAAAATGCATTGAGAACGCTGCTGCTCATTCTCTAGTAAGTCCCTTAGTCGCCTTAGTCCGGGAGAATCCATCAGACATATTATCTCACGCTGTTCTCGTCTAGCTAACGAAGAATATTTGCATAGGCACAACCTTGTAGCCAGGATTATCCACCAGCAACTTGCTCTGAAATACAGCCTTGTGGAATCAGAAGTGCCATACTATAGGTATGTGCCCGACCCAGTTCTCGAAAATGGACATATCACACTGTACTGGGATCGATCCGTCATCACTGACAGGACTATTGTTGCCAATAAGCCTGATATAGTAGTGGTGGATCGACTAGAGTGGCGTGCAATGATCGTTGATATAACGGTCCCGCATGACGGGAACTTCGTGAAAGCTGAGAAAGATAAACAAATTAAGTATCTTGACTTGGCTCGCGAGGTTGTCGACATGTGGGATGTGGACTCAGCGATCATTGTACCGATAATCATTACAGCCAATGGCTTGATAGCCAAGAGCCTCGACTTACACCTGAGGAGGCTCTCGTTGCGCAGCTGGGTCAAGGGCCTGATTCAGAAAGCGGTACTTCTTGATACGGCTCGCATTGTTAGGAGATTCCTCTCTCTGGAGTCCTGACCGCCGGTAGCTTGGACCCTGTTCCCGATACCGGTGGGCTACTGCTTTTTATGTTTTTAAATGTTTTTATGTATTTTATATTCGAATATTTAAAAATAAAATTTATATGTATTTAATGGAATAAAGGAAATAATAATAATATATTGCCAAATTGAAGTGGCAGTGGGCAGGGCACATTGCTCGCAGAATAGATGCCCGATGGGGCCGAAAGGTTCTGGAGTGTCGACCGCGTACCGGAAGACGTAGCGTTGGAAGGCTTCCCACAAGATGGACCGATGACCTTGTGAAGGCCGCAGGAATCCGCTGGATGCAAGAAGCGCAGAACCGGTCGAAGTGGAGGAGCTTCGGGGAGGCCTATATCCAGCAGTGGACGTCTTTCGGCTGAAATGATGATATAAACAATAGGCATATTTTATTCCGCTGTCTGAACTACTGACCAATGTTTTGAATAAACTTTAATGAATTCCTTTTTTTATTTTCAGACAAACCACGTCCATAGACTATGTGATTGAGAACATGAATGAGGAGCATGTTGGGACTTATAGATGCGTTGCACACAACGTGGCGGGAGTAAGCAAGACTGCAACAGAACTTACGCTTATAGGTAACTTGCTTTTGCCCGCCGCTTCGTCCGCGTAGAGGTGGGAAATTATCCCATGGGAACGCACTACTGGTATAAAAAGGCATTAGGACGCGTGAAAGGCATACAATTTAACAGAGAGAGAGAGTTACTTTGGCAGTCATAAAATTAGTATCAGTTTGGATTTTACAAAAATAAATAACTCCCTTTGTTTAAAGCTGATGTTAAGTATTAACAGTTTTACAGCATAACTTTTAGTTTTATTTTTGTAGGCTTTCATTCTATTTTTTACGTATAAGAGAAAGGGTCGTGGCTAAGTAATAACAGGCGCAAGGATCGATCATTAAGCTACGCTTGCCGTGGTTGGTCCGTGGATGGGTGACCATCTTTACAGACCAAGTCCCCTCCGTGCCTCGGAAAGCACGTTAAACCATTGGTCCCGGCTGTCATTCGTGGACCTTTGACAGTCGTTACGGGTCGGCAGAAGCCCGAAAGTCGGCTTCCAGTCTAACCGGATTGCAGCTGAATATCAGTATTTTACATGGAGTGACTGCCTATCTGACCTCCACACCCCAGTTACTGGGTAGTACGATACCTCTTGGGAAGACCGATTGGCAGACTTTCGGGCTTCTGCCGACCCGTAACGACTGTCAGAGATCCACGAATGCCAGTCGGGACCAATGGGTTAACATGCTTTCCGAGGCACGGACGGGTCTTGGTATGTGAAGAAGGGCACCCATCCATGGACCGCCCACGGCAAGCGGAGATTAACCTAATTGATCGACCCGCGCCGCTGTTATTACTTAGCCACGAGTATATATGTGTTTTATTTTGTTATGTTTCAGTGGAACCTCCACTAGTAACAATAGAGCCTGGCAACACCACGGTGGAGACAGGCGACAATGTCACAATATCCTGCACTGTGCATAGTGAGGCGCTGCTGTTACAGAATCGACTGATCTTCGACAGCATACAGACACGTTATGGTACGTATGAATATTATCAGCCCGATTACAGTGAATATGTCACCGTAAAATTGTATCTAAATACCGTTAGATTATAATCTATCTCGCGAGATTGTAAACTGTCGAAAGATTGTGAACCGTAACATACTGCTTACAATTGAACGCATTATATTTCGGTAGATTATAATCTATCGAAGTGAAACCTATTCGGTCGGTAAGCAGTATGGTGCAGTTCACAATTCATCGACAGTTTATAATCTCGCGAGATAGATTATAAAAAACTAACGGTGTTCACAATCATACGGTGATAAATACATTTCAACTTGCTGGCTGGCTTATGTTTTTGGAACGAAATTCTTTAACGCAGCTTGTGGTAGGAGTAAAATTGTAGAAATCGTCACGTTTCTGTACGGGTTGTAGTAGAGTAAACAGAGATCGAGTACGAGCGGGTCAACCTAACACGAATACTAGACTGGAGTCAGATGGACTCGCATAATAGAATCGAGTCAGCGAGTACAAGATCGATTCTTCCTGATTCGACTCGAGTCACTCGACTATCGGAATCAAATTCATACCCGAATCAAAATAAATTGGTATTCGAGTAGGCGAGTCCAAAGCATGAATAGAGTCTGACTCGAGTCAAGCCGTACTCGGCACATCGCTAGACTGGAATGCGATTATTTCTCTCAGTTATTGATAACTACACAGTTATAAGTACACTATAATTAAATTCGTTAGCAGTGGCGGCTGGTAGCTCATGGAACTGGTGGTGCACTTTACTAGCTCACTAAATATAAGAATTCAAAGTTGCAATAGAACATTTTTTTTATATTATGTACGTGAGTGTTGCTTAGCTTAAAGCAAGTTTAGCATGTGAACAGAGAATTTTATAGGTGCCAATGCGATGAATTATTTTATTTTTATTTTTTCACTCAAATGCGTCAAATCCTTGATTCCTGTCGTAATCAATTCTCCACCATAATAATGCACAAAAACAAAACAATGCATTGAGGCGCTTACATCCACACAACCATTTCTTTCTGTTGTACATTTCATATAACTTCGTGAAAATGCTTTAATTTTCGTTTTGTTTTAACCTACGAAATGACCTGGGTGATCGAGGCCCAGCCAATTTTACGTCTTAGTACTTTGTTTTGAAAAGATTTATTATTGTTTACTTAATAAAGTCAATAACTAAGTTAATGCTCATTTTCACATCTATTTACTCACACACTCACAGTCCCACGCAGTATATTAAATATCCTTTCCGAATCTAAACAAATACAAATTAAACAATAATATTCACGTAAACAAAACTTCGTGGCGACACTGTAACGAGAGCTCATCCATCATGGCTGGCATGGTCTTTTATCATTTCGACAAACATCGGGCGCTCTCGGTGATCTTCGATGTTCGGTAATATTCGGTTCAGTTCGATCAACTTCGGTGCCCCCGTGCGGCGCACGAGATTAGACAAATTTCTCCATACAGTTACTATAAACTATCTTCTGTCTAGGCGTTTTAGCTCGTATCTCATAGAGTTGTATGAGCATTCGCCGTACGCACAGAATACCTACCTACCTTGTACTATACTGAAAGCCGTGCGCTTCGGCCTAGCGCACGAGGAGTCTTCTTTTAATCGAAAATAAGTCTTATTAGTTCAGCATAGAGCTTATATTGTTTCATCACAATTTTCTTAGTAATAAATAGAAAGGTAGTCCGATATAATTAACTTTTCTGGTAGTTCTTTTTAAATCTGGTAGTTCAGCGCACGAGTGCATTTATGGGACAGCAGCCCCTGTTCGTTAGTCAACTTATTTTATTATCCTAAATTATGACGCGCATCGTTGGCCTAAAGTAGGTTAGGTACCGAGTAAGCAGAAAAATGTACGGCGATGAGACCGTACAGTATCGAAAAAGCGTTATGCCGGAGGGGGCATGCGACTGGTTCTTATTAACATATAATAGTAAGAGACAGAGGGGGAAAGACATATCTTTTCAGCACCCTCGAAAACCACGTAAACTATGGTTTACGTGGTTTTCAAGGGTGCTGTGAAGCCTAGTGGGGTCTAAATGAAATTCAAAGAAGGCGGTTGCGAAAATTGTCTGATTTTTCATCACGGGTTTATGATTTTCGAGGATGCTGAAGCCGATAATGAGGTTTAAAAAAGTTTAAGTATTTTAATGATAGAGTAAACGACATCGCATTCGGAGTTGATGAAAACGCGTACGGAAGTTTGTTCCTGACGGGGGTCCCACGACCCCACACGTTTTTTTTTTACCAAGGAATGAACTTCCCATATAATTCGTATCGAACGAGAAAGCTTGTTGATCAACATTAGGTCATATTTCCAAGAGTTCATGCCATCAACGATTAATTATTTGCGAACAGGAGATGCTATTCGTCCTGTATAGCTCCATCTCTTTCTTGCACTAGAAAAATGATAAATCTTTCTTATTATACGGCTCTTTTGGGATAATCCATTTTTTTTTACTAGCATTCTCTGTCTTTCTCTTGGGCAAACCGCCTCGCTGTCACAAGGCACCAGTATGTCGATTCTGTAAAAATCTGACCGTGAGAACTTAGGTGAAGTGACCTCAAAGTGAGCTGTCATTCCATATAATGCTAGGGATTGACACTAATGACAGTTCACTTTAAGCTTACTTCACCCAAGTAATCACGGTGAGATTTTTACAGAATAGCACTACTCTTCTGTGCTATTTAGGCCCACAGTTTGTCACGGCATGGCATTAGTATCAGGCAGTCGCCAGTCGAAAGCTTATTAATTACATAATAAACAAACATGACGTTTTCATTTCAGCTATTGAAATAAACAAGGAGCCGAACATAGAAGGATTATATACGTTCAATAAAACTATACAAATTGGTGAAAAAGATGTCGGAGTTTATTCCTGTGTTGCTGCTAATAGAGGTATGTACTACACCAGTACTATATAGGGTGAGTTTTAGATTTCAAACTAAAAAGTAAATCACAATATCCAACGGAGACATGAATAAGATCTTGTAGGAATCCGACAAGAAAATTATTGCAGAAATGAAACCATCCTGTATTATTGCATCAAGAGATAGGGAAATACATAAGAATAAAATCTTGTAAAAGATTGTCAAGTTACCTATGTCTCTTAAAATATTACACTATATTCGAAAGCCCTTATTTTCACTCCTTTTTTTGCTACGCCATATAACTTAACATGATAAAGAACAAACACTTTAAAAAAATCTTTCTTTTTAGGAGGAAAAGCAAACCAATCCACACACATACAAACCAAACCAAACCCAACCGCCCAAATATTAGGTCCCCACACACTCTCAAAGCAGTTAAACTCAGATTTTCAACTCATGTGTACTGTGGAGAACGCGGCATCAGTCGCGTGGACCGCGCCTAACGGGACTGTGGTGACGTCTCGTGACGTCATCGAGGCCTCTAACGATGTGTTAGATGTGAAGAATGTTACTGAAGATGGTGACTGGACGTGTTCGGCGATTAGGGGCGGACGTAAAGGTAAAGCAAATATGACACATCGAGCGTTTGAAGTGCGAAGAGTGAGGGTGTTAGAGATGGCGCTTTGGGCTTCCGACTACCCTACTCGTAACGATTGTCAAAGATCTACGAATGACAGTCGTGACCAACCTTTCCGAGGCACGGAGGGGTCTTGTTACTTAGTGGATGGTCAGCCATCCACGAACCGACCTCGGCAAGTAGCTTAAATCTCACCTGATTTTCGGCAGTCCAATACTTTCCTCATGTCGGCATTAACTCTTAAGGCTTAATTACCCATTAAGAATAACTTGCTATTTCACATAGTAGCCATTTTGGACCAATTTATGTCACTTAGCAATTCTAACCCATTCCAAATTTGATAATCCCACTAAAAATATTTTCATGTAAAATTTTGCCAAGATGAGACCTTATGGCTCGCACTGTCAAAAAAGTTATCTGCGGGTCTAAAAAGGCCACATTAAGCAATTCCTCTAAAAGTGATTCATTTCCTGAATTGTCCTATGATTCAGCTATTTGACATTTTACTTTAATAAAGCAATTCATAATTTGGTGGCCATTTTACGAATTTCCATACAAAACTGTCAAATGAATGAATCGCGTTCTGTCAACGCAGATAATATAATGAATTGTCAGTTTGTGACAATTTCACGATTTTAAATATGATTCATAATATGATCATATATTATGATTCTGCCAAAGTAGCCTTTTTAGACCCCGATCTCATGTACAGCCGAGTTTCTAATTCTATAAGCCATAACGTCACAAACTCTACAACTTAGTCAAAATATGTGGCATGGCCGTTTCGTTACTGCAAGAACTATAACAGAAAAGTAATTAACAGTTTTTCACCTTACGCCCATGTGACGGTAGCGAATCGGCTCTTGTGCGGAGCCTATATCTACCGTGCACGGTTTTCAACTGGATGACGATAATTACAACAGGCCAATTTATTTCAGGTTCAGATGCCGTTAAAGTGTCGGTACTAATAAAACCCGTAGTGAATATCGTCGGGTCGAGGAATATCAGCATAGTGCAGGGCTCTGTGATCGAGGTGTCGTGCCAGGTGCTCGCCAAGCCGCTACCTAGGATACTGTGGCATCGAGAGACTGACATCTTCTTGAATAATACTGTGAGTAGACAGCAGTGTTAAACCAATAACTTGTATTAAAAACTCGAAAATCAGACCTATTCTTAACCGACTTCAACGACGCGTGACGGAGGACTGAGTTGCATACGTTTCTGTCACGTTTGTATTACACCGATTTTTTGTGACTTTTAAGCGTTTCTTTTTAAATTTGAGGAAACTGTATAAATATTGACTTGTAAGTACTTTTACGACTATAGAAATAATTTAGTCGATTGTTGTTTTTTTTTTCGCTCTGACATGTTTAAGTTGGGCTGTTGTTGGGAGCGGTCGCGTTTGCTGGCGTTTGCCCGCGTGCGGCAGATGTTGGCTTGCTTGCCTGACTTCAAAATCAAACCGAGTTTTTGTGTATATCTCCATTCTGTGTCGCAGTTTGTAATATTGAGCAGTAGTGTAAAACATGGGAGCGAAAGTAAAATACGTGCGCTTCGGCCTTCAGTGGAGACGGAATGCTGGAGAAAGAGTGCCCTCTGGCGACTATCCCGGTGCGATCGTTCCTAATATTTTAGGGATTTGTTCGCTGAAGCAGCGCCCGACCGGCCTTGTGTTGCCACGCGCACGCCCAGCCAGAGTTATCTCAAGCAGTTGTTGTGGGCCAGGTGCTAATACTGGTTTATAGGTCGGGATAAACCTAATTTACTATTTATAATTAATTGCTATTATTCTAGCACGAAACACGGTATCATAATCAAAGGTTTTATT
The DNA here is from genome assembly GCA_949091785.1 of Polymixis lichenea. Classification (NCBI taxonomy): domain Eukaryota; kingdom Metazoa; phylum Arthropoda; class Insecta; order Lepidoptera; family Noctuidae; genus Polymixis; species Polymixis lichenea. The sequence continues at coordinate 18,689,966 of OX420931.1, read as the reverse complement.
ATTGTAACATTGGCGTCACGGTTGCCGGAATTCGGGTTAAAGAACCGCGCACATACCGGTGTCCAAATGGGAAAAAAATAGGGCCTTCAGATACCGACTGTTAAAATAACAAAGCCGATAACCAAAGCACAAAGCGCAGGACCAACGGTAGAAGAAGTAATGCTAATCATCAATTAAATGGGAAACGTGCCGTTTCTCCTTTCCTTTTTACATTGGTCGTCGACGAATTCCTTAGAACCCTTGAATACGAAACCCATTTAATCAAGCCAGATCAGGACCGCGAAATTTCACTCTCCCTGGTATTGGTATGTATTATCATTTGCGGACGACCTTATCCTCATTCTAGATGATCTAGAAGGACGAGAGCGCATCTTATACGCGCACATTAAACTCTTACTAAATAGCGTAGGCGTCCAAATAATCGAACCCAAAACAAAAATTCTAATTAGGGACCCCATAACATTACAGCAAACGACCAACGTGAACCTCAACGGAACAAGTATACTAACAGTGGACGAATTCAAATACCTGGGCACATACATAACATCCGCATTAAGCAGAAAAAGCACAATTAGAAAACGATGCCAACAGGCCACGAGAAACGCCAAATCATTACTACCATTCATACTAAACTCAAAGATGGACCGGAAGTTAGCTAGACTTTTGTTTCGAATGGTTATCGTACCTTGTATGATATATGGCTTAAAAGTATCGACCCTCACCAAGGCGACCAGATCAAGACCCAGAAGATATGAACGAGTTATCATGACTTGATTAAAAAACACACCAGGAATAAACCAAGGAATAAGAAAATGCACCAAATCTTAGACGGAAAACCCGTAAAACGCATTAAGAACCACAGGATGTGCTACTTTTCAGACGGTATAAACCACACCTTTTGCATGCAGCAATGCAGCATAAGGCTAAATCTAAGAAGTTCGGACGACCTATCCACACATGGAACGACAACCTAAAACGGTACATTAAATATTTCGACATGAGAATCACGTTTTGGAAGGATATGGCTAGAGACAGAAACAAGATCAAGAAAGCGATCGATATCTACAAAAAACAAGAAACTGATAGCATCGAGAACTCAAAAGATGAATATGAAAACAACAACACAAAACATAGAGAAGCAACGGTATAGGAAAGAGCTAAGAAAACAGTTGAACCTACCCAAGAAGCTCGACCTAAATCAACATGCCGGCGACGTCGTGAAAAGATGCCCGGGCTCCTATAAATAAATACCACCCGTCTCTCCATCAGTCCAATACTTACTCAAGGATGCGTCGGTAGGCTCGCAATCCTTTCCTATCCTAAGGGTACGTCTACCTGACCATTACCGCGCCCCCCGGTCTACTTCTTGATATGCAATGGCCTCTGTAACAGCATGAAGCATGGGGCTCCAGGGGCTACTGCAAATCTTGGGGTTAATTCGATTAATCAAGTCTGGCCAAGCCACGCTGGGATCGGTGCATTTCATTCCTTCATTCATTCATTGTTGTTTTTTTTTCGCTCTGAGAAAACCCTGACCGCTGCAGGCGTAGTTTAACCTTAGCCTGCCATCAATTCTCAAAGTCTCAAAGAAACACGTACAAAAACACAGCACTTATTTGTAGCCAAAAATTGTTTATACTTTCTTTGTTCTTAACCATTTTGAGCAGTGGTGGCCCAGTGGTAACAGCCGCGATTTACGAGTTAAAGTTCGTCGGTTCAAATCCAGACAAGTGCTTTACTTTGTGTAAATTATTTAATCACTATTGTTCTCAAAACAGTGAAGGAAAACGTCTTGAGAAAACCGGTATGACCCAGAACTAAAAATTCGAAGACATGTGACATCTACCAAACCGCACTGGGCCCGTGTGATGGTTTACGGCCCGTCTCACAGAGAGGAGGCCTGTGTACCAGCAGTGGAATCATAGGCTGATTGAACCAATTTTTTTGCCACTTCCAGATACGTGAAGTCAAACCGAACGTGTATCGAAGTGTTTTAAGACTGAACTCTAGCGCGGAAGCCGTCAACGCTACGTACTTCTGTTTCGGGGAGAACTCGGAAGGAATTCATCAGGACAGTCTCGTTGTCAACGTAAGGAGGAAAATGACGCTGCGACAAGGATTTACAGGTAACATCTTACGAGTTAATATTATACACATTTAGTCCCGATTGCACCATAAATCACTAAATACGAGTATACGTTTATCGCCAAACGTTTTTTAAACATCGCATTGTTCCTGTCTATCGTTTGAAGATGATAGAGAAAGAATGATATACTCACCTAGGGTCTTATAGTGAAGTGCCAAAGTTATCATTGTTACAGTGTGAAAAAAGATAAAGCTGTACGGATAATATAGCGCCATCTCTTTTTCGCACTGGACGAATTAGCTTCTGCAATAGTTAAGGGTGTGATTCTATCCGCCGCGTTGCCTAAGTCTGCCTTTAAACACATTCAAATGCACAAAAATGACATAACATCACGCATGTAATTCCGGGTTAGGCAGAAGTGTACCTAAAGTACTGGGTGTACTATAGGTACATTTCGCTAGTTATGTTTAAGTCCCATGTAATAGGGGGCGAACATTTTGCCATCAGCCTGGCACGAATCCAAGCTCCATGTTGCTACTGAGAAATCAGTAAAGTCCTTCGCCAGTTATTGGACCATTAAATCCAGACTTTTTCTTACATTAACCCAGCTGACTGAAAACTTCCTAAAAGAAAAACCCAATATCTGGCAGGTGGCGTTCTATAGTTTCTGCCTACCCCCATGGGAAGAAGTTTATGTTTAATTGTTTGTGTTTAAAAACCCAACCTGCGGGTTGAACATAAGATCCTATTCTTAGCACTCCTCACGCTTAATATACCAAACAATTTCCAGACCAATCTGTGCAACTGTACTACCAAGTGGAACTAAACTGTGTCGTCGACTCCCACCCCCCGCCGCGCACTGTTTGGTACCACAACGGTACTCAGCTAGCTACTGGTACCAACGTGCACGTATCTGAAGATAACTCCACGGTGTACTTGAAGAGAATCGACTTTACTGACTTAGGACCTTATGTGTGTGAAGCAGACAATGGGTACGACAATTTGACTGTAGAAGGGATTGTTAGCGTGACTGGCCTGGGTAAGTTATTATTGAATAATTTGATATGTAATATTATTAGGTGCGAACAAAAGAAAAGCAAGACTGTTGTTCGTCATGTAGTTTTATTTTCATTTTTATTGTTAATCTTAAGTTCGAGATGTAGTTTGCCATTTTTTACTTTTAATTAGATTCTTTAGTCTTATTATTTTTGTGTGTTATCTATCACTTATCCATTAAATTGCTGGTTAACCTGTAATTGGTGACTGTGTAAGTCCAAAACTGTTACCGCAGTACAGGTCATATACACATAAGCTGTTATGTACCTTGACAAATAAATAAATAAGAGTGAACAGTTATCTTCTGGGCTCGCTTGTTCCATCATAGAACTCATCCATCGCTTTCCACCAGGCGTGATCAAGGTCAAAGGCAGGCCTATCTTCTATACCAATAAATAAAATAAGTAGTAACGTGTCTCTCTTTGTAATGTCAAAAGAACAGCTATAAACTATTTAGTTTTCTTTACCTTATTTAGTTTACTTTTATAAGCATTTGCTTATGAAAGTATATACGGTACTTAACTATAACAAAAAGCAATGTTTTCATGTTTTTCTGTCTGATTGTGTTTGTTCCGAAATTACTGGATCGATTTCGACGAGACTTTCCGTGGCGAAGAAGCTTTACCTAAATGCATATCAAAGTATATACGGTACATATAACAAAAAAAAAACAATTTTAAAATTTTTGTCTGTCTGGCTGTCTGTTTGTTCCTATACTGCTAGAACGATTTGGATGGGACTTTCGAGATTAATTTTGAGTTGGCGCCAGACTGACATATAGGCGCCATGTATAATAATGGCAGCGTGATTGATCTGCGTTGATTGTTTGTTTGACGCTGACTCACAATTAGTCGTTTGCATTAATTTAGGAGCTTAAAGACTAATAGGTACATTTTGTTTTTCAGTTTATTATTTCGTCGGTTTAATTTCTTTGTAAAGTTTTTATACTATGTTTAAATGACGATTATATCTTGCAGCATCCCCAGTATTGTCTAAGGAGCCAGCAACATTAACAACACGCGCAGGACGCCCTACTATAATCACATGTAGGTGAGACTATGTAGCGTTGTTACTTACTTCTTCCATGCCTTGTGTTTTACGTTGTCATAGCCATGCCACTACTAGGCACACTATAAAATTTGTTTTTATTTAACCCCATTTAAAAATTAAAAACACATTGTTCAAAAAAGTAAAAATTAAGTGACATAAAGAAATGTTTTTTTACTATTTTTAACCGACTTCAAAAAGAAGGAGGTTATCAATTCGACATGTTTATATACATATCTTTTTTTAATGTATATTCGGGCATAACTCCGTCATATATAGACGGATTTGCAAAATATTTTTTTTGTTTGAAAGGGGTTTATTCCGAAATGGTCCCATTCAAATTTCATATAGATCTGATGATGCGTTTCGGAGACAGACAACGGAACTCTTCAAAAAATGACAGCAAATCAACCACGATAGCTGCTATCGCATAAATATGCATTGTTTTGACCCCAAGGATGATACAATTTCGAATTGATGTGATTTAGGTACTTTAATTAAAAAGTGAAAATGACATCCGAGAAAACACTACAAAGTGAAAAATAACTTTAATTTCGGGAGTCGGTGACTTTGGATATGCATTTAATTTTTTTGTCACCGCCTTCCGAAATTAAAGGAATTTTTCACTTTGTAGTGTTCTTCCGGAAGCCGGTTGTTTTTTTTTTGGAAAAGTTTTTACTACTCTAATTTATTCTGTGCGCAGCTGGTAAATGTTACTACTAAAATAGAGTTCAAAATTGCATGTTCACTGATGCAGTTTCCAACTCTACTTCAAATGTTGCTGCTCAGACTTAGTCAACCCTTCCAACTGAACTTGGCAGTATTTTTTTATTTTACATAAAACATTACTCATTATATTCCAGTGTCCTCCAAGGCAACCCAGAGCCAACAATATCATGGCAGTACAGACACGGCTCTGCTAAAGACTTCGCTTCTTTCCCTGAACGCGTGTTAACGAATGATAAGGAGTTGAGCATATCAGATACAACAGAAGACCATGTCGGAGTCTATCGCTGTGTAGCCGTGAATGTGATCGGGAAAGACCAGTATGATGTCAGTTTGGTGGTTCAATGTAAGTAAACATATTTTTATGTAGGACTCTTGCAAAATGTAAAACCAATTTGTTGAATAAACAATTGTTATTTCATTCTTTAAAAATCATGATATTTGAGTAAAAATAACAAATTACGTGATTTTTGGTCAAAACGCTAGGTGGCAGCTTAGAGCCCATGCTGTTTATCAATAAAAAGGAGAGCAAAGCGTTCAAAAACCAAGGCCCAAACTCTCAAATCCAAGTTAATTGTTAAGTATGAGCTGTCACTGTCACTTTAATGTGAAATGTAGCGACAGAACGACTTTAAAGAACGTCTTACCCCAAGTCCTAAAGCTAAGGTTTCCTAGAAGGTTTACGGTGGCAACAACACACCAACTTACTTTCATAAATAACGTTTCGGTTCGTCGTTCGCCGTTAAATTGCGGACACTATGTGGAGGCAATTTCTTCCTTCGAGTCTATGGAAAAAATAACACAAAATGTATATATGTGTATAGTTTTCAAAATTTTGTTTGTTCCAAAATTCAGCAACGCGAAAACTACTGGAACCTCCATTCTGCTCTATTAGGAAACCGTAGCTGTACCAAAATAGTTATTTGATATACAAGAGTGCAAATTTGGTTTTTAACCGCGTGCTCAATTTTGATGACCGAGCAAGCGAAGGATTCTAAAATTGAATCACGAGCGTCAGCGAGGGAATCAAAAGAGCACGAGGTGAAAAATCTTTGCACTCGAGTGCAACACGTAACTTTTCATCCCAACTCAGCAAGAAAATGCCAAAATGCGAAAAAAAAACATTTAGAATCAGTACTAACTACTACATTATGATAGGTAAGTATTACAAAATAATCTTTAAACTGTAACAAATAATACTTAGGTATAATCAAGAAAAATTTAAAGTAACGTTGCTACAGTTACTTGAGTGTAATATTTTTGTTAGGTACTGTAATGTTGGTGTTAGTGACTTGTGTACTGTTTTTCGGTAAACTATTTGTCATACTTAATAGTTGTACCGAGTCATCGGATTTCCTTGGTGTAAATGTTGGCGAGAGAGGGCGATGGTTTTTTTTTTTTTTTTTCTGGGTGGGAAATCATCAAATAACTTCTCCCGCTCTGGGTGGAGCGGGAGGGCGTGTCAGACTTTTACTGACTAACACCCACCCGTGTTCCCTCACTTGCCTGTGTGCCAGGGGCCGCGGTATCTCTTTCGAACAACCCGCACCCCTGGCAGGCATCGGCCCTTGCGGGCCCCATCAGTTGCTGATGACATCTCTTTGAGGCGCGCGTGGAACACAACGCGCCGTCGACCCGGGCTTGGTCCTTACCGGACAGCGAGCTACCCATTACTCGCCGTCCGCAAGCCCGCGCCTACGGTGGCCGGGAATCAGCCTGGGATTCCCGACGCCCAGGGCGTCTCCTGCGAAGGCCACGGCTGTGAGGGCGCATGTATTGCATCTCCCTCACGTGCGCCGCCTCCCTCTTTGCGAGCATAACTGCTTCGCTGAAGGAGGCGACAGCTAGCCATGCCCTCTCGCTCCGTACCATGGCCTGGACCAGGGTCGTGTTCCCGCGGCAGCGGAGTTACGCCCCGGCGTTTGGCCTCCTCGCGCCACTCCCAAGTGTGCGCGAGGAGCTTTGCCTCCAGATCCCATGGCGGCAATCCGGCAAGGAGGCCCGCCGCCTCACCGGAGATCGTGCGGTATCCCCGGATCATCCGGATGGCCATGACCCTATGGGCCGCCTTCAACCGGCGTGCTGGTTGGCGCCCCAATGTGGGCGCCCACACCGGCGCCCCGTATAGGGCCATGGCCCGCACGACCCCCGCGTAGAGCCTCCGGCAGGAGGCGTTCGGCCCCCCCAGATTGGGCAGGAGCCGCTTCAAGGCAGCCCCGGCCCGCTCCTCAGAAAGCCTCCTCAGAAGGGGGCGCGGCATGGGCAGGGTGGACCCGTGCCCGAGGAAGACCGGCTGCTGAACCTGGTGCGGCAGGAGCTGGCTGCCTTCAGCAGCCGGTTTTCCGTCCTGGAGGCAATAGTCCTGCGGCCTCCGCTAGCAGCGAGTCGACCGGCCTCGGGCCAGCAGCAGAGGGGACACACGTATGCCGCAACCACCGTTGCCACGGCCAAATCGGCACCGCAGTCGGGACAAACCCCGGCGAAACCGGTGCCACCCAAGGCCAAGACGGGCAGTGTGGCTGCGCAGGCGGTGAAGGCCCCAGCCGTGGTGCCAGGACGGCTGGCCCCCCCACCTCCTAAATCTCCTCCGGCTGACGCCGAATGGCAAGTGGCCGGGGAGAAGAGGAAGGCAGGGAAAGCTGCGAGGGCAGCGAAAAAGAGGGAGAGGCGGCAGCGAGCCAAGAAGCGGAGCGCCGCGGCTAGGCTACGCGCCCCGAAGTCCGCAGCTGTAGTTATCACACTACAGCCGGAAGCGGAAAAGAAGGGCGTGTCCTACCGCAACGTGATCGCGAAGGCGAAGGCGGCAGTGGACCTCGCAGACTTAGGCGTTGCCGACGGCCTCCGCATCAGGGTCACCGCGACTGGGGCCCGGATGCTGGAGGTCCCTGGCGCGGCCAGTGGCCCGACCGCTGACGCTCTGGCCGAAAGGCTAAGGGCGTCCATAAGTGCGGACGAGGCCCGAGTGTCCAGGCCCACCAAGTGCGCTGACATGCGCATCTTGGGCCTGGACGACTCCGTGACGGAGGGCGAGGTGGTGGCCGCCATAGCCAGGTCTGGAGGGTGCTCTGCCGAGCAGGTGAGGGCAGGGACCATCCGTCCTGACAACACAGGGATGCGAACCGTCACGGTGAGCTGCCCCGTGTCGGCGGCCCAAAAAATCACCGGGGAGGGCCGAAGGCTCCTGGTAGGCTGGGTATCTGCGTAGGTGAAGCTGCTGGAACCCAGACCTCTGAGGTGCTTCCGATGCCAGGTGGGGCACCACGTGGGAGTAAAATGCACCTCGGAGGTAGACCGCAGCGCTCACTGCTTCCGCTGTGGTCAGCCCGGTCACAAGGCCGGCTCGTGCAACGCCACGCCGCACTGTTACCTATGTGCGGCAGCTGGCAAGCCGGCCGAACACCGGGCTGGGAGCAAGGCCTGCGCTCCACCCGCCGAAAGCAGGAGCCGGGGCAGGGGCAAGCCCTCCGCCACCGCCGTAGCTGCCGCCACTGCTGCCGCCCCTACCAACGTCGTTGCCGCCGGCACCACCGCGGCAGGGCCCTCTCAGGGGGCTCCGGAGGGGGCTGAAATGGAATGCCAATAACGGCTCCATTTCGCCTCCTCCAGGCGAACATCAACCACTGCGCCACCGCTCAGGATTTGTTGCTCCAGAGCATGGCGCAGTGGTCGATTAACATCGCCGTGGTCGCTGAGCCGTACTTTGTCCCGCCCAGGGATTACTGGGTGGAGGACCTGAGCGGCTCAGTGACCATAATTTCGTCGGCCGCCGCCGGCACCCCGGCTCTCGAGGGTATCCAGAGAGGAAGGGGTTGCGTAGCAGCACGGTTCGGGGAGATTGCAGTGGTAGGGGTGTACTTCTCCCCGAGCCGAACTCTCGCCGAGTTCCACAACTCCCTTGCGGAGTTGAGAGACGTCGTCGTCGGGTTTCGTTCCCTCCCCGTGCTCGTCCTCGGGGACTTCAATGCCAAGAACTTGGCTTGGGGTTCCCGGTTGACGGATGTGCGGGGTAGGATGGTGGAGGACTGGGCTCTAGAGGTGGGCCTGGTCGTCCTAAACCGGGGTTCTGTCGCCACGTGTGTGCGGATGCGGGGTGAGTCGGTGGTGGACATTTCGTTCGCTAGCCCCGCTCTGTCGCCGCGTGTCGTCGACTGGCGCGTCATGGAGGGGGTGGAGACGTATTCCGACCACCGGTATATCCGGTTTGACGTCTCCGCCCAGGCCTCGAGCGCGCCGGTCCAACAGGCCCCGTGTGGTCCGGGGTGGGCGCTGAAGCGGCTGGACCGGGAGCTCCTCCTGGAAGCCTCGATCGTGCAGGCCTGGGTGTCACCACCGGACAGGCCTGCCGATATCAACGACGAGGCGGAGTGGTTCCGGGAGGCCATGTCCGAGGTATGCGACGTGGCAATGCCCCGGGTCCAGCCAGGACGCGCTTCACGCCAGGTGTACTGGTGGTCGCCGGAGCTCACAGCTCTGCGTGAGGCGTGCGTTGCTGCGCGGCACCGGTACACCAGGCAACGCAGGCTCCGTATCCGCCCTCCGGATATGGAAGCCATTCAGGCGGAGCTATACGAGGGGTACAGAGCGGCGAAGACCGCCCTCCGAGCGAAGATCCTGCGGGCCAGGTTACTGGCCCGCGAGGAGTCGCTGGAGACTCTGAACAGAGACCCGTGGGGACGCCCCTACAAAACGGTGCGGGAAAAAATCCGCCCGTGGGCTCCCCCGCTGACCCAGAGTCTCCGGCCTCAGCTCGTGCAGGACGTGGTGAGCGCTCTGTTCCCCTCGCGAGGGGAGCATGCTCCCCCGCCCATGGCTCCGCCTCCTGCGGTGCGCGACGCGGACCACACCGACGACGACGACGATGCTCCAGAGGTGACCGAGGTAGAATTGAGAGTGGCGGTACGTAGGCTGAATGCCAAGAATACCGCCCCAGGACCCGACGGCTTGCCTGGAAAAGCCTGGGTCCTGGCCTTGGAGGCTCTCGGGCCTCGACTAAGAGGGCTCCTGAGCGCATGCTTGGAGGAGGGCCAGTTCCCACGTCACTGGAAGACGGGGAAACTGGTCCTCATCAAGAAGCAGGGGCGCCCCGCGGACTCTCCGTCCGCTTACCGGCCCATTGTGCTGCTCGACGAGGTGGGTAAGCTCTTTGAAAGAGTCATTGCAGACCGCCTCGTCGGGCGGCTGGTGCGGGTGGGGCCGGATTTGGCGGAGAGCCAGTTCGGTTTCCGCAGGGGGCGCTCCACGGTGGACGCCATCATGCGCGTGCGAGCCCTCACGACGGGGGATGCAGTGGCCCGGGGTGGGGTCGTCTTGGCGGTGTCTCTGGACATCGCCAATGCGTTCAACACCCTGCCCTGGAGTTGCATAAGGGAGGCACTCCGGTATCACCGGATGCCGACCTACCTCTGTCGTGTGGTCGAGGCCTATTTGACGGACAGGGCCGTCATCTACCCCGGTCACCTAGGAGAATGGAACCGGCGAGAGATGTCGTGCGGTGTCCCACAGGGATCGGTCCTGGGGCCGCATCTATGGGACATCGGATACGACTGGGTGCTGCGCGCCGACCTCCCTAGCGGCGTCAGTGTAGTTTGCTACGCTGACGACACGCTGGTCCTGGCGCAAGGGAGGTCGTACCAGGCGGCGGCCGACTTAGGAACACACGGGGTTGCGACAATCGTGGATAGGATCCGGCAACTGGGACTCGAAGTGGCCTTGCACAAGTCCGAGGCCATGTGGTTTCATGGCCCTCGGAATGCGCCACTGACGGGTTCCCAGATAACGGTGGGAGGGGTTCACATCGGCGTCGAGTCGACGATGAAGTACCTAGGACTCGTCCTCGACAGTCGGTGGAACTTCGCGGAGCACTTCCGACGTTTGGCTCCCAGAGAGGGCGATGGTTAGGTGATTCGTAACAACTCGTTTTTGATGTAGAAGAGCCAGTCCAAGGATCTGATTAAGGCTCTTTCAGTGTAACGGCTCCTACGATGCCTTTACATATTTTAGACTTATTTTGGATGGAATCCTCTATGTATCCCTCTACAACCGCATTGGACTTCCAGCCTCAGTTGCGGTCTCTTTTTGTCTTTGTATTAGGTAAATTAATTAATAGTAAGTCATCTGAATGTTTCTCAATGTTTTTGACATTAAGTTGTGTTAGTTCATCAGTTCGACATGCTCCGTTTATACCAATAATAAGAACAACCTTTAACGTAAAGAGTATATTATTACTACTATTGTAGTAGATAAATTAATAAAACTGATATGCATGCATAATTATGCCTATCAACATCTACTAAGTACACACATCAATAAAAGTTTGTGATCACTAGCATAAGCTGATATAATTTTTTAAATTGAACTTTATCAAGAAAAATCCTTTGTTGTGTGTTTTCTTTAAATAGAAATACCCTGTTTGGAATTAAAAAATAAAACAATTTTAGATTTAAAAAGAAATAGTAATTAATCATAAAGTAATTGTAACAGAAATTTGATAGAAAGAAAAATAATGTTTAACTAAACTTATACAACAATTTATTAATAAAAGGTTTATATTCAATGTAATATAACTCCTCCCCTGGCTCGAACACATGCAGTGATCCTCCTGGGCAGCTGAGAATCAAGTTATCCAGCATTTCTTGGGTAACCTACCCCATACTTGAATAGCGGCTTCCCTGAGCTCTGGCACTGTCTGGGGACGTGGCTGACGGTTCCAAACAGCTCGCTTAAGAGCACCCCACGCGTGCTCTATTGGGTTTAATTCAGGCGAGCCGGCAGGCCAGTCTAACCTTGTGATGTCGTATTCTCGAAGAGCAGCATTGACTCGTTGAGCTCGATGGGTGCGCGCATTATGTCTGTAAGTCTGACAATTACATCAATAGCAACTGCTCTATACATGTCTGCCGTCATGAAGCCTCGATACGGGATCAAAGGCGTTCTAGCTCCAATCATAATACCACCCCAAAAGGACACTGATTTCCCGCCTTGCTGAACTGTTCCAGTGGCACTTCTTTGCCTTTCACGCTCTCCTGGTCTTCTTCAGATACGGACACGTCGGTTATCTGGATGAGTACTGATTCGCGATTCGTCAACGAAGAGACAGTTTTGCCAAATGTTTTCTTCTTCATTTTGCCGAAGCCTAGCCCACTGAAATCTCCGTCGTTGTCGTTGCCGGGAATTCAGAGGAGCTCGCCAAGACCTCCGTGCTCGTAATCCAGCCAAGGTCTGAATGGTCTGAGTGCTACCTTCAAACCCAGAGGCGGTCCGAACTTCTGCTTTTATTTTACTAGCGTTGATTGTTGGGTCAGGGGCTGCCAGCAATCTAATATAGCGCTTTTGGGCAGCAGTCAGAACAGTTGGGCGACCACTGCGGGGTCGATCAGCAAAATTTCCCATCCCGTGGTACCTTTGCAACGTGGTCACGACACAGGATTGGGATATAGCAACTCTGCGTGCTATTTCTCTCGTGGTGTATCTTTCGTCCCTCAAAGTTACTATTCTTGCTCGTAAAACTTCTGATAATCCTCTTGCCATTTTTTCAATCACAACTTTCCGCGAAAAAACATTTTAAATCCGTTTTCTGAGTAAATTTTGACTGCTTTAGCTAGTCGCCGCGTGTTAAACATACCGTACTGTTTCAAATACTTCTCGCGTGATTGTTGAGGGAGAAAACTCATTTGCCCATTATTAACAGTTTCAGTCATTTCTGTTGGCGTCAAATAAACTTACTCGTCGCTAGAACCACTCATTTTAGGTTTTTCATTTGTTTTCAAGTTTCTTGTTTTTAACCTAAGGTTTTATCAATGTGACGTGAAAAGAAAATGGCGCGCGAAAGCAAATTAAAAAAAATGACACCAAGAAGGTTCCGAGTCTGAGTTTTTAACAATTTAAAAAGGTTGTATGATAAATTCGGCACCATGGAGGGAGAAGTAAATAGGTTTAATGATGTTTTGAATTCACAAACTTAGTGCACACGATGTTCTAAATTCAATTTACTTTATCCTCTAGCAGATAAAAACGGCTTTTGCTCTCAGATATCGAAGAGCAAAAATACTCTTTCCGAGATGGAGGGATGAAAATGATCTTTCGCACGAATAAGCGCTCGCCGAGTTCATATTATCTCTTCTTTGTTTGGAACCGGAAAACCGCGCCAGCGCGTGTCCGCCGAACAAAATTAACATGACGCGTGTTCGCGCGACCATCGTCTTGATTAGGACGCGGCTATAACGTTTTAAGTCACTTTTTGTTTTAGATCCGCCACGCTTCGACAAACCTGTAGAAGAGGATGAGAAACCTCGACAAATAAGGCTAGGAGAGACAGTAAAGTTCTCCTGCGAAGCGGTTGGTTTGCCGCCACCCATAACAGTGTGGACTAAAGATACACACCCACTCGTATTTACTGATAACTTGTAAGTTAGCTACTGTTCTTTAACGGCTACTATCAGAAACCTAATTGAACTGGCTTCTGAACTTTTAATAGGCATTTTGCGTCTCAATAACACTTTTTATATATCCTTGGTGTCAATGTATCTGTGAGTGGGGGGAAGTCAAATAAAATATCTTTATTGCATTCATGTGTACATTTCGTTGTTTTATAATACATATAAGTAAGTTCCAACATGAACCCCGGTTAGGGCACGGCAACATAATCTCCAATAATTTTAACATAATAAAAATAAACATATGTATTTTTTTTTTGTGTGTAGGTATAATATGTTACATGACTGTAGTATAGTCCGTAATTATTAATTTATCTAGCTATCGTATTTACTAATATTTCATTCTAGGTATTCTACGACCAAGTTAATGCATTTTTGTGTTAGATATTCTTTTAATTTTCTGTTAAATTTATTGAATATGGGTCCTTCTTTTATTTGTTCCGGTAATTTGTTTAACATTTTCAACAAACAGGTGTAAATCTGATAGTGTACTTATGTCTTTTTTTTTTTAAATCGAGTTTTATTACTTCAGTACCTTACGCCCGCGTGGTATGTCGATAGATGGCCTATGTCCTTTCCTCGGGTTCTAAGTAACCCCATACTAAATTTCATCGAAATTGGTCCAGCCGTTTCGGAGATTAGCCGGAACAAGCAAACAGACGGATAAACATATTAAAAATGTTTTTTGTTTGTTTTAGATACCATGTACACTTATGCATTTAGTAAAAAGCTGTTATTAAAGAAAAGACAGATACACACAAGATACACAAAATTACACACACAACACACACACACAGACACTTCGCTATAATGTATTTGTATAAATAGAGTATACCGATTGTCTTCTATCTTAGTCTGTGTTCGTTTTATTTAATTTCTGAATACCTTGTAGAGAAAATTGCGTACTGGAAGATGTTAATACATATTTATTTTGCACAGAATTCTAGCGGATCGCGGTGATTTGATGATTAATAAGGTGACGGCATACGACTCCGGGAGCTACACATGCAACGCAACAAGCACCATCGGCTCCACACACAAAAACTTTAAACTCGTCGTATATGGTAAATAAACCCTTAGACTTATATCTGACTAGCTTTTACCCGCGGCTCTGCTCGCGTGGATGTCGGTTATCGGGTAAAAAAACCTATCTCCTTCTCCATATCCCAGGCTATATCTCTGCCAAACAGGGGCGTACCAATAGAAAATGGCGCCTAGGGCACTCGTCACATTTGCGTTCCTTCGTAAATTATCTTCTCGGTTTACACTGAGCAAAGCTAGCTCGCATAACCTTTCTTGACCAATTATAGCCTTCAATAACGAAGGCATTCATTTTAGCTTGCTACAAAATCGCTTGCAATGCCAATATAAGTCTATGCTTGCAATGCTACAATTTAAGTGACTTTGAATAGAAAAAGGGAGAATTGCAAATACGTTTTATCCTCGTACTGTACAATATATTCTAGTTCTTCACATTTCTTAGATAAAGGTAAAACAGTATGAAATGGTGTACTGATATTTTTTATTTATTAAATAATTGGCGACATTTTGCGCCCCCCTTTGATAGGCGCCCGGCTCTTGCTCTGCCGGCCCCACTCTAGTTACGTTCCTGCTGCCAAATTACATGACGATCGATACAGCGGAAAACGTAACAAACAGAGTTACTTTCGCATTTATAATATTAAGTAGGGATTAGGACACTATGGTGACAAAAGCAGGATCGCTCTGCCAGTAAAATTACACAGCCTTATGGTGGTTATGTCACCAGGCGTCCCATCGTTTGCGGAACCATGATGTCCTAGTAAGCACTAGGGCCTATGGGCCTTAGGCGTATATTTTACTAGGACACCATGCTGATGCCACCGGTATACAAGGTAACATCAACATTTTTGTCACAGCCAAGGGAACACCAGGTGAGGTACCCGTCAACTGTGGCATCTTTACTTTTAATGAGCAACTTAACCAGTGAGAACTGTATTCAATAAAATATCTCTCGATAGCTAAAAATTTATTACAAATAGTAGATTATTCTAATTCTGTATCGCTTCGATATTGAATGGCGGCAACAGATTTTTAGCTATCGAGAGAAATGTAAGTACTGTACTCATGGGTAGAGTTGCTATGGAAAGTAAAGATGCCACAGTTGACCGTACCCACATAGAGCTGCATTTAATTTAACCCTATATTGTGTCAGTATAATCAGCTCTTACTGTCGCATTAATTATGCGATAGGATTTTTTCAGCAGTGCAGCAGAGCAATGAGGGCCCAGTGGTAACGGCCGCGCCTTACGAGTAGTAGGTCGTAGATTCGAACCCATGCAACCGCTTTACTTTGTGTAAATTATTTCATCATCACCACTGCTCTCAAACAGTGAATGAAAACATCGTGAGGAAACCGGCATGTCCTAGAACCAAAAATTCGTCGACATGCGACATCTAACAACCCGCACTGGGACCGCGTGGCAGATTACAGACCACTCCCTCTCACAGACGGAGCCGGCTTGGGTCCCAGCAGTGGGAACATTATAGGCCGATTATTAGGACTTTATCACCAGGTTCACAAAGAGATTTCCATAAGATGCCCTTTGAACTCCAGATTTCTTAACGAGTCCAAAATTCCGCTTCAGAAGCAGGTCCTTAACCTACAGGCCACTACGAGTACACAGAATAGCTTTTTTTTTATTCACACTGCATTTTGTTACCTTACCTTACGGTAAGATTGGGCACGCCGCGATTGCGGCGGTAAGTCCCCTCTTTGAGGAGTGGCTTGAGAGGCGGCATGGCGTCCTCACCTTCCGCCTGACACAGGTCCTCACCGGACATGGCTGTTTTGGGGGGTTCCTGTTTCGGATAGGGCGGGAGGAAACGCCCGGGTGTTTCCATTGCGAAGATCGCCCAGAGGACACGGTGGAGCATACGGTGGAGGTCTGCCCAGCTTGGGCGGAGCAACGCCGTGTCCTCGTGGAGGTGATCGGCGGCGGCGATCTCTCGCGTCCGACCCTGGTCCAGGCCATGGTACGGAGCGAGAGGGCATGGCTGGCAGTCGCCTCCTTCAGCGAAGAAGTTATGCTCGCAAAGAGGGAGGCGGCGCACGTGAGGGAGATGCAGTACATGCGCCCTCACAGCCGTGGCCTTCGCAGGAGACGCCCTGGGCGTCGGGAATCCCAGGCTGATTCCCGGCCACCGTAGGCACGGGCTTGCGGACGGCGAGTAATGGGTAGCTCGCTGTCCGGTAAGGACCAAGCCCGGGTCGACGGCGCGTTGTGTTCCACGCGCGCCTCAAAGAGATGTCAGCAGCAACTGATGGGGCCCGCAAGGGCCGATGCCTGCCAGGGGTGCGGGTTGTTCGAAAGAGATACCGCGGCCCCTGGCACACAGGCAACCGAGGGAACACGGGTGGGTTTTAGTCAGTAAAAGTCTGACACGCCCTCCCGCTCCGCCCAGAGCGGGAGAAGTTATTTGATGATTTCCCACCCAAAAAAAAAAAAAACCTTACGGTAAGATTATAGTACCTTACAATTGACTTTCAGACCCGCCCACAATATCACCCATCACCTCTGAGCCTATAGAAGTGTTAGAAGGCCAGAGAGTAGAACTGCCGTGTTCTGCCCAAGGAGTACCGTTACCTTTTGTGGAGTGGACACAGAATGGAGCACCCATCACCGGCCATAGGAAGTATGTTGACGAGGATGGATTGAGGTAAGAACATTTAAAAAAAACAAGCAGTCATTGGGACTGCCGACACAAGTGAAAACTTAATACGATGAAATAACAGCGTTAAGTATACACCGTGACATTTTAGTCGTCTTACAACGGCAGCCCACTTCATGTATCCAATGACTACTAATCATTTATAAAAATAAAAAAAAAATTATGCATTTGCATAATCAAAAACATGAAAATATCACTAAGACGCATGACGTAGTTTGAAACACCCTGTTATGGAGATGGAATTAATGATGGAATGTAATGGTAGATAGGTAGATATCTTCTACCGTTTGATACGTAAACGGGGAACCCTGTTCCATAATTCTAGAGCATTATTTATTTTTCTTTATACCTATTATCTTAATTAATGGTAACAATGTTTTAATCGCGCCTAGAGGTATTTTATGTCGGATACATTAAGTGGACCACCTTTGTAAGACGACTAAAATGTCACGGTGTATAAAAAACATATTAATTGTTTTATCATAAAAATAATTAAATAAATATTTTTGTTATTATTTTATTAATTGTTTTATCGGGATACGAGAAGCACAGAACCGGTCCAACTGGCAAGTGCATTTTTCTGGCATATAGAGAATTACATGTAACTCAGGAACAATGATGCTTGCTTTTTCTACCAGTTAAAGATTTTTTTGAAATCGGAGCTGTATTTCTAGAGATTATCAATTATAAAAATACAGATAAATTTACATTTATTGACACCTTAGCTAGATGGCGATGATGCGAGTCGTAATCGACTTTAAATCAAAAGTAGAAAAAGATAGCCGTGCTCTGTTCTATTCTTTCATGCTTGTATTATTTCGTGTGTAATGAATGAATGAATGCTGTATAAATATGCTAAATAATAGTAATATTTTTCAGATTTTTGGCAAACCTGACGGATTTTGGAGAATACGTGTGCACAGCTAAAAACATATACGGGAACACATCTGTTACCTACATTCTACATGTTTGGGGTAAATGATTTATAATACTTCGTTCATTAATTATGTGTGATACGACACATACTCATAACATACTGGATATCCATCTTATCACCAATCTATCCTTATGAAGTAAAAATTGTAGATAAATACAACATTAATTTGGTGCAATACAAAAGAAAAATCACAACCGCATGAATGCACATAAATGATTTACACTAAATAAGTGCATACCCTTAAATTTTAAGATACATACACAGTTTACCGAGGTGGTGCCAACATTCATTAAAGACATTTAAAATTAAGAAAATGACACTAACCTATTCAAGTAAAGTCTGAGATGACGGCTGATAGAAATGTAACACTTGCTGCGCTACCCCAAGTAAACTTATAATAAGGGCAGTAGGATGATGTGATGGTCGATCGTTTGGAAGCTATCGATTTTGTCTGGCTTTCGTGCATCGACCTTAACAAGTTTCTCGAACAAAAGTCAACAATCTGTCTAAAGACTATGTCATCCGATTGGCTGTTGATAATTCAGTCATTCAATCACTTATCAAATTGTTAGCTAACAAAAATCAGTTGTTAATCCAGTAGCACCTATACGGACTCATCATCTACCAGTAGTTTACATGGAGCGACTACCTATCTGATCTCCACAACCCAGTTACTGGGTAATGAAATACCCCAAAGCACCTATACTGACTACCCTTATTATTTTCAGTGCCACCATACATAGCACCTCCGTTACAAAACTTGAAGGAGGTTCTACTCGGTTCCAACGTATCGTTACAATGTGACGTCATCGGGTTCCCGATACCGAGCATTCAGTGGCAGTTCGAAGACGATCTATTGACGAAAAATACTACGGATTTAAGGTAAGGAAAACTAAAAGACAAAATTAGAAGTCAAGATATTAATTATTATGCAAATTAACTGCTTAGCCACTTAAATGGTCCTTATTTTCAAATCCCTGACTACCCATTCAGAATCCCGGAACTCTTCTTCTATTTTAATATTATGCTAAATGTGTGGCCGATGGGCTACCCTTATTTGTTCAAAAATAAATGGGCAAATTATCACTTCCCAAACAATTTTCCGCATAATTTCATTTGCCAAATTATTACTTAGCAAATAAACTCTTCACAAATAATTGTATCGCAAACCTAATGTTTAGCAAGTGAACGTTTAAACAATAACTTGCTTACCAACTAGTACTTTTGCCAATTTTAATGTAGTCAAATACTTCAGTTGGTATAACTTATTTCCTTCAAAATAAAATAAGCCAAATATTTAGTACCGTCAGTTTTCAATTTACCATTTCTATTCAGTCAAGGACGACATTTTATTACAAGGATGGTTTTTTGCTTGGGACAAATGATAAAACAGGTAATCTTAATATTAATCAGCGGCGA
Source organism: Polymixis lichenea (assembly GCA_949091785.1). NCBI lineage: Eukaryota > Metazoa > Arthropoda > Insecta > Lepidoptera > Noctuidae > Polymixis > Polymixis lichenea. Next base: position 18,670,552 of record OX420931.1, on the reverse strand, counting down.
GGTGTCTATTTTTCTAAGAGGGAAGTCGAAGCGAAGTTGGTTTTAACTTACTTACTATCATTCTAAAATTAAAATAGGATTGTAAAGAATTAAATACAATAAAATTGAACAACTGATAACCAAATAAAATGTGCAATATTCCTCCATCTCGTTCTCGCTGACGCATTTTTCTATATGTCTCTGTCATAACCCGTTATACAGTGGCTTGCTCTCGTCATATCAAGCGGGGCCACGTTACCTAAAGTGACATCATTACGGGATCGCTGTTGTATAAATGTTTATAACACATTTGCTTGTAAAGGGTCTCTTATTTCACCAATTTCAATATCCTAATGTATGTCATTACGTACATGTGCGTTATTGTAATGTACGCACGAGTTTCATTAAAATAAGGTAAAACGCACGGTTCATCAAGATGCTTCGTCTAAAACGAACGGTACTTTTTAAAATCTTAGCAGAGAGTTTTTATGTCAGAAAAGTGGTCAACATTTTATGAATAAAATTTACTTTGAGAGATAAAATATAAAAAATAAACATTTAATTCTTTAATTTAATTAGTTTCGACAAGAAATTACAACCATTTATCTGTAACAAAAACAAAAAAATATTAATTTACTAAATTAGTAAAACTGGCTGTTTTTGTGCCTTTAGCCCTTTACCCTAAAAAAAGCGGTGATGCGTGCGCATCGCTAATTTGTGAACAAATCAAGAGAATCAATTTTACAAATTTTTCTAACTGCTTTAACAAGTGATTAAAGATTTACTCGTTTAAGAAAGTCCGACTTTTATTTATTTCCTCGCAAATATGTTATAAAACGTCGTATGACATACGTGCGCTTTGAAAATTACCGCACTTATATCATAATGTACTATTAGTCCCCGATTATGACGTTTTGGTGCCGGGTTAATATAGAGTTTTTTTGCTGTCGTAATACAAAGTAATACGTCGTAATACTAAAAATAACCGTTTTTGTGCTTTGAACGCTATGGTGAATTAGATACCCGTAGTGCAACTATATTTTTTGACAATAGTAGCCACTATTAATGTGCCATTTTTTAAAAGCGATAAAGTGGCCGATGCGAATCCCTGAAGGGAAGCCGGTAAGAATCGTGTTTTATGGTGCGATCGCCACTGATATTCATATTAAGATTCTGGTAGTAGTTTCTGGTTTTACATTAAAAAATATGTTTCTGGCATTCGCCTGCCGCGGCACGCTCGCTCCTCTCGCTTGGCTCGTGCGTTGTGTGGTCACAGTTCTGACCTAACCTAACTGTTTCATAACAAATCATTTGACTAAATGTTTATTGCCTAAAGATTTTTTGCTGTAATAAATCATTTGATTAAAGACCAAATGCCTTAATGACATTATCCTTGGGAAGATTCTGCCGAGTAAAAATTTGACCAAATGAAAATGTGCGTAGATACTAAAATCATTCCAAATATTGCATTGGTATAAAAAGGTTGCTAAAATTTGTTTGGATAATGAAATTTTGTCAAAATAATTTTGGCAAAACGGCAGGATCCCTTGGCCGATTATTACAAATTCTATTTAAACTACACGTCATGTTTTGGAAGATTTACTACACTTATTTATTTGCGCGCGAAGCAGTGACCTACGGAGAGTACCTAGATATTTTTCAAATTTGCCTTATCAAAATGCAAAAAATCCAAACTATCTTAAAAACTCACTGTTTTTTTTTTAGTTTCAACGACATTGGTAATATCTACATATCGAAGGCGAGCTCAAAGCACGAAGGATTGTATATCTGTATCGCTGAGAACAATGGAGGAGTGGCCGCACAAACTACGTACATCAAAGTTTACGGTAGGTACGGTGTGGTCAAGTTTAAGGTGTGGTACTGGACATCAAACTGAGCTATTTTTTCCATGGGACCAGTATCGTGATCGAGAAAAATAGTCAGCCTTAAATTTTCACACCTTTGGTATACTCTGTATAAATCGTATTATTATGTACACTGTATGAATTTTAGGTATAATACTATAAAATATATTCATTTTGCATAGGGTGACACAACAGGCGATTGTGTTACGTTGCAAAGCCCTTTTAAAATAACCATCAAAAATTCAAATCGCATCTTTATGTTAAACTAAGTACATCATGATTGAAATAAAGTCTCTTTTTCAGAGCCTCCACAAATCTTGGTAGACAACTACACTGGGTCGTACTTAGCCACTAACATGGATACAGTGCTCACAATTGCCTGCCAAGCTACAGGCAAACCTGAACCTTATGTTTTTTGGTCTAACGACGAGTTTTATCTGAATAACGGTATGAACACCAACTTTTTAATACTGTATCTAAATTATCAACATCACTTCGAAAAAATTATGTAAAAGTATGCATCTGCGATATTTTGCTATAAAAACGAATGATTTTACTCATTGACCCTTTTCTAAGGCGGGCCCGTAAACAATCAACTGATCATCACGAATTGGGCAGTAGTTTTAACTGTTTAGGGTTAATGTTGAAAATTGCGCAATTATTGAAAAAGTTTGTCAGAGTTCAATTTTATTGCACCATATTACACCGTGTAAAATCAGTAGGTATCTCGGACGGGTCGCTCACGCGGGAACATTGAAGCTTATGGGCCGGCAATGTTATTGTGTGAAAATAATGGATCGTTCGAGTTTAATCATCCGGTATTGTAGATATATTCATAACACCGCGGCCGCCCTGAAAATTTTAAGTAGGTTCGGATTAGGCTAATTCAATCATATTGCGCAATATAAATAATTAAAAAGCCAAAGTAATTCTGATACCCAAAACCGCGGCGAGATTTTATCGCGCACGGGATTTTCAACTCTTGGTGTTGAACCGAGCATTGAGAATCGAACAGAGTGCGTCGCAGCACGTCGAACGAAACACTGTTGGATTTGCAACTCTCGGCGCCGTGTGTTGAAAATGCGGTGCGCGATATTTTTACGCCTGTGGGGGTTAGTCCGCGGCCCCAATTTGGGTATCAAAATAACTTTGGCTTTTTAATTATTTATTACGCAATATGATAATTGCGGCGGGAAAATATGACCTATGACAGATAATTCTAAAAACCTCCAACATGAAGAAAGATATATGAAATAAACAAAACATTTCAGATCCTCGCTATGCCATTGACATGGACGGTACGTTGAGTATAAAGTCTCCTTCCGTGGACATGAGCGGCAACTACACATGTACCGCAAAGAACTCAGTGGGAGCAGCCAATAAGACGGTACCTGTCGAAATATACTGTGAGTAAATCTGGATTAAGAAGTTATTCCGATACTTCAGCTTGCTAACTATTTTTTTAGTCTTTTTATTCTGTATCTTATATCCTTTAAAGTTATAAGAGTAGGGGAAGACCAAAGAAACGATGGATGGACTTTGTGAAAGATAATATGGGTAGATAGGGAGATTACTGATATGACGGCTTATAGAGAAGTATAGAACAAGAACACATGTTGACATGACATGACGCATGTGATATTTGTAGTAGGAGGAAGACTTCCGAAGTCGTTTCAATTGTTTGTAATTGATTAATGATTTTATTTCTGTGAGTAGGTTTGTACAAACACTTTTTACACGTCAACGATATTTTAAAAGAATAGATGAGGTCAGCGTTTTCTATCTGACTACTCTGAGAAGAAAGGACGACACAAACTCCGAGGTCACAGTCTCTTTTAAAGTCCAGACATAATCTTGGTCAGATCATGTGAAGACCATGTGGATTGATGTCTGAAATGGTCTTTTGAGGAAAGAACCACACAGATTGCATGCACTGAGAAAACTGACAATCATAAAAGAGGTGAATTCAGCTTAAAGTATGATGAATTCACTCAAAGGACGGAGCATAGTGATTCACCAAAAAGAACGATGATAATACTGATGTTGATGATAACAGTATTTAAGATGATGTGTCACCATGGATTTAGTTTTAGTTACCTACTATTTTTCGATGCCTTCCTCATATATCCAGTTATATCCTATTAGTTTTCCTACAATTTTTCGGTGACTTCCTCACATATTCAGTTATGTCATACAATTTTTCCAACTATTTTTCGGTGCCTTCCTTATATATCCAGTTATATCCTATTATTTTTCCTACTATTTTTCGGTGACTTCCTCACATATTCAGTTATATCATACAATTTTTCCTACTATTTTTCGGTGCCTTCCTCATATATCCAGTTATATCCTATTATTTTTCCTACTATTTTTCGGTGACTTCCTCACATATTCAGTTATGTCATACAATTTTTCCTACTATTTTTCGGTGCCTTCCTCATATATCCAGTTATATCCTATTATTTTTCCTACTATTTTTCGGTAACCTCCTCGTATTTTAGGTTAGGTCCTCTTACTTTTCCTACTATTTCCTCATATCTCTGGTTATAGCCTATTATCTTACGGAGGTCGCCCTCAATAGGAGGATTGTGTTTTTTAATAAACCAATTAATATCTCTATAATACACCAGTGATTAGTTGTAGTTCTACTCATTCTCCATCAGTAGGACTACAACTAAATACTGGTGGATTACACAGAAATTGTTTGGATTATTAGAAATCACAATCCTCCTATAATTGAGGGCGCCACTGGACTTACATGATCCCCTTATTTTTAAGTATCCAATATTGGTTCTTTCCTTTTAAATATTATTAGGTGTGAGCTCAACATTAAAAAAAACTGAAGAACCCTAAACTTGAACCTTAAAAAAATGGAGAGTAAGTAAAAAAAATAGAAAAAAGTACCTTGGCAAGAATGGTAAGAAGGTGAAAAGGGATGTATGTATAAATTAAACAGAAAATTGAATGGTATTTTTATTTCCATAGTATGAATGAATAATTATTATATACTCTAAACATTTATATTCAGTATAAAAGAAGACTGTTTTGTTTAGAAACATCCTCGCCTTAATGATTACAGTATCTATTTGTCGGTCATTATAAAGAATCATTACATACATTATGTTCAATAATTCTAGTTTTTACAAATTAAAATAAAGGTTGAGACGAGTAGAAATTTAATTTACAAAAAATAACAAACTTTACATTAATGTACCTATAACTAAAACATTTTTGCCCTTAAGGTGATTGCTTCAGGGTAGCCGTTTTTTGCAATTTGCAGGCCAGTGCTAGGTTGTATGTTAATTAAATGTTGCACGCGGGTGTAAGTACATAAGTTGTACTACATACGTCTTACACCCGCGTCTAACATTTCAATCAAAACCTAGCACTGGCCTGCAAATTGCAAAAAACGTAAGAAAATTTGAATTTCGCGGGCTACCCTGACGCTTTCACCTTAAAGCTGCATACAATAAATTGGTTATATTATTATAGTAAATATCTATTTTCAAGTAAAGTGCTACTATAAACACTCCGATGAGACTAATCTATCCCTCATACAAATACTTTACTTTAAAATCTATTACTAAAGGTGAACGCACACTTTTCAGAGCCGAAGGAGGCGAAAGAATCGAATTTTAGAATTACTTGTATGAAATCCTATGGAACCTCGCACACTTACCGAATCGGACGAATAAGGTCGTACGATTCGGTGCGGATAAGTGTGCGAAGTTACATTGGACTTCATTTAAGTAATTCTAAAATTTGATTCCTTCGCCTCCTTCGGCGGCAGTAGCATGAAATATTTTAAAAGTCACATCAACAGCCTCAGTTAGTGTTGTGAACTTGTAAAACGTATTGTCACATACTGTGAAGGAGACACCTGACTGGCGGCACCAAATTATAAATGGTTGGAGGCTAATACCTAGGTTTTGAAGCTTTTGGCGACGCTCCTCAATTACCACTTGCACGTCTGCGTCATCATCCACGATGGTCACAAATCCATCCAATATCTCCGCTCGTGAAGCTTGCCAGTCTTTTCTAGATCGACGGGCAGGAGGAATATTAAAGAGACAGCCGAGTAGCAATATCGCTGCTATTAATTTTGTCTCCGGTTGTTCATCTGGAAAGAAAATAATAATAGTATATTTGACACAACACATCATCATTAACTGAGCAAATAGGGAAAAGTATCAGAACAAAATAAAATCTATCTATATAAGTAAAAATGAATTGCCGAAATGTGTGTCCGCCCGCCCGTTACTTCTGAACGACTGCACCATGTTAGATAATTTTTAAATTCTTTTTTGTCTATATATTTTATAACGAGTTCACCGACCCAGGGAGGTCGAGCACCTAGAACTATATAACAGAATCATTTCCTTACCGTCACAAATTGCCAATGTATCAGCTATTTTTCGACGAAGAAACGAGTCCTTTGTGGTGTTAAGCTTCTGCTGAGCAGCTTTTAGTATGTTTTCCGATGAAGCATCCAAGGCGTCGAGGCCCCCGGATTTATCAGGGAACAGTGCTTCGTAGTCATGAGTCAGGAGTCGCCATCCATCACTTGACTTCAGGATAGGATACTTATTGAAGTACTCCTGTAATGTCCCTTCCTCGTAGTACAAGTACCGGAGGCGAGCTCGCACCGTCTCCCGCCACAGGGCACTGACCTCCTGCCACGGACCAGCTGAAGGACTTGACAGCTGCTCTAATGCTGACGCTACGTCCTCCACTTCACCTGCACACAAAAATTAAAACGATTAATAATTAGTACAATGACAATAACGGTTCTTAGATTCAGATATTTTGTAATTTGTAACGAAAATTTATACTAATTCAGATATTTTTCTCAATAATTTTGTTCTTGATAATTTAATTCAATCTGAAAACATAAAATTTCTTGAAAAGGAGTTACCTTCTTTAAGTCCGGTCAGGTCGATTCCAGCGAGTGGAGGGGTGTCTAGCCTAGGACTGGACTTGGAGCGAGAACGTGACTTGGGCTTTTCAATAAGGCCCAACGAAACTAAATGCTGCCGTCGAGCCCTTCTGGCGGTGACTAACCAGCCAGAGATATTGCGCTTAGCCTGGTAAGCATCAGCCGGCAGGTACGGCGCGTAGTATAGGGGTGGTGACTCCTCTTTAAATAATCTGCCAATGTCGTAGGATAGAGCAAGCAGCTGCGAATCTGTCAGAAGTACCGGGTTTTCGGCCGTAATGAGCTTCTCCATAAGCAGCTTGCATAAACGCCCACGCACGTTTGAGGGTAAGGTGCCCGTTTTCTGCCCAATTGCTATTATTTGTTTTCCCTCAACTGATGAATTCAGTATGGTATTCACCTGAAACACAAATAGTATAAGTATGGCATTACAAACTAAATATGCAAGGTAAAAGTTAAAAAAAAATGTCACTAAAATGTTGAAAATACAGGTTCAATACCTACCTTCCATTCAGTATAATGATCAGTTGGAGTCGGTGCCAGTCTAGGCATCATGCATTTAGTTGTTAGTTATAGCTGTCACCAACTCCAAATATATTACTGATCTTTGTGACATATAGTATAGCTCCTAAACGGCCGTCCGTACACACATACAGGACAGGACAGGTACAGACGTTAAACTTATCTGTTTACGCCGGGGGTTAACAATATTGAATGTCAATTTAAATTCCTTATCAAAAGTACAGGATAATAGGCAATAACTGACTAAATTGCTCCCGGTGGACTCTTGTCTAACTGCTTCACCCACTGACGACGACGAGTCCAGTGGTATCACCAGTATGTCACCATCCTAAAATAATATTTACTTTGAGACAATGTTATAATAGTACATGTAACAAAAAGGTGTGATAATATGAGTATGTACGGTCAATTAACCTCAATAATCGTTGAAATAATCACTAAATGTGTCCGAGTGCGACCGTTAACTAACAGGCTATAGCTAGCCCTAGCCGGAGATAACTCAAGGGAAGTGTTATATTTTTTTACTAGTAATCGGTTCAGCATTGCAGGTGTGAACGGTCCTGCCCTCGTCCCTTGATCCGGCCCTGATAAAAACTAATCGATCAAGATCAGGACTGATCCTGGTCTCAAAGAATGTCTATACCAAATTTTGCATCGGTTCAGTGTCTTAGGTATGAAAATGTGAAAAGGTCCTGCCCCAGCCGACAGATAGACAGACAAACTTACTTTCGCATTTATAATATTAGTATGGATGTAATTACAAATTAATACATATTGCTCTTGAACCAAAAAACAGTAAGTACGAGTACTTTTCTACAATTTTGCAGAACTTACCAAATTTTCCTGGTTAAGTCCTGCTTCGCAGTCTTGGTTGAGGATTGAGCTTTGCAGTCCTTCACACGGTGGCAGAGGCTCTAAGTTACAAGGTAGACTAGTTAACAAGTCATTCCTCAGGACCTCTTCAAAGAGTGATGAATTGTAGGAGTTATCCTGAAATTTAACAAGAAATTTAAAAAGGTAATAATAATGTACTTAGTTGGTAAACTAACAAGACTGATGAAAAGTTATGATTTTATTCCACTTTTTAAATAAATACTGCACCGGTTAAATTGTTAGGTATCTTAAGAAGACTTTAAAATAATAAAAGTTAATAAGTAGGTACCTACCTACCTACATGCAAGTAGGAGAATGTGCATTTAAGCGACGCAGGGCATGTGTAAGCAAAAAGTTTAAAACAAAATTTACTTTTTTGAAATACAATTTAACATGAAAACAAACCATATCTTTTGGTTGGTCGCTTTTTAACATGGCCAGAGCTGCTTCAAACCGGAGTCTGTCCCCTATTTGAGGGAACATACTATGTATGTCTTGTTTACTAAGCATCTGCATTGTTGCGATATCAATTCTTTCAGCTGAAAAAAAAGGTAAATTTAACAGCGCCCTGATTGCAGCTGTGAAATGCACTACGTCGCATCGACTTTATAAAATGTAGGTTGGTAGAGCTCGTCTAAGCTGAAATGACGCGCCCCACTACTTAAATTTGTATACGTACACTACGGTAAATGCGGTAGTGGGGCGCGTCATTTTAGTTTAGACGCACTCTACCTATTTGTTTTTTTTTGGGTTGCAGTTGCACATCGAATCTAGTGTATAATATAAATATGAACGTATATCTAGGTAGGTGGGTAGGTACCATACGACAAGACTATTCTTGGTTGGAGTGTACAGCGGCCAAAAAAGTGTTATTTTCGCAAATCGTTTATTTTCTCGATTCTATAGTATGTAACACCTAGAAAGGCTAAAAGTGTCTGGGTGTTTTTTGTCTCCGACCAACCGTTTGTCGTAAAAACGATGTCGAAGGGATCCATAGGTAAGGTTATGTTAGAACTGTGACCTTGAAATTGGTCGCGAAATTTTTTTAAGTATATTTTCATAGTGCCTCTAAGACGACACTCTGACCCTATTCTTGCTAGAAATTAGAATGTGTGAATGTAATGTGTGAGCTCATGCTAGCAACTTACTAGGTAGGTTTGTCAACTTACTTTCAAAACGATCGATGTAGCGTTCCAAATTCCACTTCTTCAAAAGATCACGCGTAGCCATATCCATTTTTGCACTGATCAAACACGTTCACTGGCACTAATGGAATTGTTATTGCTATTAATTAAACGAGTCGTGAGTCGTGACTTGCCGGCTGTAGCGGTGAAATACAAATGGCCGACCGAAATGGCGCGGCGGCGGAATGAAGTGAGAGAGGGAGACCTCATTATATAATGCCGTCACCTTAAATTTGTAGGACATCATTCAAATGCTACTCATAAATGGGTCTCTGTAATAATAATTTAGTAGGATACACATAAAATAATATGACTATATTATTGAACTTTGATGCTTACTCTAAAAATATGAGATTATTTAATCGTATTATCATAGGATTCACATAAAATAATATGACTGTAATATTAAAAAATGATGCTTACTTTAAAAATATAAGTTTAAAGCATTATAATTTAATATAGTACATTAGGGGGAGGTCATCGTATTTTTAGAGATACTTCTTCATATTAAACTATGAAATCTATTTATATTACGGTGACTGTCATTGTGTTTTTTAATTAGAATCTTATTTATAATCATCATACTAATTTATGGGACAGTGGACCATTTTCTATTACATTGTGTTATTATTTGAAGAAGACAATGTTATTTCATAATTACAAATTTTTACGATGACAAGTATCATAATATTGCATTATTTACCCAAAAAATTCGATTCCATCTTAACACATTTCAGTTCTAGCGTAATATTTACTTATTATCAACATATTATAAGACAACGCATCTATTTTAAACCAACGTCACGATATTTTAAGATTATGCCAAAATGACATTTTTCTCAGTGTGTGCACGCATTTATCAGTAATCATGCAGCTCAATTCGGAACTTAAGGAGCTCCACGATATGACGAACAATACCAAAGAAAGGCCATTTGGGTAGGTAGGCAGCATAAATTACTCAAACTGCCAAACCAAGATTGAAACGAAATGAGAAAAAAAGAAACAAAACAAAAAAAACCACCTACATAGTCTTCAAATTCACAATAATTAAAACAATGTAATACTTTACAAAGTAAATAAGTATTAATTTCATTTCGTTTCCCAGCCATCCCAACTCATACACAGTCGGAAGAGAGTTTGACCTCAGTGACGCTGCTTGAAGGAACAAACGCGACCGTCGAGTGCCCCTTACGAGAAGCGCACTCTCTCAAATGGTATAAGGTTCGATGTTACACTATGAAATTACAAAGCACATAAACCACAAAACAAGGATTGACTGTGTTAAATAAAATAGGCCTACATATTTTATGACTGTGTAAAAAAGATATTTTAACATAACAACAGTAGTTATGCCAACTGCCTCGTTGATTTAGTTACAAACGCGGCTTTTGAGTGTGGGATCAAGAATCGATCCCCTAAGAAAGGCAAAGTGTAAAAAAACTGGCAGGCCGTAGTAGCATGAGTGGTCAGCGTATAAGAATAGGCTCCTCTTCTCATGAAACTTCTTACATGAGTCTGCCCTGTTTCTCCTACATCAATATTGCAGTCGTAATTGTTACCTCAAAATAAAGACAAATGAAGATCACTATAACGCACACCAAAAGGCTCCTTACGAACCTTATCATAAAGTCATATTTACTTTTTCCAGAACGCCAAACTATTATCATCAGGACCCCTCCACCTATTGAACGTATCTCGAGCCAATGCATCCACTTATGCTTGCGTAGTAGCCAACGCTGTCGGCTCCGCGTACTCTAAAGTACAAGTCATAGTAGAATGGCCGCCACGTTTTGTGGGGAACGATTCTACAATGGCGGAGGTCGTGAGGGGAGACGACTGGTACTTTGACTGTGCTGTGGACGCGAAACCTAGAGGAAAGGTTAGTATACTCTAACTCATCAACTGCCTAGCCTATTCCCAACTAAATTGGGGTACATTTTTTGCATTGCGGCAGTTTATATGCTAAAGCACTATGACTAAGGCTACAATGCTGGAGAAATCCCCTGCATGGGAGCGAAGTCGCGGTAATGTGAGTATACTGAGTAAACTAATAATTGGATTGTGGAGTCAGACAGGCAGTCGCTCCATGTAAAATACTGGTACTCAACTCCATCCGGTTAGACTGGAAGCTGACCCCAACATACTTGGGAAAAGGCTAGGCAGATGATGATATACACCTGCCAGGGTCGCGGATTTGCTCGCAAGAGTTACCGTGGCCCTGGCACAGGCAACTGAAGGCACACGGGTGGGTTTTAGTCAGTAAAAGTCTGACACGCCCTTCCGCTCCCCCCAGAGCGGGAGAAGTTATTTGATGATTTCCCATACAAAAAAAAAATTATATACATTTACTTACCTTTATAAAAAAACAAGGGTTAGGCATCAAAAAATTCGCCCGTATCGCTGTCGGCTGGAAAAATCAATTATTATCATCTCTGCGTTATTCAAAATGATTATCTGATTAAAATACACTTTTTCAGACGAAATGGGTGTTCAACTCCAAGCCCTTAGTATTTGAAGACGCAGAGCGTTTGAAGCTCATCAACATTCAGCCGCACAACGCGGGCTCATATAAATGTATCGTCAACAACATTCACGGCACTGTCGTCAAACAGTTCGCTTTAAACGTCTTAGGTAAGTGCGTAGTGTTATTCTGGACTAGCTTTTGCCCGCCGCTGCGCCCGCCTGGAGGTCGCAAAAGTATGGAGTCGGTATTACCCTACGGCATAAAAGTATCCTCTAAGTATGTTCTAAACCAGGCCAGGTTACAGGCTTTACAACTCATCTGGAGCGAGACTTTCACTTCTATACGATACAAATAACACTTTGTAAAATCAATTTAAAACTAGGTAAAAATAAATAAAAATAATCTCGAGAGAAAGTATCGAAATGCAAAATTAACCTCTTCTAACTTTGGGATCCTTTCATACTTTCATATTTTACTTTCTCATACTATAACTTAACTTTGACTCCGATTGTCATGAAAACGTATTTCCTTTAGACTTTACGCAAAATGAACCTTATTTGCATACAAATATGATTTACTAAAAAAATCAAACTAATTTCCTTCTAATCTGCCTTTTCTAGCAATAATAACATTGTAAATTGTACTTTCAGAGCCGCCATTCATTTCGGAGTTCGATATGCTAGACGTTCAACTGAAGGAAGGTGTGAACGCGACATTAGAATGCAACGCTAAAGGAGCACCTGCACCGAATCTTACATGGACTTACAAGTATAGATACTTTATTTACTTAATTGTTATTATTATAACATTTAAACATCCACTATTAGCCCTTGTAACCATGCGCCGAGGGTTGAAAATCCACGCCCTGGGATGCACTCTACTGGATTCTCAATACTCAGCTCAACACAGAGAGTTGAAAATCCATAAGAAATCGTCACGATAATAAATCGCCAAGGTACGAGGACATTGAGATGCGCCTCAATCGAAGTCATAGTTTTATAAACAAAGGTTGCTTCGTTGGTATAGTAGTCGCTAGTGCGTCTGCTGAGTAAGAATTCCGAGTTCGATCCCCACGACGGGTAAAGAGCTAATTCAATTTACCATTGAGGATTTCTGTATAGCAACTAGGTCAAGATTTGTGCCCGGTTGGTAATAGTGAACAGACGTGGCCCAGTTTTAATGGTTCCGACTTACGAGGTGTAGGTGGAGGGATCGAAACTAGGCAAGTACTTTACTTTGAGTAAATAATTTCAACACCCTGCTCTGAAAACTTAAGGAAATCATTGAGGAATCCGTGTGTCCTAGAATGTCCTAGAATCAAAAGTAGATTATAGCCAACTCCCTCTTGAGAAGAGGAAGCCTGTGTCCCAGCAGTGGGAATATTATAGACTGATTATGGATGGTGGTAATAAAGTTAAAGGGTTGCCTCTTACATCCGGTGTAATGTGGGTATACTTTACACTTCGACCTACTCCTTTGGGGTAGCGGCCGTTATAATGTTATCATCTGCCTGCCTTTGCCCAACTATGTCCGGATTGGCTTCCGATCTAACCGGATGCAGCTGAATGCACCCGCATCTGAATCCTGCTGGTGCAAAAATATATTAAAAATAAATCAAAATTTTCTTCTTTCCAGTAACACAAATTGGCATCCACTAAAATCCAGTCTATTAAGTACCAACATAACGCGCCAATCAGAAGGCGTATACCGATGTGACGCCGTCAACAAAGCAGGGGCAACGCATATAGTGTATAGAGTGAATATAGTCGCAGGTCCCAAGGTCAAAGATATGGTGGCCTTCAGCAATGGAGAGGGAGCCACTGTCGATGGGACCGTTGAAATTGTGGTGAGTTTACACATTATGTACTTTAAATGTTTACTTCTTGCTTACCTACAATGATACCGAACCACTTCTGAGACCTCTTTACATACACACCCTCACACACATGCAGTGGTGTGCACAGAGTTTTTAGACAGGACAGGCAGAAATTAAAAAAGGCAAAAAAAAAAACAGAACAACCGATTGCTGTACCTACCTAGTTACCTACACAGCATGCAACCTGTGAAGCAATTCAATCAATCATATTGTTTTGTTTTGTATTGAATTTACGATTGACTTTACCTATAGTTTGTATCTAATAATTGCAAATCCGGAGTACAACTACTTTTCACGATACTTGTTTTTTTTTTCACCGCTAGATAGTTTTGAAAATGCATAATTTTTCTTTTCTCTTTACACACACCACCTTAACAACTTTCACAGTGAATATTATCTATTTTTCACACTATTTATCAATGCTAAAATCTTAAATACATGCCATCATAGCTCACAACCAAAACAAATAAATCAAAACAAACAATGGCGTCGGAATTACTCGGCATATGAAAATAATACGACAAAGAAATTATGGTTGTATATGTAGTCACAAAATATGTAGTTTTAGCATGAAAATTTTACGTTTTGATTTTAAAATAACACGCCTTGCTATGGAAGAGCGGACTCTCCTAATACAGGCACTATTTGCCTAAGAGGAGGATACAATCACACAAATTTTGTTTATACCTATACATGTGTTACCAATAAACTATTTTTGTTTTTTTTTTTCTTCGTTTTGCTGGCACGACAGTTATTTAAATTTTGTTGGCCCAAAACTTTGCCACTTCAACGGCGTTATCGGTGGCAGTGCAGATGTCACTTTGGCTGCATGTTTTAGGGCACACGGGCAAGATAGGCGGTGGGGCATAGGTTCTGAATTGTACCCTGGTTATCAGGTATGCAACCGGTTAGGCTGGAAGCCGACCCCAGTCTAGTTGGGAAATTGCAGACAGATAATGGAATTGAATAACGCTGCACTACCATCCGTTGACATTCTCAATCCGGATTCATGGCAATACACTCCTATTAATGGGACTTATTTATTTAACCATGTATGCGCACACACACGGTACCGTGTGGTGCCGGACTAAAAGAATAGCACCACCCAGTGGCGTGCACAGAGTTTTTAGACAAGGTAGGCACAACATTTCAAAAAAATGCACAAAAACTCCAGAATAGCCGATTGCTTTGACTACACATGTGAGCCAATTAAACGAGTCATGAATTTTATTGTATTAAATTTACGATTGATTTACCTTGAGTTTGTATTAATTGCAAATCCGGTGTACAACTACTTTTCAAGATAACTTGTTGATTTTTCACCGTTTTCAAAAAAGCATCTTTTTCTTTTCTTTAGACACATACCACCTGAACAACTTTCACAGTGAATATTAACAATTTCACAGTTTTATGAATGTTAAAATCTTAAATACATGCTATCATAGCCCACAATCACAACCAAAACAAATAAATCGAAACAAACAATGGCGTCGGAATATAAAAATAATACAACAAAAAAGTAAGGGTTTATGTAGCAAAAATTCAATGAAACAATACATACTCCTTTTTAAAATAGTCGCATAACCAACTTTTTTCGGAAAACTTCGGTAAGTTTCGTAATTCATCGTGTAGTAACAAAGCGTAAAAAAGCCACTGCCTGCCCTATACGATTGTGTGCGTTATTTGTTACCCTGTGTGCCACATATGTCTAGGAACGCACACCGAATAAATCTGCATGCCCACGAGAGCACACATATAAACATCAAGACACGAATAGTTTGTGTCCCTCCCGAGGCACGCAGCGGCGCTAGTGCATCGTCAAAGTGGCGGGGCTTGGGTGAGGCCTATGTCCAGCAATGGACGGCTGAAATGATGTATGCACACACATTTAAACAGAAAAGAAGAAAGGAACATAAAAATACATACAAGCTTGCACTGCGTACTTTGCACCTTTGCCTAAACTTTAGAGCAGATAGAGCAGCATGTTTTTTACTGATAAGTTTTGAGTTTAAATATGCCCGAGAATGATCGAACACCCGCTACCGGGCACTGCATCTATTCACGCTATTTGTAACACTGTTTAAGTTGTGATTCTTTCATTTGTTCAATAACAAAGCATGTTGCTGCTCTGTCTGTGCTGACATTAACTTTTCGGATAATTACAGCCATTAAGTTACCTACAACATTTTACCAATCTTCCAGCAAGGATCTCACACCCGTATAGCTTGTAAAGCAACTGGGAACCCCATACCCGACATACAGTGGATAAAGCAAGGGCGAGTCGTCAGCGAGAATGCTTACGACATTGACTATGCAGACCTAGTGTTGAACAATGTTCAGGTGGGACAAGGGGGCGTATATACCTGCGTAGCGGCCAATGAAGGGGGCACGAGCGAGAAGAACGTGAAGATTGAAGTACTCGGTGAGTTTGTTATCGGTTGAAAACGACTTAGATATTTAAAAAAAACTATGCTTACTATTTTTAACAGGAATATTTCCCAGATTATGTTAGCAGTGGGTCGAGCTTAAGCATTTTTAGACTATATCTATACTATTAATAAAGCTGAAGAGTTTTTTCGTTTCAGTTCATTTGTTTTGTTTCTAAAAAGTAGAAAATAATTTAATTCTATTAAAAAGCGCGGGGTGCTTTTTGAGATATTTTTATAATCCATTAATATCAAGCACCCCCGCGTTTTAATAGAATTAAAATTTGGTTTTCAAAGCATATTTATTACTTTTTATAATTAATATTTATTTTCTATTTTTTAGTTCTGCTAACTATTAAAGCGTGATTGTTCAGTTTTTTTCCCTATTTTTTTTAAATGATTGAATTGTCATCGGTCCTCGATAAGTCTACAAAGTTTAAATGAAATCTGACCGTTTGAAGTGGGTTAAAATCAAGTCCAAAGGAGTCGGTTACAAACACACAAACATGCTTACGAACATACACGTGAAGTTAATAAATGCGTGTTTATAAAAAATAAAATCGCAGTAACAGTTTAGGTATTGATCGAAGAGTTTAGGAGTTTAACTCGACCTACGCCCCAAAAATAGAAGTCGGCTCGCTCTTAATCACCTGAGTTACCGCTGAATTTTCATATACTATACCTAAGTACTGTGATCTCTACCTCATCAATATTAACTTTGTACCAATACTTTCTTTTCCAGAGCCGCCTAAAATCTTCCAAACGCTATTCCAAAATTCAAACACTAGTACTAACGAGGTTCACATAGAAGTGCTATCAGGTCAAGCTTTCTACCTTCACTGCCATCCATACGGGAACCCGCTTCCCTCAGTCTACTGGTTTAAAGACGACGTGCCTTTAAAACTCTTTGATGAATCCATGATTTCTACGAACTTTGGAGAAGTCATTGTGGTGAAGAAAGCGGTGGAGGGACAGACGGGCAACTATACTTGTGTCGCGAGAAATAAAGTTGGCAATACTAGCGTTGTATATTTGGTTGATGTGCTGGGTGAGTACTTATTGGGTATTCCTCTATTAAAGATATTGTATTTTCTTATCAACCTGCTAAACACAAGCTCAGACACCACTGGTCGTTTCCTATTTCTTTTCATTCTACAATAATATGACGTCAAAACACACATGGTCGGTGAGGCGGCGGGCCTCCTTGCCAGATTGCCACCATGGGATCTGGAGGCAAAGGTCCTCGTGCACACTTGGGAGTGGCGCGAGGAGGCAAAACGTTGGGGCGTAACTCCGCTGCCGCGGGAAATCGCGGCACGGCGGACAGAGCTCCGGCAGGATTTCATGGCGACGTGGAAAGTGCGATTGTCGCAGCCCAGTGCTGGGCACGCCACGATTGCGGCGGTAAGTCCCCTCTTTGAGGAGTGGCTTGAGAGGCGGCATAGCGTCCTCACCTTCCGCCTGACACAGGTCCTCACCGGACATGGCTGTTTCGGGAGGTTCCTGTTTCGGATAGGGCGGGAGGAAACGCCCGGGTGTTTCCATTGCGAAGATCGCCCTGAGGACACGGTGGAGCATACGGTGGAGGTCTGCCCGGCTTGGGCGGAGCACCGCCGCGTCCTCGCGTTTGCGATCGGCGGCGGCGATCTCTCGCGTCCGACCCTGGTCCAGGCCATGGTACGGAGCGAGAGTGCATGGCTAGCAGTCGCCTCCTTCAGCGAAGCAGTTATGCTCGCAAACAGGGAGGCGGCGCACGTGAGGGAGATGCAGTATATGCGCCCTCACAGCCGTGGCCTTCGCAGAAGACGACCTGGGCGTCGGGAATCCCAGGCTGATTCCCGGCCACCGTAGGCACGGGCTTGCGGATGGCGAGTAATGGGTAGCTCGCTGTCCGGTAAGGACCAAGCCCGGGTCGACGGCGCGTTGTATTCCACGCGCGCCTCAAAGCGATGTCAGCAGATGGGGCCCGCAAGGGCCGATGCCTGCCAGGGGTGCGGGTTGTTCGAAAGAGATACCGCGGCCCCTGGCACACAGGCAACTGAGGGAACACGGGTGGGTTTTAGTCAGTAAAAGTCTGACACGCCCTCCCGCTCCACCCAGAGCGGGAGAAGTTATTTGATGATTTCCCACCCAAAAAAAAAAAAACACACATGGTATACGAGCACAGAGCCTCTTTTTTAATTCGGTTAAGTATTGGGGGAGGCCTATGCCTAGCACTCGGAGGAGGCTTATGTGCAGCAGTGGATGTCTCTCGGCTGAAATGATGATGATGAAATAAAAATAACCCTAATTGTGCGAAATAAAAATTGGATGTGAGCCGAAACCTCATTGAGGCTTGATATAAAAAAAAAGTGTATGCTAATGCAACTCATTCACACACATTCTATTCTTTTGGAAGGCGTCCTTACCGTCGCCGTCGTTACAGATTTAAGATAAAAATTGCGCTATGCTTTCATGCCTCATTCACCCTCGATCTATTTCAGTACCTCCGCCAACACCCAAGGAATCTTCTAAAAAGGTGATAGTAGGATTCGGAAAGACATTGGTGTTGACTTGCCCAGCGGTTGGCACTCCATTGCCCAGCGTCATGTGGATCAAGCACCCCTACACTGAAATAAGTGGGGATAAGAGACTGCTTCTTTCTGATGATAACTTTACCTTGGTGAGATCACCTCTTTAATTCTTACTTGATAATAATGTTACTAGCGTCTGACAATATAATAAAAGTGTAAAATTGGTAATAGTACGTATAATACGCACTTCGACGTGGAGTTGCGGACACCAGCCCGAATGAACTAATACCTATGGTAATAGTACTTTTGAATGAACAACTTTTGTTTTCATAATCAGCCTATAATGTTCCCACTGGTGGGACACAGGCTCTCTGTGAGAGGGAGTGGGCCAAAATTCACCGCGCTTTTTTTATTATTTAACCTATTACGGTACGGTTTTTAAGATACAGCCCACTGACAGCCAGACGGATGGACAGCAGTGGCTTAGTAATAGGGTTTCGTTGGCACCCTTTATGTACGGAACCCTAAAGATTTGGTTGCAACAAACGAATATACAAAAGCACGATAGTTATTTGTTATGCAAGACGGTAAAGTTGTTTTTTGGCGCGAGGACTTGTATTGAAAACCGAGCAAGCGAAGGATTCTAGGATTGAACCTTGAGCGAAGCGAGTGGTTCTAAATCTAATATAGAATCCTGAGCGTAGCGAGGTTTCCATAGGTACGAGACGCAGAATAACTTTTCTGCCGAGCGAAACACACAATTTTTCACCTCACTACAGCGAGGAAAATGCTAGGTGCAAGAAAAACAACCTTTATAATATGTTAAATTAGTGTAGTTCCATGAAGTATGATAGCATTGCATTGTACTCTTCGAAAACGTTTTCACGCTTTTGGAATGTCTCCATGCATTGAATAAATTGTACGCTATAATGTATGTACTATTCGCGCGATTTTTCCGGATAATAAGTTAATTCGGCATTATGTATCGCTTGCACTAACTCTACAGATGTTAAATTTATATCTTCTTCGCTGCTGGACTCGCTCAAATTTTATGATTTCTTACAATTTTATCAAAAAATAAACCAAAATTATCGAAAGAGAATTGAAAAGAGACGAAGTTTTTTTTTTCTTTTTTTTTCATACTGCCTGAGAGCGTCTTGCTGGCCATTGCAATTATTTGAAAAATTGGGTTAGCGCTCTGAAATGCAATCGTTTTTTGATATACAAGAGTACCTACAAAGTTGCTTTTTAACCGCGTATTCAATTTTGATGACTGAGCAAGCGAAGGAATAAAAAACTTGAGCGTTAGCGAGGGAATCAAAAGAGCACGAGTTGAAAAATCTTTGCACTCGAGTGCAACACGTAACTTTTCATCCCACCTCAGCGAGGAAATGACTAAATGCAAAAAAAAACATTTACAATCACAAGATACTTTTATTCCAGTTTAGGTATTAACGACTACATTATGATAGGTAAGTATTACTTAATACTTACCATCATAATCATATCTTTAAATTACCTATAACAAATAATACTTAGGTATAATTAAGAAAAATTTAAAGTAACGTTACTACAGTTACTTGAGTGTAATATTTTTGTTAGGTACTGTAATGTTGGTGTTAGTGACTTATGTACTGTTTTTCGGTAAACTATCTTCATACTTATTAGTTGTACCGATTCATTGGATTCCCTCGGCGTTAATGTTGGCGAGAGAGGGCGATAGTTAGATGTTTCGTAACGGCTCATTTTTGATGTAGAAGGGCCAGTCCAAAGATCTGACTGAGGCTCTTTCTGTGTAATGGTTCCTACGATGCCTTTACATATTTTAGACTTATTTTGGATGGTATCCTCAATGTATCCCTCTACAACCTCATTGGAGTTCCAGCCTCCATGGCGCCTAAGGGACAGGAGATCAGCTCCTGAATCGGAAAATGTGTGGCTGAAGTTCGTCGGAAACAGTGACCCGTGTACAACAGGGGTTCTGGAAGTTTAAGAAATATTACTATTTCTCGTGGGATACTGCCAATGTTATTAGCCTATGGGCTGTCTAACACACTTTCCGTTGCGATGTTGTAGAAAAAATCGATTGATTGGAGTGTTAGGCGGGCTTGATATTTCTCAATAATTGTTATGTATTTCTTGCGAATGACGAAGTTGCGGTCTCTTTTTGTCTTTGTATTAGGTAAATTAATTGATAGTAAGTCATCTGAATGTTTCTCAATGTTTTTGACATTAAGTTGTGTTAGTTCATTAGTTCGACATGCTCCGTTTATACCAATAATAAGAACAACCTGTAACGTAAAGAGTATTATCACTACATAGTATAAAACAAAGTCGCTTTCTCTGTCCCTATATCCCTAGGTATGCTTAAATCTTTAAAACTACGCAACGGAATTTGATGCGGGTTTTTTTAATAGATGGAGTGATTCAAGAGGAAGGTTTATATGTATAATACACCGACCTCCACGTGGGCGAAGCCGCTGGCAAAAGCTAGTATTAGATAAATTAATAAAATTGAAATGCATGCATAATTATGCGTATATATACTAAGTACGTATTAGATTATGTTAAGTAGTTGATTAATATACTTAAGTAGATACTGAATGTGCCACTGACTTACTTTTATCGCCAAATATACGGAATCAGGTGCTTCGAGAAACTTTTCAATTTCAGATGCTGCGAAAACCTTCGATTTTTTTGGTCTGATTGATGATCAGATGAGGCTCTTATTAAAAATGCCACTAATTTAGGATAGGTGTCGATATATGTCTTTTTTCATCTTTATTGTTGCTTTTAGCATTGAATACGTACTCCATAGATTGCTTGATTTCTTGGTCTCGGATAATTCAATAAAATATATCAGCAAAACGTTTTCTGATAAAGTTTTGGCTCCATAAGCTAGTCGCCACGTGTTAAATATATCGTACTGTTTCAAATACTTCTCGCGTGTTTGTTGAAGGAGAAAGCTCATTTGCGCATTATTAACAGTTTCAGTCAATTCTATTGCCGACAAATAAACTTACTCATCGCTAGAACCACTCATTTTAGGTTTTTCACTTGTTTTCAAATTTCTTGTTTTTAACCTAAGGTTGTAACAATATGACGTGAAAAGAAAATGGCGCGCGCAAACCAAATAAAAAAAAAGTACATCAAGAAAGTTCCGAGTCTGAATTTTTAACAAATTAAAACAGGTCGTATGATAAATTCGGCACCATGGAGGGAGAAGTAAATAGGTTTAATGATTTTTTGAATTCACAAACTTAGTGCACACGATGTTCTAAATTCAATTTACTTTAGCCTCTAGCGGATAAAAACGGCTTTTGCACTCAGATATCGAAGAGCTACTCTCCGAGATGGGGGATGAAATAAGTATTTAATGCATTTTCAGTCGACTGGCTGCACAGAAAATTATTGAATAGAAAGGATCGAATTTCAAAAACTTTTTCCACGCTAGCGGGTAAAATGCACTTTTGCACGCAGATTTCGAATGAGAAACAGAATCTTTCCGAGCCTGTGAGGTGAAAAATATTTTTTTCACTTTGTAGCGTTTTAATAGAACCATCTTGTCTTTCAGATCGCCAACAATACAGAAGTAACAGACGGCGGCAAATACTCCTGCATTATGACGAACAAAGTTGGCACCACGGAGGTTATATTCGACGTCACTATACAAAAGCCACCGTCCATTGCTGCTAATGTTGGCACTAACATGGTGGAAGGACACGTTGTCGCGTTGAAAAGAAGCATTGTATTGAAATGTGAGGCTGACGGACTTCCGATGCCTAAGATTTCATGGTTGAAGGTACAACTGTTAATAGATTTTCATTTGAATTATTTATTTAACAGTTTATGCACACACATAAACAGACAATAAAAACGGAATAGAAAGATACGTACAAAGTTGATGCTAATTTTAATTACATAGGGTCTAATTTAATAACTAGGGAGGTTATATGTAGTACTAATTGTTTCCTAGTATTTAATTGACCAGTGCCTGTGTTACTCCCAATGGTGTTAATCGAATAAACGATTAATCTTTATGACGGTAGTCTCATTCTATAATATCCGAGTTTTTAAGATTCGGGAGCATTCTTGTACGTTTGCAAATAAGTTTGAATGTCATGTAATTAAATAAATATTCTATGATAAGCTGACCGGACGCACGTTATCCTTTCCAATGATCAATAATTCACTCAAAAAAGGACGTTATTGTTTTTCGGAATAAAAAAACTCCGGGAAACATTAAAAAAAATTATATATAGAAGCACCTAAATCGGTCTATTAAAAAAAAGCCGTCTTTGTCCAGCCGTTCCAAAGTGAAGCGTTTACCAACCAATTTTTGTTTTATAGAAAGTGAGATAAGATACAGGCAACCTTGACAGAAACGCAAGGCCTTATTTAGTAAACTTCAGTTTTTAAAAAATACCTTAATTTTCAGGACACACAAGCACTCAGCGAGAGTTTATCTAACATACAAAGAGTGCTCGGCAATAGTTTACTAGCAATATGGAGCGCTGACGTCACAGACGCGGGCCAGTACATCTGTGTAGTAGAGAACGATGCTGGCACTGCGCATCGCAGGTATAACGTCGCCATACAAGGTGAGATTTCAGTTGCTTGGCAACGGCTTGATTGCCATAAGAACTGCCTCATAAACTTGAAATTAGCTGGCTTCAGCCTACTGCTGGACATGGTCCAACAAACAGACTGTTAAATTAAGAAATAATATCTGAAGTAAAGATAATTAAGGTTAGGTCATCATCATCATCATTTCAGCCAAAAGGCGTCCGCTGCTGGATATAGGCCCAAGCACCGCCACTTCGACCGATTCTATGCTTCTCGCATTCAACGGATACCTGCCGTCTTCACCAGCTCATTGGTCCACCTTGTGGGAGGCCTTTCAGCGCTACGTCTTCCAGTATGCGGTCACCACTCCAGAACCTTCCGGCCCCATCGGCCATCTGTTCTGCGAGCAACGCACCCTGCCCACTGCCACTTAAGAATGCCAATTCTTCGGGCTATGTCGGTTACCTTGGTTCTCCTACGGATCTCTTCAGTTCTGCTTCGATTGCGTAGGGAAACTCTAAGCATAGCCCTCTCCATTGCCCTTTGGGTGACTTTGAGCCTTCTCATGAGACCCATTGTGAGCGACCACGTTCAGTGCCATAGGTCATCACTGGCAACACGCACTGGTCAAAGAATTTTGTTTTGAGACACCCATATTGATATTGATATTTATCGTTACGTGTTTTCATTTAAATAAATGATTTCATTTATTGTTTTAGTGCCTGCTAAATGGAGCCCATTTACACAATGGTCGTTATGTAACGTTACCTGCGGGTTGGGGTACCAGCAAAGATCCAGGTCTTGCCATTACATCGACGATAAAAACAATACTATTGGTAAGCATATCTATTAATGACAACAATCAAATACCTTTTCAATACTTTTTAGTAAAATTTGATTTAACAGTTCAAAATCACAAATCTGTTTTACCAGCAGTCAGTTATTAATAAGTAGAGAATATACCGATGCTTTTTTAAGCCCTTTGATTGAGTATGTCTGCTATCATAACCCTCCTTTTTGCTTCGCCATAGTCCGGTAATAAAACGTTTCACAGTTTCAGGGCAAATGTTTACCTATCAAGCACCTTTTGTCTGGGGTTTACCACAAGGGTACATTCTGAGCCAAAAAGCTGAAAAGCTAAAACCCAAATTAATTAAATGTTTAACTGTATACATATAAATACTGTGTTTTTCAGACAGTTCTTCAAGGTCAGAGAAGATTATTCTAGACGAGTCTGCGTGTAAGGGCCCTACAGTCGATAAAAGAAAATGTCATATGCCTCCCTGTAATGTAAGTACATGGTTAAAGAAAATGAATACTATTTTAAGCACAAACAAATGGACACATCTTTTAACAATTTCTACACAAAAAACAACCACCATAAGCGTCTTATTCTAATCTAAAATATTATTGTGTGCCACGCTTGCGCCAAATAGGTCCTTAGTTTTTCTATATTTATACTTCACTAGCTGACCTGACAGACGTTGTCCTGAAACCCAGAACTCAATCGCAGCGCGATCTACCAGGTCCAATTATGAATCGTAACCATCGAGGAATTCAATCAAACACTTGCATCAAAATCGGTGTAGCCATTTAGGAGTTCAGTGACATACACATATACAGAAGAATTAAACAATATGTAACAAAAACCCTGTTACTCCTTTGAGAGACGTATACCTTTACCTACAAGCACAACATTGATGAAACTATAATTTAAAAATATAAGCATTGGTATTGAAGAGGTCATTATCAAATAACTATTAAAATCGACACATAAAAAAAAAATTTAGAGTATCTGATTTTACAAGTATGTACCCGTATACCACACGTACCAACATCGAGCTGACACAGGCAGACCGAGGACTCGAGATAGTGACATCGAGGAGCAAGTCTTGGACTTGTTTGAGCACGATCCAGCGCGAAGTACGCGCTCAGTGGGACACTCGGAAAACCAACATTTTCAAAGATTAATTCGTTAAAGTGATAAACAACAGCTGAACAAGGCTGAAATGATGATGATGATGATATGCGGTTGTCTATACATAACGTTTAAGGTGGACGAGACCAAGCCCCGTTGGTCGGTGTGGTCGCCATGGTCGGAGTGCTCGGCGACGTGCGGCGCAGGGACGCAGGCGCGGACCAGGCGCTGCAAGACGAGGGCCAAGTGCGATGGGGATAATGTACAGGTAAAAGATGTCTCATTGCTACAATTCAAACGCCTAAGTATTTTTTGATACCAATTTATTTGGTCCGACATTTTGCAGGAGCGACATGGCCAAAGCACAAAACAGGGAGGAATTTGTCCAGCTCTAGGACAAAAAATTGCCAAAAAAAAAAATGTCCAATGGGTCTAATTTATTTTTTTATTTATTTGTTAACATAGGTAAATAAATTACAGATCATAAGTTTGGTAAACAGAGCTCTATGTTATGCCAGGAGGCGTACAAATATGGTGTGGAAATCTATATATGATGATTACAATTAAAAATTTACTAAAAATATTTAAAAAATCATGCCTAATAATTATGGTGATTATTAAATTAAAAATAAATTCAGTAAATACATATTAATTAATACCATAATTATGTCAGACCTAAATGAGGAATTATTAAAATGTCAAAATAATTTAACGTCAGTATTAATAATTGTTATTCCAAATTAATTCGTCAATCAAAAAAAAAAAACATTTTTTTCTTAAATTGTTGAAACTGAATTGTCGTCTAGGATTTTATTATAAATGCGTGGAGCCATACCCGGGACACATTTTTTATTAATGCAGTTTTACATTTATAATTACTCAAAGAATTTTTGTACTGACTACGAATTGGAACATTTCGTACCATTTTTCAAAAAGATTGGGATTTGTTTTGACGAAGATACTAATTTCTAATATGTATATCGCCAGTAGCGTGAGCATTTTTAATGATTTAAAATACGGTGCACAGCTGTCATCTGTTTTCAGACCACACAAGGCTCTAATGTACCTTTTTGTGCCTTAAATAGTAATCCCTTATCCGTGGAATTTATTAATTAATTCCCAAAAAAATAATTCCGTATCATAGAATTGAGGCAGTTTTTTCAGTTCATTTTGTGTTCGAATATAACATTTTATTTTTGTAAATATCTCGGAAACGCAGAGGTAGATTGTGTTGAATTTTTAGATTAGATATGTTATTGACTATATTGAAGATGATTTGATGAAGACACACAATTTTTTTATAAGTACATTTGTTCATAGTGCCGTGTGCATTCTCCTTTGGCGAATAATATCATCTTATGCTAGTACAGGGCAAAATCAAAAACTATCATGTGTATTTTCCTGAACTATTTATAAAATGTTCCTACAAATTTGTACGGAACCGTCGCGTCGGTAGGCGAGTCCGACTCGCACTTGTCCGTTGTTTGTTAGTAAGCTAGGTACAGACAAACAGAAAAAAGACTTGACTACTCAACACAACTAGAGCATTATTTTAAAGCAGTTGCCAATTAGTTCCCTGCATACGAAACTGCATTACTGGTAAGCGCCCGCGAAAATCAATTTTTCTTCCGATTTTTTTGCAATTTGCAGTTCAGTGTCAGGTTGTATTTTGATAAAAAAATAGAAAAACTCGAAACCGTAACAAATAATCTTAGCTTAACATAATCAGCCTATAATGTTCGCACTGCTGGGACACATGCCACCTGTCTGTGAGAGGGAGTGGTCCATAATCCCCCACGCGGGCAGAGTGCGGGTTGGTGGATGTCACATGTCTTTGAATTTTATGATTCTAGGACATGCCGGTTTCCTCACGATGTTTTCCTTCACCGTTTTGAGAGCAGTGGTGATGAAATAATTTACACAAAGTGAAGTGCGTGCTTGCTTACGACCCACAACTCGTAAGTCGCGGCCGTTACCACTGGGCCACCACTACAAATATGGCTTTACAGAATTATAATTATTTAAATCACCAATACAACCCTTTATAAGTTCATTTAATCCCATTGAATGACTTTTCATAAAATAGTCTTGTAAATTGCATAAAAACGCAAGATAAATTTGAATTTCGCATTTTAACGCATCATCTTAAAATGCATCCTCAGAGTTGAACTCATAACATCCGATAAATTCATTTTCTCTTTAGATCAAGAAATGCGCTGATCTTCCTCTTTGTAATACCACCTCAAGTACAGCTGACAGCGACGTTTTTGACAGCAAAGAAGATAACGGCGATGATGTGAGTATATTTATTTTACACTATTACTCTAGGCTACTTTAGTATGTCAATAAACTAAGCAATAAGCATAAATGTGTTTAGGACGTTGGGTACATCCCATCTTCGAAAAGTTTAGATATAAAAGTGATCTAGTGAGTTCTTTTCGTCTCGATTATTTTATTAATGGGCAAAATATTTTTATATTTACCTACCGTCAGCTTAAAAATAACAGTGTGCCATAATTTTTGCAGGACTCTTACTTACCGGAAGCAACATTTGAGATGCAGCCAGAGATGATAAACTCACAGTTCTCACCAGACGTTGAAGAATTTTACGATTCGTCAGGTAAACGAATGTTCTTCTCTTAAGCAAAGAAAGAAAATACGTTTATTTGCGGTAAACATGACGCAGAAGAACACAAACACGAAAAATAACTCTAACACGAAGTGTTTACACGATGCAATTTACTTGCCTGTGGCATAACATAAGTTGAAGCAACAAAGTCAACAAATGACATTGTTTTCCAACTTATGGTATGCTCAATTTTATTTCATGCTTCAGGAAACTTGCATCGTGTAAATGGCTAAAACCCTATTCACACGATGCAAGTTCAGAGTATCGTTAATGTTTTCGAAACAAAGCAGTCTTGAATTTGTATTATTTCTAAACGTAGCAAGCTACGCCGATTAACGATTTACCCAAACTTTTGTTGTAATACTAGCTTTTGCTAGCGGCTCCTAAAATTGTCCAAGTGAAAATTGTCCCACGAGAACGTACTATCGGGATAAAAAGTGTCCTGTGTTATTCCAGGGTACAAACTATCTGTGTGCCAAATTTCATCCAAATCCGTTCAGCTGTTGTTGCGTGATTAAGTAACAAACATCCAAACATCTAAATTAAAACTTTCACATTTATAATATTAGTAAAAATAGGATAAATACACCTATTATCTCACGATGTCTAGTTCACACACGTACGAAGTTCTAAGTTACATCTCGAGATAAACTTGTAGGTATTATATTTGTAAACAATAAGTACACCAACACACTAGTGACCAAAACACCTTATAATTTTAACGTATTTTAATAAATGAAAGAAACTACTACTTTTTTTTTATTGTTAATTTTTGTGTATTGTTAATATATAAACGATGTATTTTACATAAAATCCAGAACCTACTGATTGGAAAAACACATTGCACTGGCTCCTGTAACACAGGTGATTTCACCTAGCGTGGGTGGGAGTTAGGGCTTCACTTTGTTTGTTTACATTTTTTATGCCAATAAATAATTAATTTATTTCGTATTTTTTGTACTTTCGGTTAGTTCTTTATTGTTAGCACTTAATTTTTGTTAAAAACTTTTGTTACTGCAAGAATGCCGCAACACACAAGACGCAACACACACAACGCGCTTGCGCTTACAGGACGCAAGTATCTTGCCTATAGAAATAGGCAAGATACTTGCGTCCTGTAAATGGAGTTTTGGAATAAACTTTTTCGATAGATGCGTCTGCTACTCTTTTGTGACTGACATAAGGTTCTATTTTCAGGATCGCAATCTACATCGGTGTTTTTCGACGTGAGTGTGACGAAGAACCTCGACCACAGTGACAGAGGGCCGTGTGACCCCGGTTATAGACACAACACGACTGCTAAGACATGCGATGGTAAGTTCTAAGAAACTATCAATGTTATAGTGGGCGATATTCGGTCGCTGTGTCCAAAAATGGCTTGCGTCATTTTTCTGACTGACCAACACAGTTCAAAATATGTACTTAGTGTTTGAATTTGATGCCGCGTGATAGAAAATGAGCTTATGACCTGATGGTAGTCTAAAATAAAAATATATAAGTCTCGATATGTAGGCGTACGGGGCGTTGTAACAATCCTTAGGGAGGATTTCCATTCTGCAGTTAGTAGATGTCTTTAGGTTGAAATGATGATGATGACGATGGAAGACGTTTGGAGAAGTAAAGACGAACTTCATCGTCATCATTTCAGCCGAAAACGTACACTGCTGGATATAGGCCTCTCCCAAAGACATCACCTTATACGAGGCCTTCCAACGCTACGTCTTTCAGTACGCGGTCGCCACTCCAGAACTTTTCAAGACATTCTTACTATATTTTAATTAGTAACGGACACCGCTTGGTAAACTTATGACTTTCCAAGAAAAGCACTATTTTCGATATCTGGGGCAAGGTAGTGACCCCGCCAACACGAGCCAAACGAAGCCCAAGGGCACTATCTACCTTTTCTCAAAGCGCTTCGTTTTTTTGAACCCTCATAACTTGGGTTCGGATAATACCAGACTAGCTGTTGCCAGTGGCTTCGCCCGGGAACGTATAACCGGGATAAAAGTATCCTATGTGTTAATCGAGGTTATAAACTATCTGTGTGCCAAATTTCTTCCAAATCCGTTCAGCCGTATTTGCGTGATTGATTAACAAACATTCAAACATCAGCAGCAGCATTAGTAGCATTATAGTAGGAAGTAGGATAAAGAAAATTCTCACTCTACAAGAACTATTGTATTCACCTTACGCCCATATGGTAACGAAACGGCCAAGCCACATTATTTTGACTAAGGTGTAAAGTTTGTGAAGTTATGGCTTGTACAGTTAGGGCGTATAGAGTTAGAAGCTTGGCTCTACATGAGATCTGATAGTGTCTGTATCTCGGCAAAATTGTAACGTTTTTGGTGGTCATAATTATTTTGTATTTTTCTTTTACAGATGTGGACGAGTGCTTAATAGAGACAAATCGGTGTCACTCGACGCAGCTGTGCGTGAACACACAGGGCGCCTACCGCTGCCAGTGTTCACCCGGATACCTGTCGCTAGCTGCCGGGCAGAGGTGTCTGGGTGAGTAGTAGACACTAGTCGAGTGTCACTCATATAGTATATCTCGATATTCCGTTTTCCTTTAGTCTAGTACAAGATTTAACAGCCGTCTTCACTATGTCATCATCCCAACATTTAAACGCCACTTACTATAACATAAATGAATATTCACAGATGTAAACGAGTGCGAGTTGGAGACGGACGGGTGTTCGCACTCGTGCGTCAACACGGCCGGCGGGTACGTGTGCGCATGTCCGCGACATCTGAGACTACACGTCGATAAACACCACTGTGTTACACGTGAGTACCAACCGAGCCCCTAATTCGATTCCTCGCAATCTAATTTGATTCCTCGCAATCTAATTTGATTCCAACCAGAGTTAATTACGCTATTATCCCACTTGTACCACAAATCAATTAGTTACAGTAAACCAGAAAAGCACTTATAAATGCACTTCGGTTAACTGCGTGTTTCCGAATGAGCACTAACGCCGCGCCACAGAATAACCTTCCACAGAGGCAAAACTTCTAAGTTTTGTACTGCCGTGCGTTCATTGAAGAAATGGGGATAATCTCTTTGTCGGGTTTACCGACTCCGGTCTCAGTTCGTCATCTCAAACACTGTGAAAAGTTTTTTAGAATTGTATAAAAAGTTTAATCTGGAATTTTGTAATCGTGGACAAAAAAGCAAGTACTTTCTTAGTTGTAAGTAGCGGTAACAGCTTTACATTAAGGCTCATCACCAGACATCCGTAATTCTGAAGAAAGATGCTGATTGTCGAAGTGCATACTTTTTTTGGGGAATCTGTAATACATTTTAGTGCTAAACAATTTTTTCAAACATTTAAATGATCTTTGCCAAAGCAGCTGGCAAAGAGAGTACCTAATTTTCGGTTATGGTATTTTGTGATATGTGGCACAGCTGCACAGGCGAACTTTATTTTTTAGAGATTAGTGTGTCGCAAAATGAAATCAATTTCGAAGAATAATTTGAACTACATTCATGATTTTTTTCAGCTGCGTTGTACCGTAGACCGCTTGGAGAGTTGGATGCAGAATATTTAAGTACCACCATAGACTTCCCGGCCAGGTACAAGAAACCCATCAGGAATACGTAACAATTAGTATCGTTAGTACAAAATCACACTGTGGTCGATAAAAATTAGTTTGGCCAAGTCTTTTTTTTTCAATTTCTATGGCCTTACCTTAACAAATTATTTTGTGGAAATCTTTGACTGGAAATAAAAGACTTAATCACACTTTTGTACTATTTATTTTTATTCTACGTGTTACTTACGATAAATATGTGAATATTTTTCGGTTCATATTTTATAGACATTTGTAAAATAGGGATATAATTCATCAGTTTGCAGTCAATACTTTACATTTTACTACGTACATTAATCTAAGTCAAATGCTGTATTAGAATCCCTATGTATAATAAGTATCTACATTCAATTTCATTCATGCATTCAAAGCCACTAAGTAGTGAGTAAAAGGAGTGCTCATACTAAAATAACAGGGTACCTGCATAAGTATAGCACATCAAGTTTAAAAACAGTTCGGATATGTATAGCGTCGTCTCTGTTACTCAAACTTGAGTGCCCCCGGCACTATACTTGTAAGAGTATAATTTTCTGGAGCGATTGTGGAGCCGGCAATTGCGACCTATATTGCTACGTAAATTTGACAAATCTACAAAATAACTGATGTGTTTGGCTCTATTTTTTATGCGTTTATAAAACATCACGTAAATATTATTTTTAATTGTGACCGTGAAAAATAAAGCTAGGCTAGCTAGGAAAGTGGTCTAACTAAGTTTCTTTATCCGTCAAAAGTGGTCTAACTAAGTTTCTTTATCCGTCAATACCAATAACTATTTATGACGGTTCAGTTCACTACTCTAAAATACACCTACGATATGTTTCCTGTTTCCCTTTGTGTAAGAAAATAAACTCTACAGGTGTGTATGAATTCATATTTGTTTATGTAGCAATAGGTGCGAGCCGCTCGTTGCCTATCATCTTCTTTATATGTCCTCGCTTTGGGTCCAGCACTCGCTCGTCCTGCTTTCTGGCAACATTCCTGGAACGTAATACCAGTTGGAATAAGAACGAATCAAACCTGAACTGTAGTCCCATTTTATCAAAAAAATATATAATTTACTATGAGCTTTATCACGGAGTCCTAGTGTAACCTTATGTATAAAATTAAAACATTTCGTGAAAGGGAAAGGTGAAAATTTTTAATTTATTTTAAAAGTGGACGAGTTGTTGATGTATCACTCCATGTTAGTAATAAGCTGTGGTGATAATCAATACAAGCAAGTGCCTGTAAGAATGGGCAACATTTTGTAATGTTTGGTAAGCAGGGGACTACGAGCTACGAAGGTATGACTGTAAATGGACCAGCTCTTTTTCCGTAGAGAGAAAGAGAGACATCGTATTCACTCGCACGCAGGCTTAGCATGACGCTTTCTATTTCTACTCTATCGTAGAATAGAAATCGCTTGTCTACATTTCTCGGTTCAAAACTGTCAACTCTCTACACGGAAACATCACAAAGTCATTTTTTTCTACTCTTTCGTCGACAAAACGCTTTTCTACATTTCTCGTGCTAAGCCTGCTGTAAATCAGAATACAACTTGCTTTGCGGTGGGCGGTAGGTAACGTACGGTTCCGGTTATACCAAAGGTATCATAAGGGATTACAAACTTCCCTAGAATGTTTTGAAGAGTTTGCCTTAATACTTACTGCCAGTAGGTGCTATTCTTCTGTAGTCTCATGATATTGTTCTGGCATATCATCAGCTCGTTTTGCAAATAGGTTCTTTGGTCGTTCACTCTCACGAACAACTGAAATACGAGAAGTATGATCAGTTTTTTTTAATTTACAAATCATTCATATTATTAACGGAGGGCATTACGACAAAACAAAATCGGCACCGCCGAACATTATACAGGATAAATTTTTAACTAGTGCGCAAGCTATAACCATGAATTCAGCATATGATCATAGACTCCCTAGCGTAGAAATATTTCTTCGGTTATACAAAAAAAAAAACTGCTGTTTTATAGAAAATTCCTACGCGGTCAAAATGTATGGAACAGCTGATTTTTCTTTTGTAAACCTAACTGACGAAAAATTTCTACGCTAGGGGCTCTATAATGATATAATTACCTTAACGTTAAGGTGAATCTAGTTCACATTTTCCCATACAAACTTCGGGAGTGTATTACTCCACTGTTCGACAATGTACATCAAAAATTTAACATTGTATGGTTTTGCCTCATTATTAATATTGTCTGTACGTAAACATAATACTAAAATAAAAACCCATTAAAAAGTTAGGAGCCAACAAAGATTAGTTTTTCTTGCTAATTTAACCTAACTTTGGGTGTGTTTAAGTAATAAAAGAAGTTAAAATCTAAAAACCAAGTCGGTACCTACCGACAAAGCTCAAATATCGAAAAGAACAATAAACTTTATTGGTTATTGATTCATGCAGTGGTTTTTTCATAAAACCCGATCTTCCTAAGGACTGTTCTTAATTTTTTACGCGCCTGTTGTACTACAAATGATCCTGCATCTCACTCAATAATGTTGTACGTGTAGACTAGCTTCTAACTGCTCATCACTGATACTACCTCAGTCGGACACGATGCCTGATGAGACAGCGTGCTTTTTAGCCAGGCCCATCATTGAGTTCGAGCCCGCGACTAGGTTCCCCTTAAGCTAAACATCCATCAATTTCGTAGCAATCAGCATCTGCAGCATCTCATCACATAAGCACCACTAGCAGGTACTTAGTTCATAGATACCTTAGATTCCGAGTCCAAGCGCCACTCTTTGCTTCGCAAAGTGCTTATCAAGTCGGTTTTGAGACGCTCAAATCTCTTCACCGTCCGCATCAGTTCTGCCTGTGAATGGTTAAACAAAAAAGTAAAACGTTTCTTATGCTACGACTACATTGTCACAAAAGCGCAAGGTACATAACGCACGCTCTCTGTTGGACTGCGAGACGTCGAGCGCAGTGCGAGAGAGCCCAATGTAGCTGTAGCATTACCGAGATTATTTTTGTGTACTTGTATATGACTTGTATTGACTGATGACTTATATTGCTACGGCTACATTGTCGCGATGACGTGAACTACACTACGCGCTGTCTAGTACACGTCTCGCGGTACAACAGAGAGTTCGCGACAATGTAGCCGTAGCATTAGTGTGGTGCAAGCTGTGAATATAAGTTGGTTATTAATAAATAAATGTAAAGCTGATGGTACCTACTGTGTGAGCAAGAGCGAAATTTACAGTGTAACGACATAGAAGTTTTTGTTTTTTTTTTACGGAGGGTATATCCATCAGTTTTAATTCCCACATAACTGTCTAAATATGATTCTGTTCATTCAAGAATCTACTAAGTACCTACAATTTAACTTCACTCACTTCGCAGGGTCACAAGACATAAACGCATACAAATCTCTAAATGGATAGGATAATTATTAATGGGTAGGTACTGTTCGACTGTGGGAGTCGTCTTACCGGTGTAAGGATATCCAGATTTATATTGAGGTCATCGTGTTTCAATTTACAATCTGGAATATGAAAAACAATGTTGTAATTAAACAATATAAAATAAACGCCTTACTGTGTTAGCCTTCGCCAATCGCCTGGGATGATCATGAGATATTCAGTCAAAATATAATACTACGGCTACATTGGCGCGTTATCGCGAACTACCAGTGGCGATCCCTCCCTTTCGCACATAGCTCGACGTCTTGATATACAACAGAGAGAGCGCTACTTGTAGTTCGCGACAGCGCGACTATGTAACCGTAGCATTACCGTGAATCATTAATGATTACGATTTTACTAGGGTATGTTTTTATTTCGATCTGCCCGCCCGGTTAGTTTCGGACTCGAACGGAGCCATTACCTGCTCTGCTCGTGCGGCGTAGTTGCAAGTCGATCCCGAAACTAGTTGCAGAGACAAACAGAAGGATCACGATTAGCTGAAAAGTACAATTTCATTTACCCAACCCGCAAATCTTAGCGTTTTTAATCTTGTCTTTCAAGGCTGGCAGTTGTTCCCTCAACGTTTCTATGGTGTCCTGGTACACCTTGTGTCTTGCGCTCTCCTTCATCAAGTCGTCGTCATGGTCCCAAGTGTAGTCGGTGTTGCGCAGTTCATCCTGGACCAGTACTATCTGTTTCTCCAGTTCCCCGTTCTGCCAGGCTGCTGTTTCTCTGTGTGGACAAAGGTTTGAACATATCTTATATAGGTCCGGAGTCAGGAGTTAGTTTAGTCTTACTCCGATGTGATCACAAAAATGGAAGTCGTTGGCACTGTACAGTATTTCCCCTGCTGAGGTCTTTCACAACGGAACTATAATAATCTAGACTGACAGTATGGCTATTACATGCATAATCAGCTTAAAGTTGTCCCAATACTGGGACACAGGCCTTTCGCGGTGAGAGGGAGTCGGCTCCACTACGGCCCAGTGCGGATTGGTAGATGTCGCATGTCTCCGAATTTTTGATTCTAGAACATGCCGGTTTCCTCACGATGTTTTCCTATACCGTTATAAGAGCTGTGGTTATGAAATAAATAAACACAGAGTAATGCGCTTGTCTTGGTTCGAACCTACGAACTAAAACTCTTAAGTTGCGACCGTTACTGGACCACCACTGTTCTAGGCTATTACATAATCAGCCCATATCCGTACCACTGATGGGTTAAGGCTAAGCAGGTAGTGCACCCTTTTGAACGAATGCGGATTGCTATAGACAGGAAGGTATCTACTGGTTGAGACCATTCTGTCTAAGGACATCTTTAATCTAAGCGATTAATGTCAATAATATGATCCTTGTTGAAGAGCTCACAGATATAGAGGTGGCGAGAATGTATTAATTTAAGATTAAGTATAGAGAACTGAGCAGCGATGGCCCAATGGTAACGGCCCTGGCATACTTAGGTCGCGGGTTCGAACCTAGGCAGGCGCTTTACTTTGTGTAACTAATTTTATCACCACTGCTCTCAAAACGGTGATAGAAAAGATTTTGAGGAAACCGGCATGTCCTTCCTAGATCGAAAAATTCGAAGACATGTACCTAACATCTACCAACCCGCACTGGGCCAGAGTGGTGGATTACGGCCCACTCTCCACGATCAGAGAGGAAGCCTGTGCGCCAGCAGTGGAAACAATAAAGGCTGCATGTTATGATTTGTTTAGAGAACTAGAAGTAAACGAAAAGGGGGTCGAAGTTATAAAGCGCCTTATTATTTTGTCAAAATGAATGAGATAAAATCCTTATAAACACACTTTAGATCCCGTCGTTTGAGCTTAGAAACCGAGGCTGAAGTAATAGTCAATAATTTTGGATCACGTGCAGCAAGTAGGTTGGTAAACTGGGTGTTCATAGCCTTGACCCCAGCCAAAATTATGTAGTTTGGATATAGGTCGCATAATCAAGTAGGTATGAGATAACTTCTAAAATATATTCTATAGCATCGTGTAATCTACCTTATAGGGTAATTACGCGAGAAAAATAATTTATGATTACAACATTTCCCACGAAAGCACAACAATAAAGCTAAAATTACAAATAGTTCTGTGTGACGTCTGTGCAAGCACTTTTTAAACGAAATGACAGCTACTAATATGAGTCTACAATTTACTGACCTACAAGTTTTCTCATGTTCCAATTCATTTTTCAAACTTTCAATTTCACATTCGTTCATTGTGGCAATTTTTTGGCTTCTTTTTGGATCACTTATTGTCGACTGCTGTGCTGTAGTGAACACAGTAATGCCCTTGAGTCGTCAATTGATTAAACAAACTATGGCAACCAACCAGTTAAGCATACAGTCCTCCAAACAGTTTATTACATCTAATTTCCATAATCTGCAATAGCAAAAAGGAAAGCTAAATGGGGCCAATTTGTTAAGTGCATTTTAACTCCGTCGGACTTGAATGAGTTGAGTCGTTGAAAATTTTGAGGAAATTCTCCCAAGTGAAATAATTGCATCATATGATTATAAATGGTGATGCACAATTTTATAAAAAAGCTTTTGTATGCTCCTTCATCAAGACAGCATCTTCATCATCAATTCTTAGCCCATAAAGTGTTAACGAAACGCAAAGTTATCACCACATAGAGATACTAAACGCATGTGACATAAATGTCAAGACGTCTAATGTAGGGATGGCGTTTCTTTCCGAAAAAGATCGATTTTTACATCGATTCGAATTGTAAACTGATGTATCGATTCCCTAAAAAATTTAGGTGTATAAGATTGATTTCTAAAAATCGCTTTTTTATGTTTGCATTTACAATGTAAATATCAATCCATTTTATGAAAACAAGAAAGATACCATAATAAATGATCAGTTATCAGTAAAAACAGTTTTTTTTTAGTTTAGGGAATTCGATAATAACAATTATTTTTATTACCATATCAAATCAGATCAGGGTGCTTACTCTGGAATATAATTCCGATAGATCGACATTGGTCAAACGTCATTTGGTTGAGTTAAGCGTCAGGGATTGGCTAGAATCAGTGAGTCCAGCCAATCCCTGACGTTTGACTGACAATTCCAATGTAGATCTATCGGAATTATATTCGAGAGTAAGCACCCAGGTATGAAAGAAGACATTTATTTTCAAAATGTATGTAATACATGAAACAGTTAAAATTCCCAATGCTTCTTAAACTAAACTTTTTAAAAACAAGTCAGTCAAGCCTAATGGGATCCAAGCAGTTTCGCTCATCACTTGCGATGTTGCCGGCAATTGAAAAAGGCGCTCACAAGGAATTGATGATCCCACGATATTCAAACATCATGGCTATTGAGTGAGGGTCGTGATAAATAGTTTTTGTTCTTGCATAAACAGTATAGGGTCATACTTCAGGTGCACACCTGCCTGCGTAATATTCCGGGTATATTCAACTAATTGTAAATAATTTTATGGTTTTTACCAGAACAAAAAAAATCGAATGGCGATTTTCAAGGGTGAAAGATCGATTCAGTACTGCATATCGATTTAAAAATCGATCTTTTGGGCTGAATAATCAATTCTTCGATTAATTGATCTCAGATCGCCATCCCTAGTCTAATGTCATTATTGTCAAAGTTGACCTAAAGGTCCAGTTACCAGGTCATAAAATTCCAAAAAAAAAAAATTATTGTCAAAGTCGCACAACAAAGTTCTATTTTTGAATTTAAACCGCACGAAATTAACTGAAAAACAAAAGTATTTTTTAATGCAGTCATTAAATTAACTAAAATGAGTTTATTAAGTGCTGTTTTGCAAGAGGCCGACAATGTGAGTACCCAGGACTCGAAGAAAAGTCGTGATCAAGTATTGCCCATTATAAAAGACCTAACTGAACGAGTCCAACTACTATCTTGGGCTTTACAACAAAATGTTATCGATACTTACGTTAATTTTACAATATCAAAGAGCTTAGAACAACTAAACTACAACAATCGAAAGGCGAATATATTTTCTGATCATTCAAAATGCATTGAAGACATAAAAGCTCATGAAAGATACGAAGTGGGTGATGTAGAATTTACAAGCCATTGTGCAAAATTAAACAAATCGTTAGATATTCTCAAGAATTTATGCATTGTTGTTGATGGTAAACGTATTTTAGAGAAAGCAAATCATGAATTCGGTAGATATAACTATAGTGATGCTACGCTAGCAGTAAATTTTTTTAAAAAGGAACTGAAGAATTTGAAATTCGAAGGAAACATGGCTAAGGCTATAATGACCATCAATGCTCAGGCAGAGAACCAACTTGCCTTGTACATTGCCCAGTTGAGTGTTGAATGGGAGGACATGTTCACATGGTCAGAGAAAAAAGGCCTTAAATTCTTAACCTACTCACTGTCTGTTCAACAAAGTGACCCATTCCTGCTTCAGAAAATATTGAAAACTTTATATGCTACTGAGAGGATGCATGCAGAACTTGGTCTTTTCTCCCATTTCTTTATAAATAATCTTCTTCACAATGTTATTAGACATAACTGCGATATATTCACAGAAGATCACACTGGAGCTATTGTTTTCAACATCAAAATTAATCTAAATGACCCCAAGAAACCTAATTACCAAACAATTTTTAATAATTTGACTGCTATCTTTGAATTTCTTCACTCAACATTGGGCTCGCAATTTGAAAGTGAGAACACTTTCATAGAAGTCTTTGCTGAAACAATCCGCCAGAAATTCTTCAACAAAATTATTGAAGACTGTATTAGGATGAACTTACCGTCTTGTGACAGCAGCTACCAGAATTATAAAAACATAGTTATTGAATTGGATTTGTTCAACAAGTTTCTAATAGACTTAAAATTCGTAAAAGCTGATGAATCACCTTTGAATAAATACATAGATGACACTGAATGTGTTTTGTATAACAAGAAATGTGATAAATTACTTTCTGATGTCCGAATTCTGCTTAAAGAAAGTCTATCTCATGGTATTATTACCGTTGGCCCTGAACTGAATAATGAAAATAATTCCGTATTAGATGTAACAGAAAACAATGTTGTTTGGGATATGACTAAGCCCCTGTTCCTTCCAAAATGTGTAATATCACAAAACGTCAAAGCTATCATGTTGTTGATTGTGGAACATTTGGAGGAGAGTACGAAATTACCGGAGAAGTACAATAGACAGCTGGTTGGTTATATAAAGGATATAGCTGTTATGTATCAGAGTTTGGTCCCAAAGAAGTTTAAAGTTAATTTGGAGTGCTGCCCTGCAGAAATTGGTAAGAACATTCATTTTATTTATTCGTATTTCTCAGTAGCAGCTTGGCATTTGGTTTGTTATGCACTTATGTGTCTTGATAGCAATAGTGTCACCCTTATTAAGTACATCAGAACTAATTGTAACTGCTAAAAGGAGTACAATGTCAATTTACCATACAGGTCTGTCTGCCCTTTTGGGCAATACAGCCCTTATGTTTTGGAAAGTTTTCAATATTATACAGGATATTCTGTGGTTGGCAAAGACAACCTCAACTCTTCTGAAATTTGCCTCTCTGCTAATAAAAAGAAATGACAATCACTAATCGACTACTCATACTTATTCAGCTCTGTTCAGCTTTTGTCCATAGATAACTTAGATTTTGTATGAGATACGTACGCATCTGTTCAGCCACGGAAAGCTGAATGGACTCTATACAAAATCATTGTTTTCTATGGACAAAAGCTGAACAGAGCTGAATAAATGTGAGTAGTCCCTTATATTGATAGCTATACTAGTATGACTGCTGGATAAATGTCCTGCAAGTAAATTCCGTAACTTCGAAATTATGTCAGAAACACAAAACCCTTCATCATCTTTGAATAATGATATTTCCAGCTCTATTCTTCAACAACTGCTTCTACTTAGCCCATGGACTGCTCGGGCCGCCATGGTGCAACAATTTACCTAGAACCCTGGCAGATCAGCTCACTGTGGTGCTGCTGGAGTGTATCCAGGACCTGAGGGTGTTGGGACTTGAGAAGATATCCCTGTATTTACAGAATCAGAAGAGTAGCATCATGCTGAGTATTGAGGCTAATGGTAAATATGTTGTATTTTCAACATTATCTGAAATAAGAATATTGTGTATATTTGACACATATGATCATTAAGAGTTTAATTGCTAACTACCTTGAAATTAGTAATTCATTCAGAATCCACATGATCTTTGAAGCATCTAAGCCTCTTACAGCACAATGTCACATCTTGTGATGATTTCAACTAAATATGAGTGCTAAGTACATTGAAATAAGTTTCAAAATCTGTTTTGAAACTTATTTTTTCTTCTATCCTGTCAGGTAGCGCCGGTCGATCGCACTTACGGTTACGGGATAGTGCCCTATTAATAAATAAAAACAAAAAATAAACTTAACAAAAGCAATCACAAATTCCAGGAACTGTATGGACTCACGATTCTTACGAGCAATTCGACTGCGCGATCAACAACTCTATTGCCCTAATGAAGGACCTGAAATCCTGCTGGCTCAACGTACTACCCGTACGCATGTATGAGAAGTCAGTATGTACGCTAGTGCAGACGTTATGCCAATCAGTGCTGGAGCGAGTACTGGCGGACAGTAAGCCGGTCAGTGAAGAACTGGTGTATATGTTAGCGACGAGAGTCGAAAGTACTGTGGCTGATGTTTTTACACTTTTTGAGGTGAGTTTGGTTTTTGAGTTTCTCGTGGGCTGATTTATCTACTATGGGATGCGAGACGCGGCTGCGCTCGTCGATTGTTTTATTTACTCAGAGTCAAACTACTCTGCGCTAGTTTGACAACAACACAATACTAGTTAGTTGACACAATCGGCTCGAGCATATTCCGTGCCGCATCCCGCGCGGAATGCTCCTCCCTTTTGACATTACTGAGATATTTTGGATAGAAAAACCCACTAACACTTTGCCCAACCTGGGAATCGAAACCAAGACCTCATTTTCAGCAGTAGCGCTCGCGACCACTAGCCCAACGACACAGTCGTATATTATAAACTTAATACAATATGCTTTATTGCACACGCTAATTACACTTACACACACAATTACATAATTATTGTTATTACGTGTTTATTGTAAAATAATTAAATTATAGTAATAATAAATTTTATTCGTTTAGCTAATTCAAGTTCATAAGCACTTGTAAATGTTATGGTGATTATAGTTGAATTTAATTCATTTTCGTGCCTCGTTCTCACGTTTTGACGAGAGTTGAAAGTCGAACAGTAAAACACAATGTTCGATTTTCGACGCGCTGGAATACACTCTGTTGTATTCGCAATGCTCGGTTACTACTTTGGCTGAACTAGGAATTTAAAAGGCACAGTAATCGCGCAGAACGACACCTACTACTTCACACAGGATTTTCAACTCACGGTGTTAAACTGCGCATTGCGAATTCAATATAATGCATTTCAACGCGTCGAAAATCGTG
Source organism: Polymixis lichenea (assembly GCA_949091785.1). Lineage (NCBI taxonomy): Eukaryota > Metazoa > Arthropoda > Insecta > Lepidoptera > Noctuidae > Polymixis > Polymixis lichenea. Next base: position 18,628,337 of record OX420931.1, on the reverse strand, counting down.
TGTGTGTTTTACTGTTCGATTTTCAGCTCTCGACGGTAAGCAGTACGTTGAAAATCCAGTGCGCGAATGCCGATTAAGAAAGCGGTGAACGGTCACACGTTACCGACTGTCCAAAAACAGCGTTTTTTTTTTTGACACCTTACTATTCAAAACTGGTGAAAATTACAGATTTTTATGACGGAACCACTATAGGAAAACAAAACTAAGACAATTTTATCTAGGGGAGCGTGGGTCACAGTGGATCCATTTTCTTTCAATGACTTGTAACTTTACTTTTTTTACCTCAAATTTTCTATCATGTTGACTGAGTCCTAGAAAATATATTTAAATTTGAACCTGTATTACAAAAACAGACCTAAAAGCACTCAGTATTTTTTTTTTATTACTTTTATTTTAAGTGATAAATTATCCACTGTGCCCCATAACAGGGGCACAGTGGATACTGATTTGGGTTACACTGGATCCTGTGAGTCACACTGGATAATGATTAATTTATATTCATTAAAAAACGTGTATTTAAATTAAGTGGTTTATTTTTAATCATTAAACATGCGTTTAATTGTAAACATAACATAAATCTTTATTTGAGGTAATTTAGACGTGGACTTTGTATTTGGAAAGTACCTATAATACTTTAAACTTAGGTACTAGTTTCACAATATGAAACAATCAAACTATCAATAAATAGAACACATCTGCTGTCCTTCAACTTATAAGGTTGACATAATTAAACCTCTTACAAACAATAAAAAACAATTACAATCATAATATTCTTAATCCTCCGATCCTATAGATATAGACTAATTGAAATAAAGTCAACAAGCAAAACAACAACAATCAACAGTTTTTATTTTTTGGCCCTCCGATATTTTATGCAAAGCTGCCCGCATCTCCTCTTCAGCGTGCTGACCAATATTGGTCTTTCTTTTCCTGTTTCGTGGCATTATCCCTGATTAGAAAACAAAATAATTTTACGATAAATATTTTGACTTGGGGTACAGTGGATCTTGTATCCACTGTACCCCAATTCAAAACGATCCACTGTGCCCCAGTTGGAGAAGTCTTAATTAAAAAATCCTACCAAATTATTTATTTGTCAAATAAACATATTAGAGTAACAAAAATTCGCTACAGTAACTTTAGATCATATCACATTATCAACACTTGTAAAATTCTAATATACGGAAAGGCAAAACGTTTTACAAAAACACGTAAAATAAAAGTTTGTGGCTTACTTGTCGACGGATGCTCCGTACCGCGTGCGTCCACTCCGATACTAAGATGGCGACTAGCTCGGTTGCGGGGGGAGTGTAAGAACGGCAACGTCGCGAACGCGTACGCGTCTGTTTGCTTTAAATACACACCTACAATGATTTATCCACTGTGACCCAGGATCCACTGTGACCCACGCTCCCCTACTCAATCCTGAATGTATCATTCTTTTCAGGAGCCCATACATTTTGAAACAAACATCAATATTTGGTCGAAGTTCACGAAACTGCCGCAGTTACTAAAAGCACAACTTCTAGAGATATCGGACTTATGGAATAAGAACAGAGATCAGTTTAAGAGCTACAGCTGCGAAGAAGTGAGACAGATTGTGAAAATGAGATTCCCCGATGATAAATATAGACTTAAGATATTAAAGGAAATACAGTGACATATTTTTATATTTGATCATTTTTTTATTGTAAATTGTTAAGAGCATCAGATAACACCTAGTAAAGCTCCGCGCAGAGTAAAGAACTTTCTGCTAACATTGAATAACACACTTTATCATCGGTGTCTTGAAGTGCAAAATTGTTCGAACATCGACACAGAACAGATATCTGACACAGCACCTTCATCATCATCATCATTATTTCAGCCGAAAGACGTCCACTGCTGGACATAGGCCTCCCCCAAGCACCGGCATTTCTGACAGCACCTTAAGGCAGCTAAAATGAGGAAAATGTTTCAGTTGGCAGCAGTAGCGGCCCAGTGGTAATGGTGGCGCTTTACTTTGTGTAAATTATGTCACCACCACTGCTCTCAAATGGTGAAGGAAAATATCTCAAGGACCTAGGACATGAACCAAAAATTCGATGAAATGTGACATCTAACAACCCGCAGCTGTGTACCAGCAGTGGGAACATTATGTGAGGATAACGCTCAGTCCATTCTTTATGTCTATGTGTTGTCTTCACTTGCCATTGTCGAGGCTTAGTTAATGTCTCATGATCGGCGTGGCCATACCTTTCAGCGCAGAACACAGCGATGCTGCTTGACGCAGAAATACGTATAGCAAAGCATAATCAACCTATAATGTTCCCAGTGCTGGGACACAGACCGCTCTCCGAAAAGGAGTGGGCTGTAATACCTCACGGGTATGTCACATGGAAGAATATGCCAATACCATGTTTTCTTTCACCGTTTTGAGGGCAGTAGTAATGGAAATATTTACGCGAAGTGAGGCTCCTGCTTGTGTTCGAACCTACTACGACCTACAACCCGGAAGTCGGGGTTGTTACTCAGTGGAGTGCACAGAGTTTTTAGACAGGGTAGGCAGGTTTTTTTAAAGACAAACAAATAACCGATTGCTCTACCTACCACAGCATGCAACCTGTGAGGCAATTAAATGAATAATATTGTTTTGCATTGACTTTACCTTTACTGTGTATTAATTGCAAATACGGTGTAGAACTACTTTTCACGATCACTTTTTTTTTTCACCGATAGATAGTTTTTAAAACTCATAATTTTTTGTTTTCTCTAACACACACCACCTGAACAACTTTCACAGTGAATATTATTTATTTTTCACATTATTATCAACGTCAAAATCTTAAATACATGCCATAATTTCGGAAATAAACAAGAAAAGAAATAACTTTAATTTTGGAAGTCAGTGACTTTGGATACGTATTTAAATTTTTGGTTACCGCCTCACAGTGGAACGAATGTATGGGAGCGGTTGGACGTAGACATGTCCGAAAAATAAGAGTAAAATTATGACAAACTAATGATGCCATCTTATTCGATTACTTAATGCCTTCATAAATTGTGGTGATGAATTTCTTCATAACTCCCATATTTCGGGAGTAATTTGAGAAAATGTGAAATTTTACTATGAAAATGAGTGTATCGAGCTCTCTCCCTCCTGATTCCGGGCTTGTTTCAAGTAGCGGTCTCTAATATCGTAATGCTATTACTAAGAGCTATATTTAATACTAAGACACATAGTGCGCCAAATGTGCACTTTCTGGGATAAAAGGAAATGAAAATTTAAAAAAAAAAACGTTTTTTCCCCATTTGTATTTACTTTAAACCGCAGACAGACTTATTAAGAGGTCTATAAATATATTATATATATATACAGAAATATATATTAACAAAAATATTCACAAGAACTGATGAGAGTATGACTTTTAAGTAAGTTGATAATAAATTACCTAGTTTCATTAAAAGTACAATAAATAATTAAGATGTAAGCTCTAATTTACTAAGTTACACATTTTAAAACAATAACATCATTTAATTATCTTCGTCATCATCATCATCAATTAATTCAAATTCAGAATCGATGTCCGCTAAATCATTTATGTTAACAAATTCGATATCACTTTTCTCAGAATCCGTAAGCTCATAAAATTCCTTAAAAGAAGATTTTTTTACAAACTTATTTCCTTTTGGACGGATACTTGTAACAAGTGGATCAGAAGACAGTAAAAGATTGTGCATAATATCTTCATTGCATGAGATACTGCTATGCTTTCGAGAATGCCCCTCTCTATATTTTCTAAAATCTTTATTTCTAGCCTCAGATGCCTCTTCGGATAGAAAACCAATGGGCACAATTGACATGTTCTGAACTATGTCTGGCCCATGCATTAAAATTTTATGAAGTGAAGAAGGCATATAATACCATGGGTATAACTCCACGTAAAGCTTAGCAGTATCAAAGCAGAACTCTCGGAATTTAGTTACGTAAGCCCGTTTCTCTTCTTACAGCCTCTTGAACTCTTTTCTTCCTGTCATCAACTTGCCTTTTTGCTATATCACCCCTTACTTGCCATGATTTTATGTCTAATTTGTAGGAAATGTGTAATAAGCATTCCATTGAGCGAATCCAAGCGTGAAGGGTGCTTAAGCTATATTTATACATGTCCTCGTTTGCGTGTTTATCTTTGATTAACTCTAAATTATTCATTTCTTTAGGACAAGCCTTGCATATGTCACACACTGAAGCTGCTGTATTGGATATAATGGAATGAATTTTACCATCAATCATTGTCAACAGCAGTTGGTGTTTGACACTAATTCCATCAGTGATGGTGGATGGAGTTAAGGCTTCAATCTCTGCTTCGATTTCAGCCATCTCTCTCTGCACATTTTCTTTGGTTTCCTTTATAAACTTAAACAATATTGGCCGGCAAAATGAAGTGGAAGATGGTCGCTCGTTTTCCCAAATTGTTACACCTTTTGAGACGAGCCGCAGTGGTACAAGACTAATCATAAAATTACTAGCAAGATCGATTTGCTCATCTTCACTCGTCCTTTGATGATAAATGCTTTGGCTAGATGATCCGTCAAAACCCCATTTGCTGGTCAATACGAGCTGTTGATTGGGATCAACAGGGGTTTCTAACGACCTAATAAGTCTTCTTGAGGTTAAATCCATCAAGGCTTGTAATTTGATTTTTGCAGAGCTCTCTGTAACTGTGAGATCTTCTTTGGCCGGATAGCACTTAATTTTTTCTTTAACCAACATGTAGTAACTCGGGTATTGAAGAGCTCCTTCTTGAGTGTTGAAATCCCGAAGAGTGTTATAGCGCCATTTCGATAAGTTCATCGATACATAAAGAGCCAATGCCTTCAAAGGGGATATTTCCCGTACCTGAATTGATTTACCTTCAATGAAGGCTTTGATTTTTGAGGCCTCTTCTGGATTCTCCGTCAAGTATTTCATAACATAAGCTGTATCGCTTTGTCCTGCCTTTTGAAGCGCCCTTTCGGCCGAAAACATAATTTCAGCGCTGCTACTGCTGCATGAAAGACTATCTTCAGTGCGTCTTCTTTTTTGCCGGTTACTAAGGTCCTCAAAAGATTTACGAGGACTAGGATGTGTACAAGTTGAAGCATCAGATTTAGCAGGAGAAATTATGGGCTCGATGACGTCACTTATATTTTCTGTAGAAGGTTCCATATTTTCATTCTGTAATTCCGGCCATTGAATTGCAGCCTGTAGCCAAATCTCATGTTTCTTCCGAAACTTATCTGTGCTTCTTCCAGACTGTGTCCATTTTGCATAAATGCGGTAGCAAAATCGACGACACCAGTCTTTTAAACTTGTTTCAGCACTTTCACATAACTGAACACAACTGTTATCTTTTAAAACACTGAACAAATAGTTAAAGTCGCGTAAATCTTTATGTGCGCGTGCGCATAAAGCAACGTGAATATCAAGATTTGTATTAAAATTTGGAAAATACATTGCGAGATTAGCTTGGATACAACGAGGTGTAAATCAACACTGATTTTAAAGTTACTAATAGTGACCTATTTATATAAAATCCAGGTATCCCAGGTATCCTTTGTTAAATATTGCAAGGTAATTAGTTATTGTGATAATTAGTAAATGATGCATGCTAAATTAGTGTATTAAGAGCCATTTAGTAATTAAATAATAGCAATGTTCTTATCAGTAATCATTAGTGCATCAGTTTTATATGTAAACCTTAAGTCCCTAATTATATATCCTAATTAGCTTATATCTTCTCTAATTGGCTGCTCAGAAATGTTATTGTAATAAGGTAAACCTTTAGAAAAACGGTTTTAATCAACAAAATAAACAAAAAATAAAAAAATTGTGTTATAAAATAAACATCACTCTTTATCCCAGAAAGTGCACATTTGGCGCACTATGTGTCTTAGTATTAAATATAGCTCTTAGTATTAGCATTATGATATTAGAGACCGCTACTTGAAACAAGCCCGGAATCAGGAGGGAGAGAGCTCGATACACTCATTTTCATAGTAAAATTTCACATTTTCTCAAATTACTCCCGAAATATGGGAGTTATGAAGAAATTCATCACCACAAGTTATGAAGGCATTAAGTAATCGAATAAGATGGCATCATTAGTTTGGCATAATTTTACTCTTTTTTTTCGGACATGTCTACGTCCAACCGCTCCCATACATTCGTTCCACTGTGCGCCTTCCGAAACTAAAGTTTTTTTTCATTTTGTAGTGTTTTTCCGGAAGTCGTTTGGTTTTTTTTTTTGGAAAACGATTTTATTTTTCACTTTTTAGTTATAGTACCCAAACCAATTCGAAATTTCATCATCTTTGGGGTCAAAACATATATCATATTTATGCGATAGCAGCAATCGCGGTTGATTTGCTGTCATTTTTTGAAGAGTTCCGTTGTCTGTCTCCGAAACGCATCATCAGATTTAAGTATATGAAATTTAAATGGGACCATTTCGGAATTTTGCAAATCCGTCAATATATGACGGAGTTATGCCCGAACATATATAAAATAAAAAGAAGGTTGTACCTTCCTTCATCAGCTCAGCGTCATGAGATGATGATGATACGCAATTGTCTCAATAGTTTTAGAAAATATATGAAATACATAGTTACCCATACCCATACCTACCCACCACCCTTACCTATACCTATACCCATTTTTTATACAATGGAGCGTTGCCCTCGACTTTCCTGGGATTCCATCATCAGATCCTGACTTGGTGACAATGGGACCACCTGAGAAGTATAGTCTTTCAAATAAAAAAAGAATTTTGGGAATCGGTTCACAAATGGGGGAGAAATCGGTGAACATACATTTAAAAAACATTTTTTTTTACCTTTCCCCAAAACTAGGAATTTATCCTGTATTGTGGGTGCGTTTGCAAACATTTAAACTCACATACACAACATCCAGACCCGGAACAACTACTTGTAGGTCATACAAATAGTTGTTCCATGCAGGAATCGAACCCGCGACACTCAGCGAAGCAGTCAGTCGCTTAACCACTGCGCTAACCGTGCCGTCGAACATATAACGTCCTCCTTTTTTGAAGTCGGATAAAAACAAACAATGGCGTCGGAATATAAAATAATACAACAAATAAGTAACGGTTGTTTATGTAGCGACAATTCAATGAAACAATGCTACATTTTTAAATAGTTGCAAAACCAACTTTGTTCGGAAAACTTCGGTAAGTTTCGTAATACGTCGTGTCAAAAGCCACTGACTACTCTGTGCGGTTGTGTGCGTTATTTGTTTCATTGTGTGCCACGTATGTATATGAACGCATACCCAATAAATCTGCATGACCACGAGAGCACACATATAAACATAAAGACGCGAATAGTTTGTGTCTCTCCCGAGACACTCAGCGGAGCTAGTGCATCGCAATGCGAAGTTGCGTTAAATTGTACGAACGACCATCGATGATACTAATGATACGACCGACGTTCGACAGGTGGAGCTGATTTATGAATCATGATTTTTTTGTTTATTGATAAAATAATATTAGTTTTAAATGTTTATCTGTATTAGGTAGGGTTGGCAGTGTCTTTCTGTCTTTATGAACTGCACGCCACTGTTACCACTGGGCCACCACTGCACAGCTCATCCTACTAATAGTATAAACGCGAAAGTTTGTAAGTATGGATGGCTGGATAGATGGATGTTTGTTACTCTTTCACGCAAAAACGGCTAAACGGATTTGGATGAAATTTGGCACACAGATAGTTTATAACCTGGATTAACATATAGGATACTTTTTATCCCGGTAGTACGTTCTCGTGGGATAATTTACGATTCCACGCGGGCGGAGCCGCTGGCAAAAGCTAGTATAAAATACGTTCAACGCAAGTCCTGACAGTAGTTAGTTATTAATTGATTGCTAAATCGATTTAATTTAATCTTAGTATAGGTACTATAGGCTAAAGGTATGTATTTTTTTTAAATTTTTATGCATTTTGCTATACCTACCACGGATTGAGTCAAAGAAAATTCAATATTATTTCAAGCCATTTTACTCATTTTTAAATGCATTAGGGTCAACACGATTTTCTTGATAATAACGGTTAGTTTTAAAATAATTAAGTTTTCGTCGTCGTAATATGCTTTTAACTCAATACTATAATTGCGGTGTATGAGTGTGGTATGAGGTCTTGCGTTATACGTTGTATGTAAAAGTAATTTTTAACATAACTTCGCATGCGGTTGGGTTTACCTTGAGTACTATACATAGTTGGATAGTAGTCTCGTTGATGATAAACAAGAGACCCCAAAGGCATCTTGAAGGTATCATAACGCCAAAAACTAATATATTTCATTCCTCTACGTTACCGCATACTAAGATGCACTGGGCACGCTGTATCTTCCCTTTTTTAACAACGCGATTAATTTTTATTTCGTATTTTTTTAAATAATTAGTTCAATTTAACAATTACATAACAGTTATAATGTATGTTATAAAAAGTAGGAATTGTGTTAACACTGTATTTCGTACTAGTATTTATTAAAAGACGTGTGAACATAGATCATACAGCATGCATGATTAATACCGCATATGTTCTAGTCATTAACTGGACAATGTTTACGAAATGCGTCATTAATTCTGCTCATAAACCACTGCTGAATATTAAGACCAATGACCGGTAGCGGTCGCATAAATAACTATTAATCACCACGTTCGACAGACCGCAGGTGATCGCAGGATATAAATATCCAGGTTGCGCAGTGCTTTTCCGTTTTTCTATTACAAATTTCTCAGTTGATGACTATTAATAGAATATTTTACTGTAACAAGTAGTAGGTATTTAGTAGTTGACAACGGTAGCGGTCAAGGCCACGGTGAGGCAAGGGTTGCGAAGAATCCCCGGAAGAGATCCGGCTACCCCAATCACCGAAAACTGGACCTGGCATATAACACGCGTACACTCCGGACCAACGAGGAGATCGAAGAACTCGAGGATGAATTGAGCAGGTTACGATGGGATATAGTAGGGATATCTGAAGTCCGACGAGAGGGCCATGATCCTCAAATCAGGTAACTTGCTCTATTTCCGGGAGCGAACAGCAGTCTCAAGGTGGTGTCGGGGCTATCGTGAATAAGTCCCATGTGAGCAACGTAGTGAAGATCAAGAGTGTGTTGACCAGGGTGGCGTTCCTTATACTCAGAATATCCGCAAGGTTTACACCCTGACCTCGTCACACCCCGACAGTGAGTTGGAGACCATGTATGAGGATATTTCCAGGGCCATGCATGGTTCCAAAACTCACTTCACCGTTGTCATGGGGTACTTCCACGCGAAACTGGGTAAACGAAGCGATGATAAGTTTCCAGTAGGTCAATTTGAAGTTGGATGCAGGAACCACCGGGGCCACATACTAGCTAGTTTTAGGGAGAGTTTTATGAACTTCAAACGTGAGCACAGGAAGTGGACTAGATCCAGCCCTGATGGTGCAACCAAAAATGAGATTGACTTCATTATGTCGACGAAGAAGCAAGTATTAAATTATGTCTCTGTGATCAACGCGGTGAAAACTGGTAGTGATCACCGTTTGGTAAGAGGCATATTGAATCGCAATATCAAGCTGGAAAGATCTCGGCTGATTAAGTCTACGGTCCGTCCTGCACCGACCCAAGTCCAAAACTCCGAGAGCTTTCAACTCGAACTTCAGAATCGTTTCGAGTGTCTATGGAGCTCTGTGAACGATTTTAACGATGGGTTCGTGGAAACTGTCCATACGGTCGGGTCTAAGACATTCAAGACCTGTCGTATAAATAAAAATAAGAAGCTCTCTGATCCTACTTTGCAGCTCATGAAGGAGAGGCGCGAGATGATCCCGCAGTCTTTAGACTATGCGCTCGAGTACCGGCAGCTTAATAGACGGATCTTTAGTCCTTGAAAAGTGACCTCCGCCGCTTTAATACAGAACGGGAATAAAGGCTCCAAGGTATTTGCTAGGGATCTGTCTATTTGGGCAGTCAGCTTACGAAACTGAAGACCGATGATGGCAGGATCGTATCCACCAAACCTGAGTTGTTGAGAGAGATTGAGTGGTTCTATGGACGTTAAACACGTCAACAAGAAATCCCGTTACAAATCTGGCAAACGACCCAAGAGCTAGATTGACCCGACATTATACTGAAAACATACTGGACGTCAGCTTGTACGAGATTAGGATGGCGCTGAAGCAGCGCAAAAACAACAAGGGGTGATGACGGAATTACGGCTGAACTCTTGAGTTCAGCCGTAATTCCGTCATCACCAATTGTTTTTTTCCGCCGGCCTTTAGAGGCCGTTCTTAAGGCCCTCCAGAAGCTGTTTGTTTCCGTCACACTCGACGACAAAACGCCACAGGCATGGAACAGAGGTGGGGTGGTACTTTTCTTTAAGAAGGGTGACAATGCCCTTCTTAAGAATTATAGGCCTATCTCACTTCTGAGCCATGTCTACAAGCTGTTCTCCAGGGTCATCACGAACGGTCTAGCGCGCAGGTTTGACGACTTCCAGCCTCCCGAACAAGCCGGGTTCCGTAAAGGCTTTAGCACCGTAGAACACATACATACGCTCCGGCAGGATAAACACAAGATCGAAGAGTATAACCTGCCTCGCTGTTTAGCGTTTGTGGGCTACGAAAAAGCCTTCGATTCGATCGAGACATGGGCTGTACTGCAGTTCTTTCAACGGTGCCAGATCGACTATCGGTAAATCTAGGTGTTGAGTGACTGTGCGAAAATGCCACTATGTCAGTCCAACTCCAGGACCGGACCTCGAAAACTTATCCTCCTGCAGCGAGGTGTTAGACAGAGAGACGTTATCTTTCCGAAACTGTTCACCGCTGCACTGGAAGATGTCTACAAGGTTTTGGACTGGAAAGGGGCTGGCATCAACATCAATGGCGAGTACATCACTCCTCTTAGATATGCATGGCTGAGACCATGGAAGACCTCAGTACAATGCTCGATGAGCTCAGTAGAGCTTCCGAAAGAGTGGGTCTTAGAATGAACATGAACAAGACAAAGGTCATGTCCAATGCCCATGTAATACCAACTCTCATAACGGTCGGAGGCGCTGCATTCGAAGTTGTGGACGAATACGTTTACCTAAAACTGTCCAGTTAGGTAGGTCCAACTTCGAGAAAGAGGTCAATCGTCGAATCCGAATCGGCTAGGCACCGTTTAGGAAGCTTCTCAATATCTTCTCGTCCCACATACCACAGTGTCGAAAGTCTTTGACCAATGCGTGTTGCCAGTGTTGACGTATGGAACCGAAACGTGGTTGCTGTCAATGGGCCTCATAAGATGGCTTAAAGTCACCCAAAGGGCAACGGAGAGGGCTATGATTGGGGTTTCCCTGCGTGATCGATTCAGGAATGAAGAGATCCGCAATAGAAATAGAAAATGGCGCCTTGGGCACGCATCACTTTTGCGCCCCTACGTAAATTATTTTCTCGGGCTACACTGGGCAAAGCTAGGTCGCATAACCTTTCTTGACCAATTAACTTGCTTATTCATACACTTGCTGAAAAATCGCGTACATTGCTGCAATTTTAAGAGAATTTGAGTGGAAAAAGGTGTGCGTAGTCCCAGCGGAAAAGTGTCGAATTTCTTAATTTCAGTTTAGCAGATATTTAGTGTATGACCTCGTGTAATTGTGTATGGTAAATACAAATTTGTGCATCCAACCATTCGGGAGCTATTCAACAAAAACTGTTTCCGCTGGGACTAAGCCATCCTAGCGGCACTTTTTTTTTCTTATGGACGTACAAGAAAAAAATTGCATTCAATTATTAGTGTGTAGGTAACGAGAGGTAAATGTGTAAGTATGTTAAAATGAAATTTGTGTGTCATTAAACTGCGGAGATAATCAAGTTTCCGCTGCGCTGACGTTTGGCTATTTCATGAAAATCATATAAAACAATTTAGTGTAGTTGTTATTTTTTACGCACGTAGCTTTGAATTTGTGTATAAAATGTGTGAAAACAGAATTTGGAAAAAATATACCCTTCAGAAGATATACACGTAAAAGTAAAATAAGGTTATTAGGTCCAAGTACTTAAAATAGGAAGTCTAGAGCCTAACTTATAACGTTTATTTGTTTCTAGTAAGGGTCTACAATGTCTTGCCAAGTATCATTTATGTGCTCTTTGTAATTAATCCCAATATTTCGTGTATTAATACAACTATTCACATGTAAAATTTCAGCTCATTACACTAAATATTTAAAGAGATATAATAAAAATACCAGAACAACCGTAAAACATGGATAAATCGACCAAGTTTGAGTGGCTACGAAAAAGCGGCTGTGTAGTATAAAGAGATAACGTTCTAAAATTTCCAGTATAGTATCGTTATTTGGTTTAATAGTTTCCTACAGGTGCGTACACAATAGGTTAGTAGAAAATACAACAACTGCATTAACTTTGTAGGTACCTACAAAGTATTTATTAGTTGAGGACTGAGTACCTAACAAGGTATCAATATCATTGATATTGGATGCATTTGCACAGTGCATACAGGGATAATCGTCGGTTGGTGCCTCATTCCATCTAAATTGTATAAGGGGCCTCTGCGAGTTGGCTTTGATGCGACCTTTCGTACGTCTTCCAAAGGACTAGGACCACAGAGTCCAGAGATAAGTCAGACATCAAAAAACATTGATATAAGGAATCTTAAATACGTACACAAGAAACATGTAACCAAAACATTGAAATAAAGTGTTTTTTTAATAAATATAACTAACAAATATATTGCCTACTGTAAAAGCCCATCTATGTATAAATAGGTTAATCTTAGGTTTTACTAGTACATTTCCATAAGTTGCTGTTCTCGTTCGAGCTTTTATAGCAACAAATCCTTTATTCCATTAAATACATATAAATTATGTTTTAAATTAAATATTAGAGTATCAAATAGTCACCGAAACACAGCCAGGCTACGGATGCTAGAAAATCTACATTGGGTCCATGTAAGGCCACGAAAAAGCGGGCAATATAATTTAATCATTTAATCAAACTGTACTCTGTAACAAAATATTTGTACGCTGGAAGTATCAGAATATTAAGGACATAATAATTACCTACTGTTACAACTTTTTGTAATATTTTGACAAATACCTAATTTATGCATTTGTTAATACAGATGCAATTATTATTGTCATTTTGTAAGTTTAAGAAAAAAACTTGTGACTTGCTAGTTTTATCACGAATTTATTGGTTACTTTTTTTTGGGGTGTTTCCATTGCGAAGATCGCCCTGAGGACACGGTGGAGCATACGGTGGAGGTCTGCCCGGCTTGGGCGGAGCACCGCCGTGTCCTCATGGAGGCGATCGGCGGCGGCAATCTCGGACATACCGTAAGTTAGACAGAGAGCGAAGCGCTCGTAACGACGGCCGATACTACGAATTTCGCTTAGGGAGTAGGCCCCCTGGTCCAGGCCATGGTACGGAGCGAGAGTGCATGGCTAGCAGTCGCATCCTTCAGCGAAGCAGTGATGCTCGCAAAGAGGGAGGCGGCGCACGTGAGGGGAGGCAGTGCATGCGCCCTCACGGCCGTAGTCTTCGCAGGAGACGCCCTGGGCGTCGGGAATCCCAGGCTGATTGCCGGCCACCGTAGACTCGGGCTTGCGGACGGCGTGTAATGTAAATCAGGTAGTACATCAGACCCATCTAATTATAGACCTATTTCAGTACTACCTGCCTTTAGTAAAATATTTGAGAAATTAATTTTAGACCAATTGCAAAGATTCTTTAATAAACATGATTTATTACATAGCAAACAGTTCGGTTTTACAAGGGGTCGTTCAACTACCGATGCCGGTGTTGAACTCTTACAATGCATGGGAAAATAAATACGATGCCTTGGGCATTTTTTGTGACTTATCTAAAGCATTCGATTGCGTGCTTCATGAAACTTTAATCAGGAAACTCCGCCACTACGGGATCCGGAACACCGCTTTGGATCTTCTTATTTCATACTTGTGTAATAGGACTCAGTATGTTGATGTAAATGGGAAAAGATCTCCCAGATCAATAGTATCAATGGGAGTCCCGCAGGGCTCAATTCTTGGTCCTTTCTTGTTTCTTATTTATATTAATGACTTGCCTTACCTCATAAAGGATAATCATAATAACCACTATATATAACACACACAGTGTTGTTCGCGGATGACACTTCACTTTTGTTTAAACTTAAACGTCAGCAGCTGGTTAATGACGATGTAAATAGCGCAATCTCAAAAGTAGTTCACTGGTTCAATGTTAATAATTTACTTCTTAATGAAAAAAAAAACCAAATGCATTAAGTTTACGCTACCTCACGTTAGGCAGGTGAAAACTAGTGTGTTGATAAAGGGCGAAGAATTGAATCCTGAAGATAGCGCTGTATTCTTGGGCTTAACTTTGGATGCCAATCTTCAGTGGGAACATATAGATAAATTGTCGAAAAAGCTAAGCTCTGCAGCTTACGCTGTTAGAAAAATTCGTAATTTAACTGATACAGAGACAGCCCGTTTAGTGTACTTTAGCTATTTTCATAGTGTAATGCCGTATGGTATTCTGTTGTGGGGAAATGCCGCCGACATTCAGACTATCTTTGTCTTGCAGAAAAGAGCTGTTCGATCAATTTATAAATTAAGTCCGAGACATTCTCTCAGAGATAAATTAAGGAGATTAATGTAATGACTGTGCCTTCACAGTATATTTTTGAAAATCTTTTATATGGCCATAAAAATATTAAATTGTTTAAAAAATACAGTGATATCCATAGTATAAATACTAGGAACAAACACAAATTTGTTGTACCATCAACAAGGCTCAGTAAAATAGGTGGGTCATTCAGATGTCAATGTATACGCTTTTATAATAAACTTCCAAGCCATGTTCAAGATCTAAGTATCAATAAATTTAAATCATTCATTAAACGTAAGTTGTGCCTGAAATCCTTTTATACTGTTAAAGTTTATGTTGAGGACACAAAAGTTTGGGATTGACTTGCTCCAATTTTTACATACTAAATGTTGTTTTTTTTTTTATTGCAAACTTATACTCTGACATTTGATAATTATTTTAAACACTTTGACATGAATATTTACTTTAGAAGTATAATATTATTTTTGTTTTAATTATTGTGAATGTAAGGACTATTTGGGTCATATTTTGTTTGTTTTTGTGTTTTCTGTTTTGTGTTTCATCTCTTTCTCAGCTAGTTTTAATATTAATCTGACAATTTGAGTATTTTATGCGGCCTACCCAAATGTCCTGTCTTTGGTATTGTTCGTCAAATCGTTGAGCTCCTCAAGTTCTGAGTTGAGCTGTATGATTACTGATAAATGCGTGCACTGAATGGACAGGTCCACTCAATCTGTGTGGTTCTTTCTTCAAAAGACCATTTCAGACACCGATCCACATGGTCTTCACATGATCTGACCAAGATTATGTCTGGACTTTAAAAGAGACTGTGACCTCTGAGTTTGTTTCGGCCTTTCTTCTCAGAGTAGTCAGATAGGAAACGCCGACGTCATCTAGTTTAAAAAAATATGATTGACGTGTAAAAGTGTTTGTACAAACCTACTTACAGAAATAAAATCATTTATCATTTATCAATGGGTAGCTCGCTGTCCGGTAATCACCAAGCAAGGGTCGACGGCGCGTTGTGTTCCACGCGCGCCTCAAAGAGATGTCAGCAACAACTGATGAGGCCCGCAAGGGCCGATGCCTGCCAGGGGTGCGGGTTGTTCGAAAGAGATACCGCGGCCCCTGGCACACAGGCAACACGGGTGGGTTTTAGTCAATAAAAGTCTGACACGCCCTCCTTCTCCACCCAGAGCGGGAGAAGTCATTTGATGGTTTCCCACCCAAAAAAAAAAACGGACAATATACTCAAGTAGCTCTTCAGATTTCCTAGATATAGGTGATGGTATAAAATGGTTTATTGATTTTTTTATTTTTATATTGGCAAATTTTGCGCCCACCTTTGATACGCGCCGCGGCAAGAGCCCTTGCCCTGCCTGCCCCACTCTAGTTACGCCACTGTGCGTACGCATCCGTTCAGCGGCGGAAAGCTGAACGGACTCTATACAAAATCGTGGTTTTCTATGGACAAAAGCTAATCAGACCTGAATAAGTGTGAGTAGTCCCTAATAATAGCGTGGGCGGGCGATAGAATGCGACGCGGTGGATCGGTGTCAAAACGCAGACGAAATCGCGGGCGATGTGCTAGTTACTGCCCAAGTAGCATTGCAAGCTGTATACAAGCTGTATTTTAGTTCATTTTTATACTAGAAGCTGCATAAAGGTTGTATCAGCGCTTATACAGCCCTTATAAGTAAAAAAATGGGCACATTTTACAGCTTTTTGTATTAGTAGAGCTGTATAGTAGCTGTAGAAGAAATGAATAAGCTGTATTAGAGCTGTTATTCGGTGTACAAAGAAACCATTACACTGCAGATATTATCTTCAATAATAATAATAACGTTTATTGTTCAATTAGGACTAGATTACATGGCAAGGTAATATAATATGAAGCACAATCATAGTTTCTTAATCTAGTTAGTGGGTGCCGTACTGTTCTACTAGATAGGTTACAAGGTAACCTGTGTTTAGGAGAAACAGTTCCGATCCCCGTCATAAATGGTTGACTTATAGATAGCACGTGTAGGTATGGATATCAATATGTATATAGTAATCATTGCAGCAAGCTACAAGATAAGAGACAATTTAGGGCTGTTAAACAACAAACAAATAAAAATCTTATAAATATCTTGTAAAGAAAAGAGTTTCAAATAGGTTTTTGAAAAGAATTACAAAATAATAAAAATTAGACGAACTAGATTTTCAATTAAATAGAACCGTGAATGGCGACATTGTTATTTATAATATTTATTAGTAAGTAAACGTAATCTTGGACTTAGATATCTGAAGGTGTTAATTGGTGAATTGAAATTGCGGATTCAAATTTATTGTGAACCTGTCTGTTGTTTCCGTCTGATGTTTTCCGTCAAAATATTCAAGCGCCAGCAAAATAATCGATCTGATATAAATGAAAAATACTATTTGTATGGTAAGTCAATGTTAGTTTTTAAGGTTATAATAAAAAACAATTTTATAATAACAGAAGTGAGGGTAGTGTGTCATATCAAGCTGAAAATCATGATATATTCCTTAAATTATGTTTCAAATTTTGTTTTATACCTACATTCGAAATTACGAAAATGGCGACTATTTGCTAAACAGCTTAAACGATAATCGGAGTGTGTTATAGTCTGAGTAGCTGTACTAAGTAAGTTAAGGATTATATTGTACACCTTTTGGCTGCTAATCAGCTTTATAATAGAATATTTTTATTACTTAGGCTGTATATCAGTTCTCTATACATAACTTATAATGCTCATAAGGGTTACTTAAAAGAAATTAAAAACGCTGACTCAAGATAATACGTACCTACATATGGTAAAACTAAAAGAAGTAGCTGTAAATTTTTTAACCCACGAAAAAAAAGGAAGAGATTCTCAATTTGACCGTATATTTTATACCTAAGTAAACTTATTGTAAAGCATTATTAGTTTGTTGTATGTATTATATCAGTTTTATTTTATTTTCAGGAAAATATGGCGACTAAAATATAAGCAACCATTGAGAAAGGGCAAAACAAGCTTTGCATTGTACCAAGTTTGTGGGAATCAAAAGGCGAGTTAAGATGGCCAAGAAAGCGATTAGATGTCAACAAATTAGTAAAGGATGAAACATCTCGGCCTTTACATAATTGGTCCACCTCAAAATGCTGTGTGAAAAGGCTATCAATATCGTCATATGACGAAGCAGTAAGAGAACTAGATCTCATGGTTCAAATCAATCATCATTTGAACTACTTGCGCTGCTTTATGAAGAAACGTAATAATCATGTTCCGAAGGTTGAATTAAATGATAAATGATAAATGATAAATGATTTTATTTCTGTAAGTAGGTTTATACAAACACTTTTACACGTCAATCATATTTTTTTTAAACTAGATGAAGTCGGCGTTTCATCAGTTTCATGAAAGGCCGAAACAAACTCAGAGGTCACAGTCTCTTAGATCTTGAACATGGCATGAATTAAATTTACACATTTAACATAACTGTTATGATAATTAAAATTACCCTGTTTAATGTTTTTGCTACGGAACCCTCTTCGTTGGACGTCGACGGAATTGGCGGTTGACCGTAAAGTCTTTCGGATCCCTTAATAAAGATTTAATACAGTTTGAGCTGTATAATGACTCAAATCACTATTAGAAAAACAAAAAATTTTTTTGACACTCTAAGTTCTAAATAGGCTGTTATATTGATGTTGAAAACGCTTGCGTGTTGCTTGGGTGATATCGATGAAGGAAAACATCGGGACTTATAGTTATGTAATTTAAGTCAGTAATCGCCAACCCGTCTTGAGAGCGTGGTGCAGTAGGACAATCATAACAATGCACTGGCCCCACCTGCCTCTTCGAGGCATACGAGCCCGTTTTTTAGTTATTTATATCGTTATGTTTATCTAGATTTACTCATCATCATCATCCTTCTGCCCATGTCCCATGTTAATTTCGGGCAACGCAACATGTTGTCTCCTTCCATTCTCCACTGTCAACCGTCACGCAATCATTCTGTCAAAAAATAACGTACCTAAGCTACTTACTGCTTTTTTATTCTCCAGGTGTCAATGATGAACATCTTTGACCTGTCCTAATCTGTTACTATAATCTATGCAAGAAAGCCAAAACATGACCAAAGAAGACGTTGAAAACGTTTTTCTAGACGCCTGTTAAACGGAAGGGATGGAGTACCTGGCCTATTCAAATGGAGGTATGTACTTACGAAATGCGTGTCTGAAATAAATTAATAACCTACGTGGAAAATACGAGAAACAGTAGAAACACCACCTGTACCAATAAGTACGTGTTTTATTTACACGGTTGCATAAAGTCTCAACACAATTTTACTTTTGGTGCGTGAGGCAGAACGGAAGCAGGAAAGTGCCTATAGCAGATATTTCAGCGCGCAACTATTCACTGGTTGGATAACGGATTTGGCGGGAAAACATCGAAATTTTTACCAGCTTTTTTTTCTTTCAACTTGCAATGTTTGTATGTTTGTCCGCGTGGATTCTTGCAACTCAACTTTGAAGCAGATATCTTTACCCGATTGAGATGAAATTTTGCATACATATATGTATATCGACAATGCAATATTATGATGACATGGAGCTGATCTAATGCTGGAGCTGGAAGGTGGCTTCAGGAATTCCGCAATAAAACGACACAACCCTATCGAGTTTGGGCTCGTTTGATTCGTATTGACGAGTACTTTAATCCTATATGGTAACCAGGGTCTAATGCTAGAGCTGGAAGGTGGCCATGGTAAATCCGCAATAAAACGACACAAACCCCATCGAGTTTGGGCTCGCTTGATTCCTATTGACTAGTACTTTGATCCTATATGGTAACCAGGGTCTGGCGCGGGAGCTGGAAGGTGGCCATAGATACATAACACTTTAAGTGCTCAAAATAACACGTATGTGTGGGTTCTACGAATTATTACGACCTTCCTAACCGACTTCCTATCGTTATTTCTCAAGACAAAGTTTTATTTTCGTTATATATATGTATATATGTATGTATTATTTTTCGAGTAACCTATCCCTTATGTTGCACCTGCCATGTTTTCTCTCTGCATCACCCTAAGGTTGACTGGTAGAAAATGCCTCAGGCATTAAGTCCGCCTTTGTACAGTATTTTTTTACTTGTGCATTAAGTTTTAATAAATAAATAAATAAATAAACGCTGCAAAGAACTACGTCGTAGTAAAACCCGCATCAAAAATAAAAAATAAAACTTTTTAAAATCACGCTTTTATTTAATTGCTCTAAAAAGAATAAAATAAACTTCAAATTAAATCAAACCAATAAATTTAGTACATGTATTACACAATTTATTAAATGATATAAAAGCTTGTCGCGAGATTTGCATATTTTAGAAACATTTTCTTTCATAGAATTACTCATAATATGTAGGTATGTCAAGCAAGACTAGTTAGTACACAGATAAATCTCGCGACAAGCTTTTATATCATTTAGGAACTCAGACGCATGAGCATTTAACAAAACGCACTTATCACAGTAACACAGTACAGATAATTACTGAGAAATTCTTTAGGTAGGTCTTCTTAGGTAATTCTGCTATGATTTGATTTATTGCCGTGTGAAAATGTGATTTTGTTAAGGACAAATAGCCGACCTGAACATAGTTGTGAAAAGGCTAGGCAGATCATGATGATGTTATGGACGAATTGAAAACGTAGCCAACGATTGATTTTTAAATTAATGACTATTGACATGTGAAAAACAAATGGGATGCCCTAGTCTACACTTACAGTAGGAAAAGCCCTACCTACTCTTTTCCGTATACTTATACTAATTTCGATAACAGTGGCCGAGCGACACCTATAAAATAAAAAATAAAAAACAATCCAGCAACCGATAAATGCTTGCTGTAATCAAAGAATTAAGGTGTCTAACTTATCTTAGATCTAAGTATCTTTCAACTCAAATAGTTACCAATTATCATTCATCATCGTTACTACTAAAATTATACTTTTTAATTGCCCATTCTATTACTATAATTCTATCTAGCAAGAATTAGGTACAATAAAAGCGCGTAAGCGTGTCAATGGCAAAAGATGGAAGGTGTACCCATTATATGCGGAGATAATAATAGTAGTTGTTTCGCTTGTTTGAATGAGCACAAATACGATATTTTTCCTATTATATTTATGGTTCTTCGCTTCTACCCCTTAGGGACGTCATTGATATTGGCATTGGCAGAGAAAGTAAATAGTAATCGTCCTGGAGCTCAGCCACCCATTACGCGAATGCTATAAAAGTGAGTGGTGCTTCCTCAGACATATCATTACGTTCATGTCTGCATCGGCCGCAGGCACCGCAATATGCAACACTTATCGGTAGGTATATCATTTATAAAATAAACGTTCTTTATAGTAAAAAAAATATTTTAAACGCAAAAATGTACTAAAAGTTTTTTTGAAAATAAACGCGCGACTTGTACGTAATGTCGACTGTAACGAAACGTTTCAAATATGGCGCGACGCGTTTTGGCGGGAAAACAGTGATGTGTCTTGTGAAGAAAAATTAAGTTTTGTTTTGCAAAAGTGCAAGTGAAGTGTTGTTTGTGATCAGTGTGCATTGTGTTTATTGTGATTCAATGTGTCTTGGAGTGTGGTTAAGTACTAACTTAGTACCTACCTAGTAAAATTCATATGTATCTAAATACTTGCTAAGTGTGAACATGGAATATGATACAAAAGAAATATCTTCTCTGATCATTTATTTGTAAATTAGTTTATTCAGAAAAAAGTTTTCCTTCAATTTCCACTGTATGATGATCAATATGTCTGACTTTTGGGATTTTTTTTTTATATTAAATCATACGCTATCTATACCATTGCTTGAAAAAACTTTAAAAAATAAATGTGTATTTAAAATGAAACAGAAGTATTTTATTTTAAGATGTGGCTAATTACTTATATTGATTCAATTTAAAACCCAATTTAGGTTCCCCAGTTTATGAATTAGACTTGGGCTTATTTCACAAATTAGGTACATTTTTAACCAAAAAAATATAGAAGACACAGATTGTCATGATATCACAATAATTTTGTCATCGCTTTGTTACAGTGATTTTACAGGAAACCGACGCTTATCTAAGCACATTCCCAAGACTTCAAACAAAAATCTACCTTTACTTTACCCATCAGGAATTCAATAGAACAACAACAACAACAAAAGAAAATATTTAATGACTTCCTAATGATAAAGGTGTTTTTTATTTGTTCGTAAACATAAGTACCTATTTATTATGGTACCTATTGTGCATGATTTTTCAGATTAATGCTATCATAAAGGTAGGTACATACCAAACGTAGTTCGTCACCTAAAATGGAAGAATACGGAAAGATGGATCGCGTGCTACCTAAGCGCACGCACCGGCGACGTCGAAAGTAAAAACTGATTATAAAATATATGAAGCAGGGAGATATTTGCAGTAAACACGCCTTATTTAATTGTCTTTTGCACTTATCAATTTCTTATCATTGACGTGAGTTGAATTTAAAAGACGTTGATGGATTAGCTTTGCTTGACTCAACCATACTTGAACTGTAAACATGCAAAGAATAAGTAAGCGACAAACTCTTGTTTTCAGTATAAAGAAATACTTGGCACATGGACGGAACAGCATTTTACGATACGCTGATTTCCAAAACTGAAATCTATACTTACCACTCAGGTCCCCACCCCCCTATTTCGACTGATAAGTAATATTTTCTTTTCAGACGGCATTCCTGATCATTTCGTTAGTGATCGTCGTCAATCAAGGAAGTGGCGTGACGGCACAAGATGACAACGTAGACGAGCCACTCGCCATAGAGTCTAAGAACAGAGCTGTTACTATAATACATGACCCAAAGTACGTAGCGCAACCAAAATCTAACAACCAATCACTGACGAGACCCAACTTGCCTACTCACAAACCTGAACAAAGACCGCCAAGTAAACCGCCCAACATTCCTGATAAACTAGTGAAACAAAAACACAAATTCGAAGTTCCTCGACCTCACCTCGGGCAGATACAAAAACTACCGCCGCCACGCCTCTATCCTAAACAACCTGTGAAGCTGCATCATTCACCAAACTCTATTTACAAGTTTCCTAGAGTGATCCCGCTAACTCCGCACCATAGGACATATTACTACAAGACTAACCGACCGTTAGTGTATGCCGCGTCAACTGGTAGACCCCTACTAGTTGCAAAGAGCCCTAAGTTCAGCTTGCCCGTCCAAGTGATCAATGGCATCCGATCCGACTTTGTCAGGCCGCCGAAAATCAACACGACGAATAATAATACGACGTCAACAACGTCCACGTCCAGTACTACCACCGAAGCTACCACCACGACTACTCAAAAAGTCCTGCGGACGAAAAGAATATGGCCCAAGCGTGAACTAGACAAAGTGAACCCGACTTTATTTATACACAACATGACATTGACTAAAGTCAACACGACATTGACTAAAGACAACAAGACTCTAACAAAAACTAACACCACTGACGAACCTGATCGTGACACCTCGGAGAGCATCACCCACCGAACTAGATACGCGTACAGAAACACAACGACTGTGACGACTACTACGCCAGTCACGCCATCAACACCGCGCGTCTACCGCCCGGTCACCAGAAAGCTTAAAGTCAAAACAACCACGCATCTACCACCGATCAATTTCACTCAAATCGAACCTAACGACTGGGTGCCGATTTTGCCCTCACATTATCCTAAATTCAAGAAACCCCCGCCGACACCAATCACTAAACGATCGGACTTATTCACTGCCCATCCCGCCGCGCCTCAAAGTAAGCAAATGATGTACTTACAATCTTTTGGGCTTGTCCCAGTGCCGAGTTCTCAAAATCCATTACATATTATGGGCAGAAAAAAAATGGTTTTCTTCAAACGAAAACGACAATTGAACCCGTATTATTCTGGTTACAGTGGGAAGCGGGGACGTTCGCCGATGCACTACATGTACGGGGACCTAGAGAGCGATGGCAGCCACAGTCGCCCACGAGTCGTCACCAAAATCAAACACCACCATCACCACCACCACCACAGATACATTAAAACTGTTGATAAACCTGTCAAAGTACCATACAAAGTCGAGGTTCCTAAGCCATACCCGGTCCCAGTGGAGAAGAGAGTTCCAGTACCAGTGGAAAAGGTCAAAGTGGTGGAGAAACGAGTGCCGTACCCGGTTACCGTTGAGAAAAAGGTTCCTTATCCAATAGGGATCAAAATACCACACCCTGTGCCTGTAAAAGTGGTCGAAAAAGAGTACGTACCAAAACCGTATCCGGTAATTCACCACGTGCCAGTCGTAAGACACGTGCAAGTGAAAGTGCCGTATCCAGTGGAGAAAAAGGTGCCGTTTCCCGTGGAAGTGAAAGTGCCGTATCCAGTGGATAGAGCCGTCCCAGTGCCCGTCCACGTAGAGAAGAGGGTACCATACCCGGTGCCTGTAAAAGTGCTCGTTCCACAGCCGTACCCAGTCGAAACGAAAGTGCCTTATCCAGTCCAAGTGAAGGTGAAAGAGCCAGTCGAAGTAATTAAACACGTACCGATAAGGGTACCGTATCCCCAACCATATGCCGTTAAAGTACCGCATCCGGTTCCGGTACCCTACGAGAAAAGAGTGCCTTATCCAGTCGAAGTGGAGAAAAAAGTGCCGGTACCAGTCGAAGTGCTTGTTCCACAGAGAGTAGAAGTGGAGAAACGAGTGCCCGTTTACGTGCCGAAACCTTATCCGGTTGAAAAGAGGGTTCCCTACCCGGTCAAAGTTCCGTACCCTGTAAAAGTCAAGGTGCCTGTTAGAGTGCCGGTAAAGGTGCCTGTAGAAGTGCCGGTGTACCTTCATCACCCGTTCCAAGTGTATACAGATGATCAGTACAGCTCTCAGTACGGGGGAAATTCTGTGACTCAGAGCACGCCTGTTATTTCTAGTACACCGCATTACACGGTTACAGCGCACGGGAACACGGGCTTCAATGGTTTCCAGTCTCGTTCTGACAAAGAGCGAAACAACGACATCGACCAGACCAGCTAGTTAAATAACGAACTTTTAAATAATATTCAAAGTTAAGTTGTTATAGCACAGTGGAAAGTCCTCGACCCACTAGAATACTGTACCTTGTTATTGATAAGTTATTGTGGTGTGTGTGGAATGATAATATAAGTTGGATATGAGTAAATGAATGGTGCTGTGATATTTAATGTGTTGTAATTTTATGGGAAATCAAAATCAAAATCAAAAGTCATTTATTCAAATTAGGGTGCGAACCAGCTCTTTTCGAACGTCAAAATACATAAGACAGTCCCCCAAAACGCCCACCCTTCACCTCTTCCTAGTGCTTTAACTGGGAAGAAGAAGTGGCGCAACAAACTCCCCAGCAGCACAGCTGTCTGTTTAGTCGGATAGACTTGATTCTATACATAAATAGGCAAACTAATAAACATTACGAGACACAGAACAATAATTAGACAAAATGTCAGCTAGCCATACCAATAAACCGACAAATAAAATGAAAACTGTCGAGGCCAAATAAAGCCTAAAACAACTCATCATAAAAAATATTGTTATGAGTAAATCACGTCACTACCTAATGACATAATGGATAATAATAAAAAAATTGTTAGACAGGCAATAAAAAATAAAAGAATAATTATATGAACCCATTAGACGTGTGCGTTATTTAACGTAATCGGTTTCAGAAAGTGCTTACGAGGCTGATAATCGTGTAACTAGTTTCGTGGACAAAAATGTAACGATTATTTTACGTACGTAGTTCTCATAGACATGACACTCCCACAATAAACGGCGTACCTACGCGTAAGCGTTTCGTTCAACAGATTATTATTACGACTCGCACAACGAGAGTTAAGAGTCCCTTCGGAATAGGTATGGCTTATGCGTAAGTTAAAAACGGCAATATAGTAATCGGTGCGCCTATTTTTTATTGCTAATGCCCATGCGAATTTATATGCAATTAGAAAGAGTTAAAGTTCATTATGGTATTGCTTTTTTTAAAGAAATTGCGACCGTTATTTGTTGAGCGCGTCCTTTTTTTAATTAAGAATTTTATTTATTGCAAAGGATGATTCATGGTCTATATTATTATACCATGGGATGATTGACGATTGTTATTGTTATTGTCTTGATCCTGTGAACTGTGTGTTCTTAAAAACTTTTTGCGGTTTATTAATAATATTACATGTAGGTACTGTTTTCTTTGTGAATAAACATTTCCGTAGTGTAAATCAAAAATTTGATGTAAGTAGGTATACATTAAGTTTTTGATAGATTTTTTGTGGAATACGTGGATTATCATAAAATTATGATGGACAATAATACTTAGGCATTTAAATGTTCTGTCTATAGAAAAATTCACAAAAAATACTTTAAAATGAAATTTTGCAGCCAGTCCTAAGCCTGGAAAAGTATGAAGGGAAGTTCAATTTATAAAATTACATACTACTCATAACATAAAACATGCGTAGCATACTATAATACCTATAAACTGTTACATATTCGTAATTATAGGTAACATAACACACATTAGTAAAACTATTATTATAATAAGTATAATCTGTAACAATTTCGCAATCATAATATAAGTAATACAAACGCAAAACCAACCAATGCCGTACCGTATACAAAAGTAAATAGTTACAAAAATAATCAGTTTTGAAACTAGTTACTCATAGAGGTAACTTATCACACAAGTAAAACCATTATTATAATACGTATAACCTGTAACAGTTTCGTAACCATAACATAAGTAATACAAACGCAAAACCAACCAACGGTTACTGTATACAAAAGTAACTAGTTACAAAAACAATCGGTTTTGAAACTAGTTACTCATATCCGCGAAACTACGTATAACCGGTTACGCCCAAAACACGTTACGACCCACGTGTTCTACACGTGGGTCGTAACGTGTTTACCCCATAACCCATATAACCTGTCACTAGATACGCCAATTCTGGAGAAAGAACATAAATATTGTCTTGAGTTAATCACAGCGGCCAACTATTCTTGTCATTTAAATAGTCGTTGATGGAATAAGCCTTTAAACAAAGGATGGATTTTAGTTGAGCTTTAAACGCATTAAAAGGCAAATCTAGCAAAGAAGACCGAAACTTGTTATAAAAAGTACCAAGCCCAACAAATGAGTTATGAACCTTATGAAGCCGGTGAAAGGGAGCACGTAGTTTGTCCTTATTTCTTGTGTCAACGGTGTGAATATCACTGTTTTTAGTGTACAAGTGTATATTTTGCCTTTAAATAAGATGTTAGCGAATATGAATTGTGATGCCACCGTGAGAATACCAACATCTTTAAAAAAATCCCTCAAGGAAACGCTGGCACCTAGCTGGTAAATTGCACGAACAGCACGTTTTTGAAGAACAAAAATATTTTGAATATCACCAGCTTTGCCCCACAACAGAATACCGTAGGACATAACACTGTGAAAATAACTAAAGTAGACTAACCGAGCTGTATCGACGTCAGTGTATTGTCTTACTTTTGTGACGGCGTAGGCGGCTGAACTGAGCCTTCCCGCTAGGCTTGATATGTGTGATCCCCACTGAAATTTGGCATCTGCTGTTATACCCAGAAAAACTGCCGAGTCTACGGTTTCAAGCACCTCTTTATCTAAGACGATGTTGGGACCTAGATTTCTAACATTCGGTAAGACGAACTTTACACATTTTGTTTTCTTGGCATTGAGAACTAGGTTATTTGCAGTAAACCAATCGGTAACCATTGAGAGTGCACTGTTTACGTCGTCAAAATCTTGTCTATTCCGGTCTACTTTAACACTTGGACATTTGTATGTTAGTTTAGGTACTGGGCAGTAGCAAGAGTACCTTATCTAAAATTCGCTTCGCAAATACAATAAATATATATATAATATATCTAATAAATCTGTAGACGAGCGAGTTTCTGTACATTGAAAATATTTCCAAACAAATTGTTGGCATTTTATAAAGGATAACCAACTGATGTAATTTCTATAATTTCCGGAAGTTTTAAAACGATAAGTAGTTGGGATGTTAATATATGACCGAAATTACACCAGCTGTTGCAATTTCTATATTTTTTATATTTTTTATCAGTTTGTCTGTTTGGATGTGAAAGATTTATTTGAACAGGCATCGCGTAAAAAGAAGGAAACTGATATGGTTAACATTTATAGGTACCTACTCAAACATTTTAACTCGGAGTAATTATTCTTTATTGTCTAGTTTGGTAGAACCAACTTTGGGCTAAAATCAGTGCAAAAGAAAACAACGTTCTACGTTCTTTCGTTTTACTAAAGACAAAGTATCTGCAATAGTACAGAACGTAAACACCCCTGATAGACAATATTGACAGCCTAACTGTAGATCGATCGAGTTCAATGGTAACGCCGGGCGGTGCACTGCAGAGCTAGCGCAAAATTACATGCCTGCAAAATGTCACTCACCTTCGCAACGAACCGTATATGACTTCATTAATAAACGTACGTGAATGTGATCCCGATTTCACGACAGATTGAAAAATATAAAAGAATTTCGTAGAAACTAGAAAATCATCGAATTTACCGACTGATTTACTCGAGTATTTCCCAGTATAACCGAAGCTGTTGTGGTCAGACAAAAAAATGCTCACACTTAATAACATCTTAGCCAATCTCAGATCGAACGATCCGTTTTGTCATTTGTCCATCCAGAGTAACTTGCTGAAGGCCATCACTGAACGAGTAACTCGTACAGTTGATGAAAGATAGGTCGTAAGTATACGGCCATTACAAAAGCCCCATCTGACCTAGGTGGCTGGCTAGATCTTCAACACGACAGTCTTTCACCAAACGGTATATACCTCCCGTACTATAACAGCAAGTTCATAAACAAAGCCATACAAATCTAACAATTAAATCGCCGCTTAATAGACGGAGATTACGTGCGGAATAGGAAGTGTCGATCGAAAGTGAAGTCACAGTTGAGCTGGCGCGCGAAAACATAGACGTCACACTCATATGGTTCAACCATTCCGACGCAATACGTTAGGCAGTTGAAGCAAAAAAATCAGCGTCAATTATAGTTATACACAGTTGTTACATATATAGACAGCTTACGAGTAATCCTCTTGGACTAGACTGGGGTTTATTAGACAATGGTTCAACCTATCCAATTTCCTTTACGATGTAATGCAGTTTAAGTCTGCATTATTTTTCCACGTCATCTCTTTCTGAGGGCAGCGGATGGGCACTCACTACAGGCAGGGTTACACGGAAATTATAGGTCTGCAAGGAAATACGTAATGGGACTGACTGCCTAGGTGAACTTACATTTCGGGACTAAAAGTTTTCACATAGGTAGGTGGAGATTAGGGTACCAAACTCGTACTGATACGCAGCTAGGTTATCGGGTCCAACTCCGAGCGCATTCGCTATGCGATTTTGCTTACCAACCAACTTTTGATTTAGGTATGTCTATCATGAGTCCTTTCAAAGACAGGGATCTGCGTTCACCGTTCTGCAGAGAGCTTACAACGTTTCTAGTGGCTCAAGGCATAACAAACTAACTACCTGCTTAGAAATAAACCTGCACCCCGAGGGATTACTCACACTTATTCAGCTCTGTTTAGCTTTTGTCCATAGAAAACAACGATTTTGTATAGAGTCCGTTCAGCTTGCCGCGGCTGAACGGATGCGTACGCATCTCATACAAAAGCTCTAACTGCGCAACTACTCTAATTGCGTAACGCACGATCAATCATAATCTGAATCATTTTGAAACAGATTGCTAATCCATTGCTTCATATAATTATGTTCTATCTTCTGCTATCTTCAAATGCCGCCTGCGAGCACGGCTGTCCCCGCCGCCACCGCCGCCCCCGCTGCTTCCCCCGCTCGCGCGCCCGCCCGGTTCATGTGCACGTAATATTAGACCGCAGTGAAACTTTTACAAGGCGGATTATCATTTGCTGTATTCAAAGTTAGTTTTGATTGATTGGAGAAGCATGTACGAGATGAGCGATTTAGAAGCAATTTTGGATTTATTTTACAGTACTCTGTATAAGATTTTGGATGACTGTGTTCCCAGGAAAAAACCTAGTCTAAAGTCGCGGTACATTTATCCGGAATGGTACACGAGCGAAATAATAAAAGATTTAAGTACAAAAGCTAGACTTCACAAGATATTTAAAACAACTAAACTTAGTAGGGATTATGAAGAATATTCTAAATACAGAGCGTTTATAAAAAAATCTATAGAAACTGCTCACAAACTGCATCAACATAAAATCCAGTGTCAGGTTGCTAAAGATCCTAAGTCATTCTGGCAATACATTCGATCAAAGAGAAGTGCAGTATGCAAGAAAACTATTATAAAAGATGGTGAGCAATTATCGGATAACGAGTGTGCTAAACAGTTCGCAAAGTTTTTCGAATCGGTTTACAGCGATCAGCCGCCACGGCTAGACGCTCAGGCGGCGGCGGCGGTTGGAGCGGCGGGCGGTGCGCGGGTACAACTCGACGCGCTGAGTCTGGAGAACGTCAGAGGTGCACTTGAGCGCCTGAAACCGAAGCGCTCAGCAGGCCCGGACGGTATACCGGCATTTCTTTTTAGAGATTGTGGTAGGGTGCTCGCGGAACCGCTACTATATATTTTTAATATATGTCTTCATTCGACGACGTTCCCCACTCAATGGAAGATTACGCGGGTCATTCCTATACCCAAAGGCAAGGCGGGATCGGACATAACTGGTAATAGACCGGTGGCCGTGCTGTCGACGCCGGCCAAGGTGTTCGAGTCTGCTATCCAGCGCTGCATGCTGGAGCAGGTGCGTGGACAACTGGCTGACGCGCAGCATGGGTTCCGGCCGGCGCGCAGCACTGCCACCAATCTGTTGAACTTTATGGCGCAGGTGGTGCCGGCGGTAGATGCTGGAGGGCAGGTTGATGCTGCTTATTTTGATTTAAAAAAAGCTTTCGACATCGTCGACAATGACATCTTATTGACGAAGCTCGCGAAAGTCGGCTGCACACCACATCTACTACACTTCTTTGCCAGCTATTTGCAAGATAAACAGCAGTACGTAGATTATAATGGGTGTGAATCCGACCCATATCACACCTGGTCCGGTGTGAGCCAAGGCAGCAATTTGGGGCCTTTCGAATTCATTATAATGCTAAACGATTTGCCGGAAGTCGTCAAACATGGTTCTTGTTTATTATTTGCGGATGACCTCAAGTTGCTGCTCGAGGTTCATAGTGAAGCGGATTGCGAACGATTGCAGGAGGATATAGATAGGGTAGTGGAATGGAGTCGGGACAACAAGCTTTGCTTCAATGTTTCGAAATGCTCGGTGATGAGTTTTACGCGCGCGCGTGCTCCACTACTGCACGAGTACGTGGTGGGTGCCGCGCCTATGCTACGAGTCTCTGAGGTGCGGGATTTGGGGGTTGCTGTCACTCCTGATCTGTCGTTTCGCGATCATATTACGGGGATCTGTAAAAGGGCGTTTAGAAATTTAGGATTTGTTCTGAGACAGACAAGGCACTTCACTAACATCGCAACCGTCAGGGTCCTGTATGACGCACTTGTCAGAAGTCACCTGGAACATAGTGCTGTCATATGGGCTCCGCATGAAGCCAAGTATTCGGTAATGCTGGAACGCGTACAGAACAAATTCACGCGCCACTTGTATAGGAAACTATATGGGGTATATCCGTTTTACCCATTGATGTACCCCACTCTGTTTGTGCTCGGTATGGTCGGGTACAACCAACTGAGGGTAAGACGGGAATTCACGCTTGTCTCGTATCTGGTGAGGTTACTTCGTGGCATTGAGCATAACCCAGGAGTACTGCAGCACCTGAATTTATGTGTACCATACCGCTTCGTGTGGAGGCGGCGCCGCCCGCCGCTCCTGGCCGTACCGGTTGCCAGGACCAAGCTTCTCGCCAAAACACCACTTACCCGCGCAATTCGGGTTATTAACGAACTTCATTTGAAGGTCGATGTATTCACATGCCATTTGAGTGAATTCGCAAAAATTCTGTTGTTTATTTTATGTTATAGTGTAGATTAGTCTTTATGTTGTTGTTTTTGCTTATTTCTTATATTTTTAATATTGTGTTTGTTACGTTTTTAATAGTTTTCAATAGTAAGTTAACTTTAAGACCGCGCTATCGCATTAGGTATACACCTGTAATGATAGTTGTAAGGGAGAGTTTAATAAATAAATAAATAAATAAATATGTTCTAAAAATGTGTCTGTGCTCAACAACGTTAATAACGCAATGAATATTTTTGAACTGTCAAAATGAAACAGATTATGATTGATCGTGTGTTCCGCCATTAGGGTGCAGCTGTTAATACGCTGAAAAGCAATGACAGATGCTATCTGACTTTTGCTCCAAATATTTCGGCTCCCACATACTTTAGATACATACAGGGGCATATCTACCGCCATATCAGCCGTAGGTACGTATAAATTATCCTCCTGTCCCTCGCACGCTCTTTCTGCACTCGACGCACTCTTGGACGTTAAGCCTGACTGTGATGTGTTCGCGGAAGAATGAAAGATCTTCCCAGTAGGTGTTTGAGTTTGTATTGTGAGATTAGCATATGACTAACGAGTAGTTGTGTACTTTTCGTTATTGTACTTAACTTATTGTTTGTGTCTTTTAACCCTTAACCAGGCTATGGGTTGAGCATTTCCCACATGATTTTTAGGAGCTTTTACCGAGTTTTGGTAAAGAATCTCCCACAATCTGTCAAAAAAGTCAACATAGAAATATTACCTATGGTAACACAAAAAAAAAAGTAGAACGGAACGTAAATGTCACTTTTAGAGCCATTTCATCTGTGGTCGGCCGATACACAAACGTTTTCGTGACAAGTGCACCTTATTTTTATTCGCTATGGCGAATCGGAGAAAGGTAAGTCGTACAATTTTTTGATATGTTGTAGCATTTGAGTTTTTCTAGTGATGTGTGCATAAATTATAGGTAAAAACTTCTAAACTATTATGATATAACGAAATAAAACATGTGGGGAACCATATGACCTAAGCCTGTGATTGCCTAATTATTGCGGGAGTTATTATGTCCATTGCCCGGTGAATTGAAATCTTTATTTTATACTAGGTTTTTGCCGCGGGTTTTATTTAGGATTTATTGAAATATAAAATGTGGGTAGTGGTATACTTTTGTCGTCATTATTTGTCAGTCTACTTTAGCGTATTTTTTGTTATTCAGGTAATAAACGATCGTCAACTAGAAGATTTACTAAATAAAATATTTTCTTCAGAAGAAGAAGATTAAAGATGACCCATATTTAGACTATGTCCCAAAACCATTCAACGCAAGATTGAACGAGATTCAAGGTATGTCAAACCGACAGTTATTACAAATATTAGACGATGATGAAGCTTATGAAGAGTCACCTGAAGAGGAAATTCCACCTTGCATTACATTGTCTGCACCATCCCATGACTTGCCTGAAATGCTTACTCCTTCTGTTGACGAAGAAAGGGCTGCTTGTGTTTTGTTTTCACCATTGCCTGACTTACCTGCTCACTCTGAAATGCTTACTCCTTCTGTTGACGAAGAAAGGGCTGCTTGTGTTTTGTTTGCACCATCGCCTGACTTACCTGCTCACTCTGAAATGCTTACTCCTTCTGTTGACGAAGATAGGGCAGCTTGTGTTTTGTTTGCACCATTGCCTGACTTACCTGCTCACTCTGAAATGCTTACTCCTTCTGTTGACGAAGAAATACCACCTTGCGTTCGATTGCCTGCACCATCCTCTAGCATACCCGCTAATGTGCCAACTTATGCTGAATTGCATGTACGGGATAGAACATGGACTACACATGTTGAAAATTTTAATGAGTACAATTTTGACAAGTTATTAGAACCTACTAAACCATATAGCCAGCAGAGTCTCCCCATTGAATATTTCAGTAACTTATTTCCGGATGAGTTTATGCAAATGATCGTCGAATACACAAATCAATACGCACGCATGAAACAAAGCAAATTCTGGGGTGACACCAACGTAAAGGAACTAAAAGCATTCCTAGCTATAATCATCCTAATGGGAATAAATCCTCAGTCAGATATAGAGCTATATTGGAGCGCAGATCCTTTTTACAATAACATAGAGATTAGTGGTACAATGACATGCAAGAGATTAAAAAAAGTTTTAGAAAATCTACATGTTTGCGACAATTCAACTCATTTGCCCCAGAATCACAAAGATCACGACAAATTGCAAAAAATAAGACCCCTGTTAGACTGTCTCAACAGGTCTTTTCAAGAAAATGCCACCAACTCGGAATCCCAATCAGTGGATGAAAGTATGATCAAATTTAAAGGGCGCGACAGTAAGAAACAGTACATGCCAGCCAAGCCCATCAAAAGAGGGTTCAAGGCATGGTGCCGTTGTGATTCCAAGACTGGATATTTATATCAGTTTGATATTTACACAGGCAAAGACCAAGAAGCCAATGAGGAAGGATTAGGTTACAGAGTTGTAATGAAACTTGCAGGGAATTTACCACGAAACACGCATTTGGTTTTTGACAACTTTTTCTCCTCTTTGGCTCTGATGGAAGCTCTTTATCATAGAGGTATTTTGGCAACAGGAACAGTGCGAATGAATCGAAAAGGCCTACCTAAAGATATGTGTCCACCACGACCTAAAACACCTGAAGAACGAAGACTTGCCAAAGAAAATAAATTGGATCCTGGGGAGTTTACATACCGCTTCTGCCACCCCTGTGCTGTAATCAAATGGCAAGACACCAAAGAAGTTTTTGTCGTAACAACTGCAGTTAACCCAACCAAAGTGGAAGTGATCCAGAGAACTCAAAAGAACGGGCAAAAGAAAGACATGTTTTGTCCTACTGCGATCGCAGAGTACACAAGGAGTATGGGTGGTGTGTATCACTTTGATCACTATCGAAGTTCCTACTCAATTGGCCGCAAATCAAAAAAATCCTGGTTCCGGATGTTTTGGTTCTTGTTTGAGAGTGCCATTATAAACGCATATATTTTATATAAACACAATAATCAAAATCGTAAAAACATACATCGCGATTTCCGATTACGGTTAGCTAGAAGTTTGAAATCGGACCATATCTCAAACAAAAAACAAGATCCGGTGGTATACAAAAACAAAAAAAATAGGTAAAAAAACTTTTTCAGTTAAACGGTTTTATGTTAAACATACATTGCAATGTTTAAGATAAATGTACTAAAAACCAAAAAATAATAAAATAGATACAGTCGTGGGAATTATAAACATATGCATAGACTAGACTAAAATAAAACCGTGGGGCACGTCAATTGTCTACAATCGTTGATTAAAATGTTTGTTTTGTAATGTTACACTATAATTAGGCAGTTGTTCAACCGACAACGATGGACGTGTGATAAGTAGGGCTAGAATGTGGAAACAAGCTAGCAAGCTCGATTATAAGCGAGTTTTAGGGTTTCATAGTGGTGAGCGAGTAGTACTTTTATCATATGTTTTGTCGATTAAAGACAAACTACGAGCAGTGAAACGATTCCTCGCCAGCCAGCAGTGTGAATGTCCAACGATAAACTAGTTGAAACATCTCTTTTATTTACATGGAGTGTATAACTATTGGAATTTCCATGAGCAAGAAAATAGTAAGTAATTTCCTCACCGTCTGCGGGCCAACTGCCTATTTTAACGACGAATTAAACGATTCTTCTATCGCACATTAAGTCGATAATTTGTAGACAATTGACGTGCCCCACGGTTTTATTTTAGTCTAGTCTATGCATATGTTTATAATTCCCACGACTGTATCTATTTTATTATTTTTTGGTTTTTAGTACATTTATCTTAAACATTGCAATGTATGTTTAACATAAAACCGTTTAACTGAAAAAGTTTTTTTACCTATTTTTTTATTTTCTAGTTTTTAGTTTTTATTTCGCATTCTGTTTAATTCATTTAGTGCTTCATTATTGCAAGGTTTCTTGCCCGTTAGTTTTTTGCAGTCCAACTCCTCTATACGTAGTCCCTGCAAAGATCTTACTCTACTAAGAGCCACGTAGGCTTGACCTTCTTCAAACAGTTTCGCACCTAAGTATACGACTGCGTGATCCACAGTGCTGCCCTGCATTTTATGTATTGTAGAAGCCCATGATAGTATTAAAGGCAACATTCTTCTTTCAGCCGTCCCGTAATTGTACTTAGCTGGAAACTGTATGGCTTTCGGGTGTATAAGATGTACTCCGTCTCTTGCGAAATCAATTCGGACGGAAGGTACATCTGTTGCATACATCTGAGTTCGACGAAATTGAGGCCAAACGATTTCGTTGATGTAGCCTATAGCGCCATTTACTAATCCCTTTGAAACGTCAATATTGGACCGTAGCATGACTTTTGCCCCCACAAATATTTGCAGTTCCGCTGGTAAACCCCCAGTTTTGTTGATATCAGCTGGTATTATAGTAGCTATATCCACATTGTCTGCATTTCGTGTGGCGTGTACTAGCTGATCCTGCGCTTTTATTTTGTAAATGCGAGCACCATTATTTCTGTACAAATTCAATACAGCAGAGTTGTGGTCGTTAACTTGTTGATTTGTGGGGTATACCCTTAACGCTTTGTCTATTGCAAACTCATCACTCGTGTCTTGAAGAAGTCTTCCCATTAAAATACTAAAATGTTGGGTTGTTAGCTCACCGACTCTCAAAGCATTCAAAATATCAATAAAAGTCTGGTCACCTTGCTGACGCATATTTTCAGTTAATTCACACAGCGTGAATAAACGCCAGAGATGTGTAGCTGGTTGGAGATGTTCTGGCTGTTTGAAAACAGGTGTTCCTGATCGTTTTATAGGAGGCAGTTGTAAAAGATCACCGAAAAGTAATACGTTTACTCCTCCAAAAAACTCATTTTCACAGTTCTTAATTTGCCTTAATCGAGCGTCCATCATGCATAACATTTGATAAGACACCATGGAAATCTCGTCGACAATCAAAAATTCTGTCTGATGCCATTGTTGCCTCATTATTCGCAAATAGTTTCCGGACAGTGGTGACATACCTGTTATGCGGCCGTCTTTCTGTACAGGCAATTTTAAAGTACTGTGTATCGTAGCTCCATTTATTAATCTAGCTGCAACTCCTGTTAGTGAGCAGACTTTAACCGCATCCTTTGCGTAGCACCTATTAATTTGGTCTCGTAATAACTTTAATAGAAAAGTCTTGCCCACACCAGCTCCTCCTGTAAAGAATATTTTTAAACGTTCTTCAGCACCTGACTTTTGATTTTGTATGGACTGGGTAACTAATGTAAAAATTTCCTTTTGTCCTGCATTCATAGACTGCTTAGCCTGTAAGAACTGGTCTTCATTCATTGGCAAATAAGGAACTTCTTCTTCATGGTCTAGTTCCATCGGCTCTGCGTGTTCCAGTATCTTTCTGTTTTATTTGTGTTTGTATTTTTATATTTTTTTTTACCATTTTGTTCCCACGAGTAATGGACATTTAAACGGTCGACCCCCCCAGAGGTCCAATAAAGGGGCAAGGCTATGTACAACAAGATGCGCCTGAGTCTTGAGGGGAAAACGCTAACGACATATTATTTTTATCCACCCTAATGCCATACAGTTCTCGGCGCGTTTTAACCTTTCACCTTAACTTGGGTGGTGTACCGCTAACGACGTATCATTTTTAGCCACCCTAACGCCACACAGCCCTCAACACGATACAAAATCTTGACTTGGGTGGTGGATTCAGGCTGGATTAATCAGATACCTAAATTACAGATTCAATTTCTAAATTTAAATCTTATTATTATACGCCATTTGGTGGCTGCGCCCATCTTAAATATTGAGGTTGTATAGTGCACTGTATTCTTCTTGTCAAGCCCTTTTATTTGATACCCATATTGGTGGGATTGATAAAAAATTGTTATCAGCCATTTGGTAGCGGCGGCCATCTTAGATTTCAATTTTGCATAGTAAATTGTATTCTACTTGTTGACACCTTTCATTTGATACCCATGTTGATGGGATTGATAAAACCTAAGTTATCCGCCATTTTGTAGAGGCCGCCATCTTGGATTTTAATTTTATATAGTACATTGTATTATACTGGTTGAGCACTTTCATTTGATACCCATATTGATGGGATCGATAAAACCTACGTTATCCGCCATTTTGTAGCGGCCGCCATCTTGTATTTCAATTTTTTATAGTATATTGTATTCTGCTTGTTGAGCCCTTTCATTTGATACCCACATTGATGGGATTGATAAAACCTACGTTATCCGCCATTTTGTAGCGGCTGCCATCTTGGATTTCATTTTTTTATAGTATATTGTATTCTGCTTGTTGAGCCCTTTCATTTGATACCCATATTGATGGGATTAATAAAACATAAATTATCCGCCATTTTGTAGCAGCGGCCATCTTGAATTTATAATGATAATGAATAAACATAATTGTATTGTCACCAAAATCCAAAGTGTATACAAAATTTCAGATTAATCGGTTGACAGGAAGAGGGTGAAATTTGAATTACTAAATTTGACCCAAGAATAATAAATAAAACAAACGGGGTGAGCTAAATAAAACCGTTTAAAAACCGTTTAAAAAAGGAGGTGTGTTTGGAGTTCCGGATGAAATAAGATTGGGGCAAAGAGGAAGTCATTTTTTGGCATTGTCTACATACAAACGGTGCAGGTTTTGTAGCACAAGGAAACAAGAAAAGCGGTCAAAATATGAATGCGAAATTTGTAAGGTAGCATTATGCATCACCCCCTTGCATGAAATTGTACCACCAAAATCAAAATCCAGAAATTTTCTATTAATTTTGGCTTTCTTTCTTTCTTTTCTTTTTTCTTTTTGTTTCTTTTTTCTAATCAAAATCCAGAAGAATAATAAAAAACTTTTTAGTTCATTCTCAATCCTTATTTGTACCACCAAAATCAAAATACAGAAATTCTCAATTAATTTTGGCTTTCTTTCTTTCTTTTCTCTAATCAAAATCCAGAAGAATAATAAAAAACTTTTTAGTTCATTCTCAATCCTTTTTCATTTGTTTATTGTGTATTATATATTATAAGGATAAGTGAAACAACAACAATAAAAAATGCTATCAAAATGACAATCGTTTTTTATTTTATAAATAGATATAAAAGTCGTCGTCTAGACAGGCAATGGGATTATGTTTTCCCACATGGTTTTTTTCAGGTTTTCAGCTTATTTTCTAAATATAATGCATAAAATCTCATACCAAACGTTATCACTCATCTAAATCTACGAAAAAAACATTATTACTGCAGGATTTGTCCTAGGCCTGGTAAAGGGTTAAATAATGTAATTGGCGTTAGTAGAAAAGTAGAAGTAAAAACATGAAAATTACTTAGGTAATTTGTTTTAGAGCTTACAAAAGTTTCATTCAAGCTACAGGCATGGTCAAAATCTCAAACTCTTGCACTTGCATTCTCTTAATAAAGCCATAATGATAGGACAACCTACTGACTCAGGAGTCTAGGTATTACATAAAGGCATATTGTAAAAAAAATACGGAGGGTATTGTTTTGGAGCTTCGCCGCAGTCGGGTAAAAAAGGTCCCTCAACATAAATTAATGCACGGCCACTTTAGGATTAGCTACAGTACTGCTTACATAAATGGAAACGGTAGTTACGGGAAGCAAAGTCAAACCATATTCATGTACCAAGTGCAAAATAAATAACTCCGCACCAATTACAAAGTGAACCCAATGGAAACGCCGCGCCGTGATTTTGTCGCTTCCTGATACGTATTGTATCTTTAATATATGCCACGGCATATAAATCGCGTGTGAACGTCTTTCGGAAGTATCGAACTTTGTAAAATGGAACAACAGAAATAGCAATCACATTTGCGTAGAATTAATCATTTTTAGTTAGAACCTGCAAATGAAATGGCGTGTTTACATAACGTTCGTGTATGGAGAAGCAATTAGTTCTTCTATCGCTGGTTAATTCCAGCCCAGAACATAGGTACCCTACCTACCTATTCGCGTGGCCTATAGAGGGTACAGAAAAATTATGATTGACGTCTTGCTGTATGTGTTGGTATTGTAAGATGTTTTTGTAAATGCATGCAAGGCCTCTCCGCCATTAAATAGAGGAGGCTGAGAAAAAGCGTTGTGCGTGTACTCTTTGAATGCACAGGCGTCACCCAGATTAAGACAGAAACCCTCGGGGCACCCATATCTTACACGGGTGTTT
Source organism: Polymixis lichenea (assembly GCA_949091785.1). Classification (NCBI taxonomy): domain Eukaryota; kingdom Metazoa; phylum Arthropoda; class Insecta; order Lepidoptera; family Noctuidae; genus Polymixis; species Polymixis lichenea. Next base: position 18,588,406 of record OX420931.1, on the reverse strand, counting down.
TCACAATTAGAATAAGTAGAGCCTTCTTCATACCTACGTACAGATGCCAGCACATCAAGCTATCCCAAACTGTCAAATTTTGCCAATTGAACGTGACCCTTATTGTTTTGCGATAAAGTTGAAAAACTATCAAATAAATTGTGTGCGTAGTCGCAGCGGAAGTCTCGAATTTCTTCATTTCAGTTTAGCAGATGTTTATTGTATGACGTCGTGTAATTGTGTATGGTAAATACAAATTTGTGCATCCAACCATTGGGGAGCTATTCAACAAAAACTGTTTCCGCTTTCCGCCGGATGAAAGTTTGTATGAGACTTCAGCAATTTTGACGCTAGAGGTCTGAAAATTGATTTAGGGAGTCCTTGTTATTATAAATAATAATAAAAAAAACCAGTGGCTCTCCGGGAATCCCGACAGAAATGAAAACTTGAACAATTACGTGTGTATTTTTTGAATCGTCAGAAAATAATTTTCCAGTGGATACATTTTCACCTTACGCTCATGTGGATGTAGCGAAATGGCCAAGCCACATATTTCGACTAAAGTGTAGAGTTTGTGAAGTTATGCCTTGTAGGGCGTGTAGAGTTAGAAGTTTGGCTCTACATGAGATCTAATAACTTTCTCCACGGAGCAAATACAAAGAGGAGATGGTGTAATTAGATTTCCCTAAGGAACAACGAGTGACAATTTGCGGGGTGAGGGGGTGTTAGATCCCGCCCACTTCTTTAATTTCCATCTACCGGTCAATGGCAAAACTACTCGCTCGTTCTGTAGATTTTACTTTGTAGTGACGTAAGTATCTCACACTAGATGTCACTAAGTGCAGGATGCAACAGGGTCGTACTCAGAATTTTCGTACCAGGGAGTAAGTTACTAACTCCGTTTTTTATATTAATTTTGCGGACCAGCTAGGTACGTATTTTTTAAATTGAAATAGTGGTATTAATTTTTGTAATACATTGCTGTCTTAGATTATCTTCGGAAAAAATCTAGTACATCATTTAGTACAAAATTTAACTAAATAAACTAGATAGGCTTTAAGTACTTTTAATTAAGTAAACAACAACTACCATACAGTATGGTAGTTGTTTTTTACTTTCCCTCCGTGAGACAACTAGTATGCACCATAATAGTTGTCTCACGGAGGGAAAGTACTTTAAATAAATTATTTTAGATGGAATATTTAATTTATAGGAGATTGTATTTTTTATGAGTATATTTCCATTTATGAGACAGCTGCGGAATATTCAGTACAATAATTGGATTCCATTACGGCCCTGTGTTTTTGTTACTTGTCAGGACGAACGCCAACAATACACTGACAAGGCCACGCCTACTTGATGACGTCAGGACTTAGTCGAGAATCACAGTGCACAGTTGTTTAGGCCGTCTCCTCTCTGTATTTACTCCGTGACTTTCTCTATATAGGTAGGTAGGTACTGCATGGCCGCTGTTTCGTAGCCACTCAAACTTGGTCGGTTTATCCATGTATTACGGTTGTTCTGGTATTTTTATTATATCTTATTATACTTTTACGTGTATGTCTTCTGAAGGGTACATTTTTCCAAATTCTGCTTTCACACAAATTCAAAGCAACGTGGGTAAAAAAATTACAACTCTGCACGAAACTGTTTTATATGATTTTCATCAAATAGCCAAACGTCAGCGTAGCGGAAACTTGATTATCTCCGCAGTTTAATGACACACAAATTTAATTTCAACATACACATTTACCTATCGTTACACACTAATTATTGAATGCAATTTTTTTCTTGTGCGTCCATTGGAAAAAGAAGTGCCGCTAGGATGACGTAGTCCCAGCGGAAACAGTTTTTGTTGAATTGCTCCCCAATGGTTGGATGCCCAAATTTGCCATACACAATTATACGACATCATACACTAAATATCTGCTAAACTGAAATAAACAAATTCGAGACTTTTCCACTGCGACTACGCACACAAAGAAATTTGATAGATTGGGGTAGCTTGATGTGCTGGCCTCTGTACATATAAAATTTATATAATTAATCAGTTTGTTGTTTGGCGCCGATTCATAATTAGTCTATATAGAATTTGATAGTTTATATTTAAATAAGCTCAATCCTCAAGACTAAAAAACTTAAAGTACTTATTTTTTGCTTTTTACCTAATTATTATTTGTTTTGTAAACTTATTGCATTGTAACCTATACAAAGATAGGACTTCAATAAATGCATTCTCTAATTTAGTAAAGACACTAAATTAGGTCTAAGTTCCGATCCGATTTTCTTATTAAATAGGTATATCTACTATTAAAATATTATTTGACTTGAACAAATGGCCATTGCAATTTACAAAATTCAATTAAGGCTATGCATCCTTCATCCGCCCTTTCTTGTTCAGTCATGTTTAAATCTTCAAATGTTTTTTTCTGAAACATGATAATGATTTACTTCTAGCTTCTCGATCTCGATTCTTTTTGTTTTCGTGTCAAAGTATAATTATCTAACTTATTACTATGATGGCAATGGCCAGTGTATCCTCGGAATTTCCATACAACCTAACCTTTAATATTATATTTTTATTAGTATTTAGTGTGACCTGCATTATTATTAGGTTATGCAAACAAGAAGACATCGACCCCTGAAGGCCACAATAATACTAAATATATATATATAAATAACTCTATGCAATGGGACCGGAATTGTTCGAGACATCTTTGGTCTCGTGGTTCTGGTCACCACTGCGTCGACTGTTGGGAGGACACGGCGTGGCACACGCTGGCAGAGTGTGCCGCTTGGGAGGAGCCGCGCCGTGCCCTCATCTCAGGAGTAGGCAGTGACCTGTCGCTGCCGGCCGTTGTCGACTCGATGGTCGGCAGCGAGGAGTCCTGGGACGCGGTGGTATCCTTCTGCGAAACAGTCATGTTGCACAAGGAGGCTGCGGAGAGGGAGCGGGAGATTGCTTCCGCTAACCCGATCCGCAGCAGACGCACCGGGCGTCGGCGGAGGGCGGATAACGCCCTCTTCCAGCCCCCCTAAATGGGTCCAGGGGCGACAGATCCGGGGAAATCTGTCGCCCTCTACTTGTTTGGACCCGAGATGGCGGCGCGTAGTGTTCCACGCGCGCCTCTCTATGACGTAAGGGGGGAGTTTAACACCTCACTCCCCCCCTATCGCGACGTGGCCCGCAGAGGCGGGCCGGCACTAGCCGGGGATCGCGGAAGTCACATCAGTTCCCGTGATCCCCGGTGCAAGTGAGAGACGGAACACCGGGGTGGTTTTAGTCAGTAAGAGTCTGACAGACCCCTCCGCCCTCCCCGGGGCGGAGGACATCCATGAGGATTTCCCCCCGTAATCAAAAAAAAAAAAAAAAAGGTTTGTCGCGGTTGGTCCATGGATGGGTGACCATCTTTACGTACCAAGGCCCCTCCCTGCTTCAGAAATCACGTTAAGCCGTTGGTCCCGGCTGTCATTCACAGATCTTTTACAGTCGTTACGAGTCGTCAGAAGTCTGACCACCAGGGGTATCGTATTAACCACTTACGTCGTGAACGTCAGGTTGGCAGTCATTTCATGTAAAATACTGGTACTTAGCTGTATCTAGTTAGACCAGAAGCTGACCCCGACATACTTGGGCTAGGCAGATGATGGTTAGTTTTAATAGGTTTTAATATCATTATGTTCATTCAAACAACTTACTTTCTTATATGCGCCGACACCTGAGAGTCCATACAAAGTGACATTGTATCATCGATAATGATGATGTATATAAAAACCATTTTAAAAAAAAACAACCGACTTCCAAAAAAACACAAAAAAATTGGAAAATAACTTCAATTTCGGAAGGCGGTGACAAAAAATTTAATAAAATACATATCCAAAGTCACCGACTTGAAGTCAGTTGTTTTATTTTTTTTAAGTTTTTTTAATTTTCACTTTTTAGTTATAGTACCTACCTACCCCTCACAATTCGAAATGTCATCATCCTCGAGGTGTCACACAATGCCTATTTATGCGATAGCAGCAATCGCGGTTTCTTTGCTGTCTTTCAACTTTTCACCTTAAACCCCATACAGTTTCAGGGTTTAAATCAGGAGATCGTGCTGGCCATGGAATATCTTTTACCGTCAGCTGCATCGTGGAGGAGGGACTCTGCGTCAGCTGAAAATATACGTAAAATGCAACGCGAACGCTTCGTCCAGGACTAAATAGTCCACCTGATGGCCTAAATTGTGCGGAAATACAACTTTATTTACATTCTAAGTAGTAAACGTCAAAAATGATCTCAAAATGAATGTCAAAAATTATGAGGCCCGCACGCCTAAGCGGCCGCGTTTGGCTGATGATAAATCATTCAACCTGCTTCACCAGTTTTCGCCCGCTTGACAATTTGTCACATTGATTTTAAGATCATTTTAGTTCGAGAAACTGGCATGTAGCGCTTCGAAAGAAAGAGAATTATCAAAATACTACACGCTCCACGAAGATAGAAAAATTATGTAAACTAAACTACTGCTTTGAAGTAAATAAAAACTTAAAATGATGTATTAAGATTATATTTAAAAAAAAACACAAGTTAAATATTATGTAAGTACCTATTCCTATTTTATATGTAAAAATATTGGATTGTAACTTATACAAAGACAGGACTTCAATAAATGCATTCTCTAATTTAGTAAAGACACTAAATTAGGTCTAAGTTCCGATCCGATTTTCTTATTGAATATCCGATTCAAATATTATTTGACTTTAACAAATTGCCATTCCAGTTCATATACTCCAACTGAGGTTTGGTTTTTCTCATCATAATCCACCCATTCTTTTTCAGTCAAGTCAACATCTTCAAACGTTTTTCCTGAAATATAATAATACTTTACTTACTTTAAATTATTCATTTCAATGTTGTGTTTTTGTTCATTTATGGGGGCGTTTGGGGTCGGTGTAGATCTTAAAGGTGGATTTTTTGCCAGATAACCCGCACCAAGAAATGCTGCCAATAGGGCATGCCTACGTGTGTGAAGCTAAGCTGCTATCAGGCGCTCACCAACAAGTGCTTCATACATGTCCACGCCATCCCTAGTCTGCCGCCGCGGTCTAGTGATGGACCCACATACTTGAAGCTTTGTGTTTCGTCCCCCATGGGCAATGCTGCGGTCAACCTAGAACTCAAGCTTGCGACACCAAGCGGTCCGACGTCATTTGCGGATACGACACAGATTGAGGCACAAGTAAGCCAGATAACCAATTCAATGTTAGACAGCTACCACACTGCCTGCCCAGAGACCACCCGTAGCACACCGGGCAAACAACTTTGGTGGGGCGCTGACCTGGAGCGCAAGCGCGGGAACGTAAGGAAAGCTTTAGACCCATGAACACATGTGCGGATGAGGACTGGGATAGCTACTATGCAGCCAAATCCAGCTACAAAAGCATCAGATACAGGAGTACCGCGGGTTGGCGAAAATTCCGTGGCGACATCGAATCTTGCCAACAAGCCAACAGGGAAAGGAAGGTTCTGGTGCAACAGAATACATCGGGGCCCGCTACCCTCCGCAAACCTGATAACACACTCACGACGTCGCCTGAAGAAGCAAGACGCGTCCTAATTGAAACTCACTTCCCTGGATGTGTCTTATCGATGGGTAATCGACTGGCAAGTAATTCAAACACCATCAGAAAACGGCTGGCGCTACGCACACAGGGTGATCACACTGGAAAAACTCCAATGGGCCAGCCGAAGCTTCCATCCTTTCAAGGCAGCTGGCCCCGATGGAGAATTACCCGCCTTATTGCAGTGGGGGGGAGCCTCTGTCGCAATGAGACTAGCGCCTCTAATGAGTGCGTGCCTGGCCTTTAGATGGGTTCCCAAAGGATGGAAGGAATGAGAGTTATTTTCATCCCAAAGCCAGGTAAAGGTGACTATACTAACGCCAAATCCCACCGACCAATCAGCCTGACCGCTTTTCTACTGAAAACATTGGAAAGGCTATGAGCTGAGAGACGGCGCTCTCAAAACCATACCGTTACACGGTAACCAACACACATACAGCTCAGGTAAGTCGGCCGAATCTGCTTTTAAACAAGTGGTCAGCCAGATACAAGAAGCGATATACCAAAATGGCACCTGCCTAGGCACTTTCATAGACATTGAAGGTGCCTTCGACAAAACCAATTTCTCCAGAATCGGTAGCGCCCTCTCCAGACATGGGGTAGAACAGGTACTAACGGACTGGATTACAAACATGCTTAGCAAACGAATGGTTCGTCTTGATGATGAGCAGCAGCTGGCCATGATAGCCAGAGGCTGCTCCTAGGGAGGGGTGCTGTTTCCCCTTCTATGGAATCTGGTGATAAATGACCTTATCACCAAGCTCAACGCCAACCATTACTTTACAATAGGTTATGCGGACGACCTTGCTATCCTTGTTTCGGGGGGGGGGTTTCCTTGTAACAGGAACGATCTGCAGCCTCACTCAGCAAGCACTACGTATGGTGGAGAGATTCATACAGCAGGAAGGGACGATGGCAGCGGCGCGTCTAAAGGCAATAAATCTCTGGAGTAAGACAGACACATAACACACCGCGCTGCTTAAGCAACTCAACAGTGAGTTCCCCATTACGATATGAAGGCAATAAATGACACAGACAGCCCGCTGTGTAGGGCCTGCATGGCGGATGATGAGACAGCGGCTCAAGTGCTGTTAAACTACCCGGTGGTCGCTAATTACAGGGCAAAATACTTCGGTAACCCAGGTACCCTACGTGAGATTATCAGGAACTCCAAGGCGTTGCTGGCCTGTCTCGAGGAACTGGGGTGGATCGAATAACTGATTCTCCAACACGTACGGCTTGACGTGGAGTTGCGGACAACAGACCGTTATACCTATTACTTATTATAATGCTGCGGTCAGTATCGAACTTCACACACTCTATCCACCTCGCGACCTGTATTAACCAAGTACGAATCGCGACGACTTCAGCCCCCGATTGTCGTCTGCGGTATGCGCGCCAATGTAACCCAATGAACTGACTAGGGGAAGAATACTAATAAAAGAAAAATATTATATAGATATAAAGGTTTATCAAGACAACAGAGATCTATGAAATCCTCAATATTCCGATCCCGACTGCTTAAGCATACGAATAAGCTTGGGCGGCAGCTTACTATACCAGAAAGCATCATGGGTGGGAACTTTTCTACCATAGCAGTCAGTCCAAAGAGTGACTTGCAAAGATAGGGCAAACTCCAATGGGAGTGGCGCCCCATGACATGCCATCAGAGCCATCTCATCTGCTCATAATCTGGAAGACACGTCACTTGATAAAATCAGAAAAAAGAAGCCAATTAAGTTAAAATGGAATCATCCACCAGTGTCAGACATTATATGTCTCTTCAAATGAAATTTAAACTCTTGATTTTATCAGTGGAGCCACAAGCCGCTACTGAACATTGATCATCTGATGATGATCAATGTTCCTTAGCGGCTTGTGGTAAGAGAAAACTGGAACAAATTGTTGCATAACAAAGATGTGTTATGCAACTTACTATAATAGAGAAAGACAGCACAACGTTTTAATAAGAGCAAATAGGATATTAATAGCTTACCATCATCTTCAGCCACTGCTATCCATCCAGATTTAGGTTCAAAATCAACAGGCTCCACGCCCCGACAATCAAATATCACTAATGTTTTGAACTTGCCCTCATCGTTGCTGGTAAACTGACCTGCAATATTGAGTAAAATAAAATGGAATAATTTATGAATGGAAGAAAAATAAATGTTGTGCTGACACCAAATAAATTGGGATAAGGGCCGTAGAATGATGATGGTATCTACACTCACACTGTAGTGATTAATCAGACAATTTATTTTAGATTTTTTGTCAAAATTGGAAACTTGATAATTGGGCACAAAATGCGAATTTCAGAAGAAGATCGTCTAGAACTATCCCTGCTTCAGAGTAAGGTTACACAACTCTGGGCAAGAGCCAAGAGTACTGGTGTTTCTGTGAATGCAGACAGGACAGTACCTCCTGAGGTTATTTGAACCTACCATTGCTGCCTTCAATAATATCCATACTGTTCTCTCTGGAACACAGTTTGCATTTTATCAACAAGTTAGTTTCCGACCTATTGTGTTTCTGCGGTATTTTCTCTGCCTCAGTAAGGTCGTGAAACTTCTCAGTCACTTCGCCACAACTTCCACACTTTAATTTCAAGAACCATTGATAGTATGGATGGTTTGTATATAATTTTTCGATGGATTCTAAGGTTGCTTTGATCTGGAGAGCGATTTTAACCATCTTGTAATGATAATATTTCTATTTTTGAGTAGAAATTATGGATTACCAACTACGAAACGAAACACCGACAATAACATAAAAAATCGACGTCAATGTTAACATCATTCATCATAAAATTCTTACCAGTGTTGCCAACTCCAAAAGTTCAAATGATCGATTTTCCACGTCAAAATGATCGTTTTGTGCAAAATTATCGTTAAAAAAATATTCTCAAAGAAAAATACCTAAAACATTAATCAAACATTGATAACAAACGACAATGCCAAGTCACAGGAGGAGTACATGCCAAGTTTCACCGTACCGTAGCGCTAGCAGCACAAACCGCCAAACTTTACACACGACCATGGAGTGTATCACAGGTCACAAGTCTTAGTTTAATTTTTACAGTCTGTATTCACGCGTGCCCACAAAATATAAAGCTAGCTAGAAGAAAATATAAAATTTAACTAGCTTTTGCCAGCAGCTTCGCCGGCGTGCGGCAGAGTTCGAAACTGATCCCACAGGAACGTACCTCTGGGATAAAAACTAACCAATGTGTTCATTCTGGTTATAAACTATCTGTGTGCCAAATTCCATTCAAACTTGTTCAGCCGTTTTTGCGTGATTAAGTTACAAACATCCAAACATCAAAATATCCAAACATCTAAACATACATACAAACTTTCACATTTATAGTATTATGTAGGATCTGAGAAAACCATAACGATACCTACAGTATATGCGGAGTCGCGGTCGGATGGAAACAAGTGTTATTATTTTAATTTGAAAGAAATGTGGTGGAGAGAGAGACATTTACATGTTGATGTTGACATACTTGACAGTTGACGTTGACCTTTTGTTGACAATTTGCGTTGTATTTTGTCTGACAATTGCGTTTTGTTCGAGGAACTATTTCTTTTTTCAAAGCTCTATCGTACAAACATTTTACAATCACTATCGTACATCTTACCATTGGCCAAATTATCGCACGCCCCCATAATTATCGTACAGGTTGGCAACCAGCGACCATATAACCCATAGACGCCTAATAACAGGCGACCGATGTCTGTCAACACATCAGACTTATAGATCTGATACAGGTCACCACTCAAAAATTTCGATTCAGTTGCGACCACTTCTGTGAGCCGTAAACACTTCCGCGTTACTAAATAAAAATTGGTGAAAATAAATATTATAATGGCCCCTTGCACAATACGTTGGTGTGGTAATAATAGCCAAAATTCGAGTTTCCGTAAGGATGGCATAACATTTCATCGGTAAGTTAATAGTTACATAATCATAATTATTATTATTTTCTGATATTATTTATCGGAGTTCATCTTATACTGGTCAAACTTGTAGGTGAAAAAAGGTGCAAGGACTCTCGTTGATGTCTTTTATGTTGGCGTCCCTTTCTTCTGAATGCAATTTTTTAGCTATCTCTTTTCCTCTATTATTTGGTAAACATAACTAGTGATGCACCAAATCCTATGACACAAATAAAATTGTTCGATAAAGCAAAAACCTACACCTACTATTTATACGAAGATCTTTTGAATCACTAATTACAATAGACATTAAATTAATTGTGAAACGATGATTGATTTTAGGTACCCACAAGATCCTAATATAAAAATAAGTGGATTATTGCAACCAAGCGAGAGAACTGGTTCCCATCAACACATAGTATAATATGTTCACGGCATTTTACTGAAGATAGTTTTATGCCTATGAAAAACCGTCGTCGGCTACTAAGTTCAGCAGTACCAACAATGTATTTGCCTCTTTTGGTGAGTATTCCGTTTAACACCTTGACTTAGAAGGTAGATAGAAGCCAAAAAAGGTAGATAAATGTTCTATTTTATTTTATGTTAATTACTTTAAGTATATTAATTACATTAAATGTTAAAAAAATATTAAGAAATAGGAAGTAAGAAAGCCAATTAAATATAGGTATTACTAAACATTTTATTATGTACAATTTTAACAAAAATATCGATACCTTCGTGTTTTATTTAAACCTGTCCCATCTCTAGTGAGACGTAATGACCTTGGTAGGACCAATCAGAACGCAGTATCCCGCTTCCTCATACCCCAGCTAGTTGACAGAATTGTTTTGGTGCGTTAAATCAAGCATTAGGCTGCGTCTATGGGCTTTATGGTCGCTGTTGGCAACACTGATTCGTACCTATGTTAAAATTTTTAATAAATACAAGTCTTTTTGCTAGAATTAAAATAACATTACAAGTACGTTACTGAAGATTGTTCTAGTACGAGCATTGATTTACAAAAAACCCATGAAACACACTCAGCGTCTCAAAACCATCCGCATAAAATAAGCGCACAATTTAGCATTATACGCACACGTCAACTATATAGTAGGTATCGCGTCGCACAGACTGGTATTTGGTTCTAAAAGTCGGTCAAAATCGATTATTTATATTAGTTCTTAGAAATTAGCCGTTTCTTCAAAAAACGAGTATAACCGCTCCAAACAATAGCAAAAAACAAAGCGCTAGCGTCTTCCAGCCAGATATATTCCTCCTGATTGGAAGGTTCAAGTCATAATCCCATTATTAAAACCTGGTAAAGATCCTAGTGAGCATTGTTGTTACAGACCAATTGCTCTATCATCCACTCATATTAAACTTATAGAACATTTTATTAAAAACCGCCTAGAATGGTTAGTAGAAATCAGAAAACTGCTATCAACGACTCAATTCGGCTTTAGGAAAGATCTGGGTACAGCTGATAGTGTAGGTATCCTCACATCAGAGATTCAGCTGGCCACAGAGTACATTATTATCAGCTGGCCCTTAGTAGGAATGAGTCTGTGGTAGCCGTTTCCCTAGAAATTTCAGCTGCCTATGATGCTGTCCTCCTCAGGCAGAAAATGCAAGAGCTGAGAATCCCGGCTAGGATTTGGTGAATTATTTGCAGTATTTTTTCAGATCGTAGTGTTTAACTCAGGATTCTCGGGGAAAGACCTGAATCGAGGTCGGTTTGGAGAGGTCTACCTCAGCGATCCGTGCTCAGTCCGCCTTCATATAATACTACCTTTTGCAAGCGGATTCGCCCGCGTGGATGTCGAAAATTATCCCACGTGACTATGAGACCCTTTAAAAAATTAAATTTCAAACTGGTGTAATAATAATTTATTTCTCACGTAAGAATAGAATCTTGGATACTATAATAATGTTGTAGAACTTGCAACAAGCAAAAGAAATTATAGTTCAATATATTTGCGTAATACAGCACGAATGGCTATACATGTCAAGCTATAAGATTAGCTTAACCACCCTCAATCATTCTACACAAAATCTATAACAATCACATTCCAGAGCACTATTGCCAGTTCATAAAAAACTGGATCAAGGTAGAGTCAATCAAATACAGTTTCTATACTACCTACATAGCCGCGTTATCAAACATGTGAACCAACCACCATATGAATTTTGTCAAATCTTTGCTTCCAACAAACGCGCAATTAACAATATTGGCACATCGAACATTAGAAACTAGAAAGAGATTGTCACACATAATATATGAGATGAGAGACAAGGACGACGCTCTACAAAGCTGTTTTATTTTAGTAAAATCCGATGTGCCATTATTCCGCCGGGAATATAAATATATTTAATGACCATATTCAATCTGGATAGGTTGAATATGATCAACATCGGGACATCGGTACGATTTTAATGCCGTTGCCTTGATTGTCTGTGTGGAGGGTCAGCCCCATCTCTTGAAGAAGCTCGTTGTCTACAGGCGCTTGGAGCGACATCTTTGATATGACGTCCTGCAAAAAAGGTTGACAGTTTGTAACTATTGAAATTGATTGCTCGGTCCATAACGGTATAGTATTTTTATCTAAGTGACGCGCGCTTTACTTGTGGTAACCAAGTGCACAAACACACTGAATGTGTGGGTGAAGACGAGTAGCGTCAGCGCGTAGAGTATTTATGTATACACACAACTACGCACACACACACACACTTTCGACTGCGCCGTTGTCTGGGACGGTACCAAGAGCTCCTGCGTTTACACACACATTCACAGCGAGTTGGTACAATTGGTAAGCACAAGTAAAGCGCGCGTCGGTTCGTGAGATAAAAACACTGTAGTAAAAATGATGGCCAGCGGGAAAATAACCGTGGGGCGTTTTCGATTTCACGGCGACAAAAACCGCTCTCTATAGACGGCCGTCCAGCCGTTATATGACAGCACCGGTTCCTTAGAAAACCCAGGTTTTACTGTCAGGTTTGCACTATTAAGAATACTGAAATGATCTACGACATCATATTAGTCTTATATCAATGTTCACCTGATTTTCCGGGCAGTTCTCGCACAAGTTGCGAACAGCGAAGATGACCCACTGCATGATTACTGTTTACTACATAAGGAACGTCATTGTGATGGTGGAATAACCCTATACAATATTATTTTTAGTAACTGCGAAACTTGAATATGGTTTGTTCAGAATAACTAACTGAATCGATTCCAATAATTTTTACACCGTGTTATATTTTTTCCCAACAATATTTAAAAAAAACGGTCAAGTGCAAGTCGAACTCGTGCGTCCATTATAACGCCATAATAAAAAAGATATGGGCAAATTCAGATTTTCGCGAAAACTTGTAAGTACCAAAATTTACCTTAATTTTCAACTTTTTGAATTTTTTGGAATTTTTCCTTTATTCTTCTTTGTGCTGTAAGACCTTGCTTTTTGCCAAATTTCGTAATTCTAGGTCAACGGGCACTAACATATAGGTTTTTGACCCAAAACCTATAGGGTACTTCCGGTTGACCTAGAATTGACCATTTTGGTTAAAAGCAAGGTCATATAGCACAAGTAAAGGGAAAATTCCAAAAAATTAAATAGTTGAAAATTAAGGGAAATTTTGGTGTACTTACAAGTTTTCACGAAAATCTAAATTTGCCCATATCTTTTTATCGTGTTGACTCAGGAGCTTGATTTTTATACACCTAATAGGGACTATAAACCTCACAGTATCTAGTATAAATTTCAATTTGCTAGGTCCAGCCGTTCTTGAGAAAATCGGTGGTGACACACGGACAGACGGACAAGAGAGTGATCTTATAAGGGTTCCTTTTTACCTTTTGAGGTACGGAACCCTAAAAGATTACAAGTTAAACACCGAGCGACACTAAGTACCTATCCGCAATGATACGCGCACAGCACAGGTCACAGCAGTTCATTGCGGCACCAGGCGCAGGGGCAATGCGGGGCGGGGGTAAAACTACCAGTAATCCCTTGGGGGTTTTCCCCCAAATTTAGGGAGAATCAAGATGTCCAGGGATTTTTTGGGGGACATTTATATAGGAGGATTTTTGGGGGGTAGATTAATCAAGATTTTTTTTTAATTTTATGTATTCGAAATACATATTCCTTCGAAGAATCTTCCTTTCGCAATAACATTTCTTATAAACTGAATTTTCTTTTTGCTCAATAATAATTATAATAGGTTGCATTGAAAAAATGTTTACGCTAATGCCGTACTTGTGTCTTGTACTAAGCAACACGCAGGTGGTGCTGGTGGCTGAATTTCGCACTATGACCAATAACAACTTGTTATTCAACATTTTTTTTATTGTCTCACCACGCTTTTTCATACTACTTGAATGTATTTTAAATTTATATTTGAAATTACTTCTCAAACCGAGTGTACAACAAAATTTTTAGGGGCTTTTAATCACTATTTAGGAGAATTTCAAGTTGGTCCAAGTAGCAAAAAGTTGCTCTACAAATGTCATTAAAGCAAAAAAAAAAAAAATTTATAAAGGCTATATTATTGCTAATAAGATTGCGTTTGGGCAGAAGTTATAAGGAATAAAACCTCGTAGAGATTTTATAGTTACCATATAATAAGCTAAATCTGTTAATTGTGCAATTTGTTCTTTGAGAAAATAAATACTTCTAAACCGAATTCATGTTTCTCAGACCCAGAGGTTAAGGCTAAGCGTTAGTTATCAGTAACTTTAAAAATTTGATCACGTAGACATGCCGTGTGCCCGACGGTATTTCTCTTCGACGAAAATGGTAGATTTTCATACAAATTTTCATCCACTATTTAACAGTGGCAGAATTTTCAAAGGTCCTGAAATTCAGATTTTTATAAAGTAGAATGGGCTAAAAATGGCCTTACTGTTTCGCTGATACTGTAACCAAATTCTTTTGTTTTTGATGTTTGCCACCGCTCAAATAGAACCATAAATATTGTGAGAACATATGAAGGAACAATTGCCGTACTTTATTGTCTAGTGACGTACCTACTGCTTCAGCTATAATTTATCGAATCTATTATTTTAGGACATCAAAATGAATTTTGTATATATTTTTTATCCGTCTCCGGTCTTGCTGGATTACCGACCCATTGGACCATTTACCAAGACAAAAGTGGCATAGATGCAAGTATATGGCATAGATACGATACGATACGTCTTGGACGAACTTGATTGGGAACATGAGCACCAAGTTATACTGTTAGCGCATAACCACTGCCTTTACACTGCGCTATTTTTGAAGCACGTTATGATATTTTATCGTATAGTGACAGTGACATTTGGTATTCAAAACTGAAAGTTGTTCACTCAGAGCCAATATGATAAAATCACCGATCCGAGAAAAAATCTTGTGTTGCTACACACTGCGGACAAATTGTTACCATGTGATATTAATGTAGGATGATAGTAGCGAAGACAGTTCGGTGGAGAGTAAATATCATAGTTGATATGGATGAATCTGATTGAAAAAATCTTAGAAAAAAGTGTTTTGTACAAACTTCTTCATATACGACTCTCACTTGACTATTAATTTATCGATAATAATTTGTAATGTGTCAACACTATTTTAAGGTGACAATTAAACGTCATAATATTGCCTAGAAATAATCACATTTTCGATAGCAATTTTATGAATATAATATAATTACAAGATATTTTTTGTGAGTTATCGCGATTTAATCATTTAATTTGTTATTATTTTATAAGATTTTATGTACAGGCGGAGGATGAGCGAGTTTTTGAAAATTTTGACACAGGTTCACCCTCGACCACCCCTGACGTCCCGCAGGACTCTGAGCGCGAGCCGATTTAGCCCGATTTACTATATTTGAGTTTATTCAAAAAACAATCCAATAAACTAAAAATTTCAACCTTTAAATTCCCTCATAAATATGATTCCCTTATCGTACATGCAATTTCCACATTAATTTGTGCTGTTATTAGGAAATGAGACGGAAAATAGTTTCGAAATCGACCCTATTTCGGATTTTTTTTTTCATCAAGAAAATTGCAATTTATCGTGTTTTGAACCGTTAATTTCCCTCAAACAAGGATCTATCTATGACATATATTTTTTTTAGGGCCTAAATACACTAATTTGATCATTTAATCTTGATTCTGAAACAGGCAATTTCGGATAACACCCCGTTTAAGTGAACTTATTAGATATGTCAGAATGACGTTGTAAAAATTGGATTAATTGTTCCGTTAGTCCATTGTGCCAATAATGTCCAGTGCCCATTTTAATTATTTTAATTTTAACTGTGTCACTTCATATCTGTCGTTAATGAATGGGGTACTAATTTATTCTCAATTTTAAAAAGTTTATTTAAACCACAATGCGTAATATTATACTCCACAGCCCAAGAAGCTATATCATCTCTGAACCCGTCCTTTATCACGCTCTATGTCACGCTCATCAGAAGATTCATTATACATCACTTTGAATAAGGTAACCTTAAAAGAAATCTTCGAGTGTCGTTGTCAAAATTTCATGAAAATAATTCTACGGAACCCATAACATTTTCTTTCATACTTACATAGAGGTGCTGTCAACACTTTATATATTTACAGAAGCTATGTAACTTGCCTTTTTGCATAAGCTTTTAAGCTGCATTCAAATAAACATTATAAGGGAATAGGTTTTATAATAGCCCTATTAATTTTACAAATAGTATGAGGTCAATGCGACTACAAGCCTAAATTATTATATGTCTGAAAAGCCATATTATGTGCTTCTACATGACCAATACTTTATAAGGGACATTTACATTAGTTATATAAACGTATGTGAGATAAAGTGATAAGACCGATATATCACATTAGCAAAAACACTTGTAACATGCTTTTATAAAGAGAGTTGCTAAACGAATGCTGTTATAAAACATATACAAGAGTTAGTACCTTATACATCATTCGTTATTTATGTCACTTTTGCTAGTTGGGGGGAACATTCTGTAGGAGCTGGCATAACTGAAAACAACCCCTTCAGTCGCCCGGATGCCACAGGTTGACGCGCACGTGTCACGCTCCCTTTCAGTTAATGACGTGATCGCGAGAGCGCCCGCCAACGAAAATTACACGGACGGACGCGTTTGAAATTAGCTAAGCTAGCTAATTCAGGATTCCGCTGGATGCGGGAAGCACAGAAAGGGTCGAAGTGGCGTAGCTCGGGGGAGGACTATGTCCAGCAGTGGACGTTTTTCAGCTGAAATGATGATGATGATGATGAAAGTTTATATGGAGAAGGAGTGCAAAAAATTCTTTTTTTTTAAACAAATTATTGTCTATTTTCGAGCACTAGCAAATATTAAACTACATAGTTGTAAGCCACGAGTTTGTTCACATAGGTAATAAAATAAGGTCAGCTAGGCAGTCAGTTAGAATGTGGACTTTGAATTAAATGAGCTCAAGTTATATTAAAATCACGCAAACGGAGCTACAAGAAATTATGTTTGTAAAAGGATACAAGGATTGCGAGCATCGATGTTGCAGCAATCTAGAAGTATTGGGATCACTTCTAGTTCACGGATCTGAAAAAAAAAAGGGTTTAGATATTCTTCCTCTTAGCGTGTTGATAGCAATTTAAACACAATCAACCCAGAATTCGTGGGACAGAACCACATTTACACTCCAGGGCGGAGTCATCTGTCAATCTCCACCTGAGTCCGGAGTATATTTAAAGAATTCCAGGAAAGCCAAGGCAAGTCATGTCCAGGTGCGAGATTTTCAGCAGGTGGAACGGGTGGCACGTAGAATGGGTTTGGTAGGGAAGAGTGTGGTCATTGTACTTTTGTTTGGATTTGTTCGAAAATTACTTTAGTAAGGAAGTTAGGTACTTCATTATTGTTAAGATACAAGGAGTCATAATTTTCACCTACAACTGTCCGTAAATTATAAGAATCGGCCATAAGACTCTTTATCGATAAACTAGCTGACGCGTGCCCATTTCGTTGGGCGGTAAACATTTTTATATCACTCAATAGATTACGACACCGTCGCGGTTCCATACCTACGTCGTATTGTCTCTTTAACCATTCGTGCAGTAAAAGGGAAAAGTATTTTGTTTTAAACACTTGAGACGACAAATTTACTTATTTTTGATAAGAATTCATAATTGTTGATGATATGGCCAATAAACATGACCTAATGATTTCAATTATTTTTTTAATATAAAAAACTACTTTTTGTGAGTTAAATATAAAACTTAAGACATGCTATCGCTGACTTTTTTGTAGGCATTATCAAGCTCTACAACTTTTCTCTAGAACTCAATCATATTTCTCTCATTGTTAAGGCAGCGTTCGTAAGAAACGTTTTCGTTCGACCGTTTTTTCTCCGACTTACTTTGCAAATCCGACTACCACGAAAAAGTCTTTTCATTTTTCGAGTTAATATATAGCATATGACACTCACAAATAACGTGGCGTTCTATTGGTAAAAGAATTTTCAAAATCGGTTGAGATGTAGATCCAGAAATTACCCCCTACCACCTCACAAACTCACAAACCATCTTTCTAGTATTAGTATAGATGATGAAACGACGAAAAATGCTAACCTTCGGTCGGTTCTGAATCATGTAGGTACTGAATCCATGGTATAGGATTGTGCGCCGATGTCCCTGCCACCCTGTGTATATGTCGTATAATAAGAGACCTCACCATCTTCTTGTTCTCCTGGTTCTTCCAGCATAGGTTTGCAAGCGTCCTTACAAGCGCAGCTTTGAAGCCGAACGCGACGTGTCGCTCCACTGTCTCAACACTCGTGATGGCTTTCTTTGGAGTCGTCATGTCGATCGCACCTAGCCTGAGATGACAGAAACATAACATCACGCCTATATTATCTAAAGAATAAGTAGTACATACATACAGGGTGCAATTGAAGTCGTGAGCATCATTTTAACGTAACCCACATTATTATGGTTTTCCACCACAGAAATCTTAATATTAAGGCAATAGAAATGCCGAAATGCTATCTAATATCTATTAATACTGGGACACGTGTCAACGGGTTGCAGCTACCAACACATAGACAAACAATAAATACATACACACTTTCGCCTACACATGCATTTTGCATTGTTGCAAGAAAAATTAAACTTTTAGCGATGACATTACGCCATATTCATTATGCTGTGCAGTGTCATCTCTAAGAATTTGAAAAAAAAACTGAAGTCTCCAGGGATTACACTATAGCGCCGATCTATTGTGCCGTGATATCGCTGTCTATGAGTGCAGATTTTGAAATATTTTGGAAAACGAGTCACCAGTCGATAACACGTGCGCGGATCTATTGTGCCGTGACATCGCTGTTTTCGAGTTTCGAGTGAAGATTTTAAACCATAACTGGAGATTGGAGTCTCCAATGGACTATTTGGATAAGGACAAGGGCGTGTTGTGAGTTCGTTCCATTTTTTTTATTTATTCCATACCTACTTCTGTGCGTTCATTGCATTAGTCATTTTATTCCAATTCAATTATCTTCCCTTTATTTGAGTACGCCCAAGCTAATCACTTCGCATAGTTCGCATATAGGTATTTCACTTCGCTCAACTAAGTGGCGATCGCATTGACACCATTTTTGATGCATAAAATTATAGCTTATTTTGCACGAATATCACATGCGGGACAGATAACGGCTAAGTAAAAAGCATTTATTTAGCTGTTAAACCGTATTCGCTGTTTGCGTGTGTGCCTTTTTATTACCTACCTACTCTCATTCGTGATAAGCTAATTTCTAACTTATCATTGTCCGTCTTTCCCTATTGCAAGATGGCTGACAAACTAATTAAAAAGGCTACTAATTTCACCAATTATCTCCACGCTTTGGAAAACAGTGATCAATTGACCGACCTGCAGGTACTCGATCTAGATAGTCGATTTAGCAAATTTGAGCAGTTGTATGACGAACGATATCGTTTTCTTGTTAGCAAAGAATAATTTTGCATTTTGTAATATATCCTAATTTATACAGTCCACTCCTAGTTTAACTTAATAACCAAGAACCATACCAAACAAGTAGCCCTAATGCAAATAGTATCATGAATAATGTCTTAGTTTAAAATAATGCCCATGACTACAATTGCACCCTGTATATCGACGATTCGCCAACATAGAAAGCCTACGTTATAGGAGGCAAGCCTCAATCAGCCTATAATGTTCCCACTGCTGTGACTGACGCCTCCTCTCTGTGAGAGGAAGTGGGGCATAATCCGACAGGCGGCCCCATTGCGGGTTGGATGTCACAACATGTCTTCAAAAGTTTGTTTCTCCAACATGCCGGTTTCCTTCGCCGGTTTGAGAGCAGTGGTGATGGAATTTAATACACAAAGTAAAAAGCCTGCTTGGGTTTGAACTCACGTAAGTTGGGACTGTTACCACTGACCCACCACTTCTCCTAATGATATTAAACAGGCACGAATTTAGACTACTACTAACTCTTTCAATAACTCATAATGGAAAAACCCAACAACACTTAGGGCTGATTTTTCATTACACAGAAAACTTTTATGAAAGATGAAATCTGACAATTTGACATATTTTCTACACAAAACTTGTCAAACCGCAATATTTTATTTATTCCTCAGATAAAAGTTATCTGACTATTGAAAAATCAGCCCTTAGTCCTGGGAATAAAAAAGTCTGGTTATTATTTTGCAATTTAGTGAGATCCAGTCCAGCCTCACCAAAATCCGTATTTATAACAGGCTTTTTCCTTTGCCTATAGAAACGGCAGTGAAAGTCCACGTTCGCACAGACGGAAAAAATATCGCGGTGAGATTTTTTTCGCGCGCTAGATCTGCAACGCACTGCTTACCGCCGAGAATAAAAAATCGAACACTGTATTTTTCCGACGCGCTGGGATTCACTCTATTGGATTCTCAACGCTCGGTTCAACACCAAGAGTTGAAAATCCAGTGCGCGATATTATTGCGTCCGTTCCAACGTGGAAAATTGTCCTTACTACTACGAAAAGAAGGCGCCGTCAATGAAAACTTGTTAGAATGGACGTGTGGTACAGATATGTATTTTAATAGAAAAAATTGTGAATAGATTTTACCTGGTCTTCGCCCCTTCAGGCGAGTCAATCTTCACCGACGGCACCTTGTTAATGGCATCATCAAAAATCTTGACTTCTTTAGAGGGTTCACTTTTCTTCTCCGCAGTAGCCGTGTCACCGCGACTTTTCTCCGATGAGATCCCAAGAATTTTTTGCAATTGCTCACTGAGATCGAAATCCGTCGACAAGTTCTGACTTTTCTTTACTTCCTTAGGAGTATCAGGCGAATGTTTTTGTGACTCCATTTCTGGTACGTTCTCAGCTAACGGTGGTGAAATTTCGCTTGGGGAAGCTTTCACTTCGCCTTTTAACTCTTCTTTTGAAATGTGTATTTCTGTTGGAGGATCGTTTGGAGAACTGTCTTGGGATTCAGTTCTGCTTGTTGGCTGTAAGTCCAGTCTTGGCTGCAAAGCTACTGGGATCATTTCAGCTATTGTGTTCATACTGCCGTTTGGCGACGCGGAATCAATGATCAAAGGAGGTTCATTGTCATCTCCTATGTCAATTTTATGTTCTAAACTAATCCGCCTCGTAGGTAAAGGCACGCGATCATCATTTTTCGGGACTGAACTACTTCTTTTGTACGCGACTTTCGACATATCTGCGTCGATTTTAACGTTGGAGTTCGAGTTGCTTTTACCGTTTTTCACGTCTGGATATGTATCGGCGAATTTGAGCGGTTGCATGTTATCTACAGCATCGAATTTGTCCATGTATGAAGGGTTCTCGTTGCACTCGAAGTATTGTTCGCTACTTTCGGATTCCGTGCATTCCGATGTGGTTTCGTTACACGATAGCATGTTGTCGGCTGAATCGTTTTTAGTTAGGGGATCTGTAATTGGTAACAGATTAGTTAGTAAATGAAGCGTTTATAGTCTAGGTAAGTCGTTGGTGCACATTAAACGACAATAAATGATTTAATTATGTACTGCTATGATTCAATCGCGATTCACGTTTGGTTCTCACTAAAATTGGAATATTAAAGGCGATCTTTATAGAGGTTCGTGGTGAAATCATGCTCACGAAGAAATACAAAACATAGGCATTGGTTCAGTGAGAAACCTTTTATTTGCCCATTTCTTCTTGAATGGGAACTGATGCAAAAATATGCATATATGAGCATTCAATTTCCTAACTACTCCACCTCTGTAACGTTCATCAATTAGTTTCAATAGTTTGTTAAAGACGGTGTTTGTAGAGCCATGATTTTCGATTACACGGTCAGTCGGTTACCCGTTTTATCATTAACACCGTGAAGCAATACAATTTAATTGCTTATTTCACACATTTAAGTGATAACATGATTAAAATTTCTTAGATTTCTTTAGTTCACATAAAACTAATGCGGAAACAGATAATACTCATTCGGAAATATGACATATCGAGTTCTCGAGTTGTCTTATTTACGCCCACGTGCCGACATACTATGCATCTGGAGGGTCTCTACGTAGATGCGGATGTAATGGCTCCCACAGACAGTGGCGACGCGGCGTCGTGATATTACTCAGGTCGAACAATTTTTATGAAAACTTCGTGGAAATTGTTCTACCGAAGTCGCGTCACACCGGTCGGTTTCAATAATAAATCGTGCGTTGAATGACAAATTCGATATTCTAAATCAATCAAGTCCGTAGGTACCTTCAGTGTTAAGGATCATCTTTTATCGGCAATATTTTACTGGATACGGAAAGCAGATTTTTGTCGTAAGTTTTTACAATAATGTACCCAAGTAACACAATTATTCGATCGTTAGGTCGCAGATCGATGACTGTTTGGACTTTTTAGGGAGCTTATTAGAGTTTAAATTGAACTCAAAACATAATTGCATTAACTGCATACTTAAATTTGCCTATACCTATTACGAATACACCTAGGCTCCATTTGCAAAATCAATTTGCACTGTCTTTTCCCAACTATGTTGAGGTTGGCTTCCAGTCTAACCGAATGCAGCTGAATACCAGTATTTTACATGACGCGACTGCCTATCTGGGCCTTTTTAGCGCAGCCGTGAGGCACACTTTAATGCTACTTTCTGATATCGCACTTTACACTTTTTGTTGGTTTTTTTAATGTATTGTGTGCCTTTTTAGTCTGTGCAAAATAAATAGGTTTTCTTTCTTTCTTTTATCTGACTTCCACAACCCAATTACTGGGTAGTGCGACAGCCCTTGGTAAGAATTGTAATCAGACTTTCAGGCTTCAGACTACCCGTAACTACGGTTAAAGATCCACAAGTGACAGCCAGAATCAAAAACTTAATGTGCTTTTCGAGGCACGTATGGCATGGTATGTAAATAAACATGGTCACCCATCTACTGGTCAACCACGGCAGCGTTGCTTAACCTGATCTATTAACCCATGTGGCTGTTATTACGTAACCACAAGCTCCTTCCCTCTTGAAAATGAATGAATACCTGTAGGTATTAATTCCACTGTATATTACGAAAAAGCAAATGGAATAGGTAACTCACTCTCACATGGACTGCTGACTGGTACTTCAGATATATTCTCATTCTCATCATCGATAAACGTCCTGCCAGTAGCCTCATACAGCTTGTTTAGGGAGGAGAAAAAGTTGCTGCTCTCCTTGCCTAACTTGTGAATCGCTTGTAGAAGAACTGAAATTAAATTATGCTTTATGGTCATTGGTGATTCACGGAATTCAACGCAATATGATACTAATAGCTTTTGCCAGCAGCTTCGCCCGCGTGTTGGTCGAAAATCATCCCACGGGAACGTACTATCGGGATAATAAGTACCCTTTGTGTTATTCCAGGTTACAAACTATCTGGGTGCCAAATTTCATCCAAATCCGTTCAGCCGTTTTTGCGTGAAATTAGTAGGATAGATAGGGTAAGTACAATTTACAATATTTATGAAAGTATAATTATATAGGTCTCCAGTACTTATAACATTAACAATGTCTGTCAGTCTCTTTATTCTGGATAATCTCTGAAACAACTGGACTGATTTTGATTAAATTCGGTTTAGGGATTCTTTGAACCCTGGAGAAGGAAGTGTCTACTTTTTATCGATTTCACCAGGGAGAAGCTGTGAGCGAGAGGTAACTATTATAAATGTTGATGGATGGAGAGGAAGCAGAAAGCCAAAGAAAAATGGATGAATTGCATGGAAAATTATATGAAAGAGAACACTAAATGATAGTATTACTGGTTTGACATGGCAGAATGGAAGAAGAAAATCTGTGGCTCCAACCCCGAGTAAGATGAGACAAGGGCAGGGATATGATGGAATAGTATACTTACATGCACAGTTAATAAATAATGAGCTGTCTGTCTGCAAACAATCCAGATATGCATCCATACTAGAGGCAGTGGCTATGATCTCCAATAGAAACACCACCTCCTGAGGCTCAATAGAATTCACATACTTATCAACCGTCTTCAATATACAATCCGATTTACTCTTAAACTCATGAGCCATAAACTTAACAAAGTTTACAGACACATTTATATCTTGAGACTCTGTTGACATCAAAATATTGTACGCCAAGTTCAACACAAGCATCCGACATTCAGGTTCCAATTTTGAATATAACTTCTCTATGTAAGTATTCTCAACACCAATTAAATATTCTATAATTAAATGCGGATATTCAGTATTGCCATTACTGTACATGTACGCTAGTGAGTTCAATAACATGACATCATCAGGCAACACATTTGGCTGGCCTAATAATATGTTGTAAACTATCATAGCAGCTGCGGTAGCAATCTTGTCATTTGATCCAACAAAGCTGTTGAGGATATTGGCATCGAATTTGTTCCAAATCATTATTTGGTTGAAAGGATTGTTCACAACTAAGTTTCCTAGTGTTTGCATGAGTACAGTCATGCACGATTCAAACTTTTTCTGCAGCTCTTCATTTACGAAGTCAACGCTTGGATGTTGGTATTCTGTTGCTAAGATAAGCATAGAGTCTAGTATGGAGAGTTCTTTAGAGATGTATGTCTGCATCTTTGTGCCAGCTGCTGCACAGGAACGGACCAAGCGCAGACATTGTTCTGCAACTGCTAGAGTACTTCTGTTGTATGAGGCTTGTTCAACGTCAAGACGCATTATATGTAGAACTTCTGCTATAAGTCGTAATGTATATTCTGATGCTTTTTTTCTGAAATAGAAATGATAAATATTTAATTATATTTTTCTGCTGTCTATACCATGCCAAATCCAACTGTTGTGGAAAAAAATATATGATGATTAATATATTTAATGTATTACAGTAACACAGCATTTTTAGGCACTTTGCCTGTTGACACTGATGTGAACGAATTTTTCATTGCCCTATGTTCTTTTTTTCTATATACTTTGTGCATAGTATTAAATAATTAAAAAAAAATAGTAATTATTAATTAATTAGTAATGATTAATTAGTAAAAAATTGTTACTATCCAAATCCTTGTACTGCATATAATGTAACTGTAATGTTACAGTTAAGTACATTTTATTCAATCAAAAAGTCTTTGGAAAATAACAGTAACTTTGTATTAATAGGAGCTGTAGAATCTGTAATACTATTGGAAGAAAGAGTTCAAAATAAATACCCTTACGAGATGGGCAGACTAGCACATTTTGATGAATTTCGTTGATCCAGATTTTTGAGTAAGAAAGAGTGAGACTTGGTCCGCATAATATAAATTTATAACTTGAACGAAATGCATGCCCATGCAAACCGACTAATAAACATTATAATTCCACATGTTTGTATTACTTACGGGCGCAATCGTCCGGTCTCGGCATCTCTGGAAAGTTGAGCCTCGGCTCGTAACATTTCCTCCACAGCGTCCCATTCTCCCGTTTCCAATTGAAAATTAATTAATTTGGCATCCAGCAATATCTCTTCTGCAAACCACACGCTTTTATCGCGTGACATTTTTCAGAAATTCAAGAAATTAAAAGTCTACGCAAAAAGTCTGACATATTTTGACAGCCCAGCATTTAATCTGACAGTTAAATGACCACAGCACACTCCTAAATGGAGTAACTGACCACAGAACATGTAACTGACGTCTGACTTTCATGCGAAAGTTTGGAAATTTTATAAAATCAAAAACCCGTGCAATATTGGTCTTTCCTTTCCCAAAACTTCCCATAATAGCATAGCCACTGAGCATAGCTTTTAGTCAGGAACTCAGCGAAATATTGTAAAAAAGTAATGCTTCTTAAAATATTGAAATAATAGCTCCAGCTCCACTCATTACTTCATTAGCTATAAAAATGATTATTTTTATGTCCAAAGTCCATCAAAGGCAACTCGATTTTCAGAAAGGCTTTAAAACTCAAGGGCCAAATTATAAATTAGTCAGATTTTAGTTTTTCTGATTTATGTTCTCTGAGTCTGATGATGTTTTTGTTACAGCTTTGTTAATTTCTATGTGATTATTCCTTCAGGATATAAATGAAATGAGACGTATTAACTTGTAAAAGACCAATTAATGTGATTTCAATCATTTTAGTATATCACTTATAATCACAGATATCTTACCAATTCAATCATTAGGAAAATAAGATCGAAAAGCTTTCATTTTAATAATTTACGAAAACATTGGGAAATAGGATTCTAATATTCGTCCTGTTTTTATGGAAAGTTGTCATCATAATAATGTACTCTGTGGTTGCCATCAATCTAAAACCTTTTTATTACCACTGTATTTTGCTCGCTGTTAGTTTTTTTCAAATTACATTATATTAATGTACAAACTGCATGCTATGATTGGTAAAATTCGTAATATTAGGATCTACACCCCAAGCAGTGTTGCCAACCCGTACGATAATTCAGGGGGCGTACTATAATTTAGCCAATGGTACAAACTGCTACACATCAAGCTATATATTTCCAGTTTACGCTGATCTCGCACTATACGGAAATTACTTACAATGCGAGATAGCTGATCTCGCATTGTAAGTAATTTCCACTGGAATTGTATAACTTGATGTCTAGCCGTGTGGACGATGTACGAAGGAGATTGCCAAATGTTTGATAATTTATGTGCGTGTGGTGTGAGGGCCACTTTGTTAAAACTCTTTGAAAATGTGTTTAGGATTTAGTGAACATTCCCAAATAATTGTGAAAGTTTTCACAAATTCAAATTCAATTGTTCCGGTAAGTTCGTACACCTTTGATTTCATTCTTAGTGTGTGCGGTATATCATGCAGGCAGTGTCACAGTACCGTTTAAATCAAATGCAATGACAAAATGTAATACGTAGTTGACTGCTATGTTAGAACCACAAGCAAGATAGAATTATATTTGTCAAAACAAATTGTGTCAATATTGTCACCTTACCAACATACACAATGAAAAAGTAGTTGATTTCGGTATCTATTAAGTCTTGTAGTTTTATCGTAATTCTTATTAGTAACAAATAACACCAATTTGTTGCACAATTTTTTTCACAAAGAGACAATTGTGTATTTGTCATATAATTTAATAAAAAATAAAGGACTGAGGCACAAAATACAGAGAGTACAGAAGTCAATGTACAGACGCCAGCACATCAAGCTACTCCAATCTGTCAAATTTCTTTGATAGATTTCAAACTTTATCACAAATAAATAAGGTTCATGTTCAATTGGGAAAATTTGACAGTTTGGGGTAGCTTGATGTGCTGGCATCTGTACATACAACGTGTGCTCGAGGCCTCGAGCAATGCACACGAAGACACCGCTCACGGACACGATATCTCGGATGGGTTGGGACCAGTGCGAGTGCGAGTGCCATCCCCTGAGACACGCGTCTGTGAAGTGCAAAAATGGAGCAACAAAAAAAAAGTTATTATAACTATTCAGTGGACGGTTGTTTAAATTCAACTGTCTATTGTCGTTTTTTAAGTTACCAGTCGTTTCAGAGAGTACCTACCTAGGTATTGGCTTGTGTTTCGATACGTAACACAAAATAGTTAGTTGTAGGTGAGCGAACATGACTTTGTGGCCTTGTAATATTTTTACAATTTATATTAAGTATTTATTGTATTACATAAAAACTAAAAAATACACTCATCTTCCTCATTATAGATAGTTAAGATTGAACTGCTCGGCGATCGTGACTTTAAAATTAAAATATTTCATATATTATTGGTTTATATTTCCTATCTTCCTGTTTCATTCTTAACAATAAATGAAACACCTAGATAGGAGTGGCACTACCACGATAGCTTTTTGTGCTTATGCCAAAGTTAACAACCCTAGCGCGACCGCCGAGCGTAGGTATGAAAAGTGAAGTACATACATGTGATTGACTTCTGTACTCTCTGTATTTTGTGACTGAGGGCCCAAATTTTATCAATATCATAATTTTCAAACAACAAGAAGTGGTGACCAGCACCCTAATTGCGTAAGTAACTCACGATTAATAATAATCTTTCATTTTGACAGTTCAACAATATTCATTGCGATAGTTACGTTGTTGAGCAGACACATTTTTAGCCCCCGACGCAAAAACGACGGGGTGTTATGCGTTTGACGTGTCTGTGTGTGTGTGTGCGTGCTTGTGGCATCGTAACTCCGAACGGATGAACAACTTTTTGATTTTGTTTTTTTTTTGTTTGAAAGGTGAATTCGTCGGGAGTGTTCTTAGACGTTTTATCAAAATCGGTTCAGCCGTTTGAAGATTATCAGCTCTTTTCTGGTGGATGAAGGGATTTGAGCATCTTCCACGGGTCTGATCAAGTCAAAATTTGGTATCCTATTACTTCAATAATATTAGACGAACAAAGCAACCTTGAACTGATGCTGGAGCGTTACCTGGAATTTCCAGGATACCCAAGTAACTCACCAACAAACAGCAAAAGTATCGTGTTTGGACTCATTAAAATGTCTCAATTAATAGATTATAGATAGATGGTGAATGAGGATAAATTAGTAACAAACTACACTGTGGGAAACATATGCAACGCTGCGTAGATTTAAGCGAGACATTAAGTTTAAAAAGCCGGAAATAAAAGTTCAATTTAAAGGCCCCCTCTGTGTGGGAGAGGCCTAGCATTTTCATTAGCCGTCCCCCCACTTGACAATGGTTTGATCAAAATATTACCCACAACTTAAAAGGCCAATAAATATTTATTTTTTATTTTTTAGAGTTTTGTTTGGGTCGGGGGTTTTTTAAATTATAAATTTAAGTTTTTTCGAACATATGAAGCAATGGTTCAGCAATCTATTTCAAAACGAAACAGATTATGATTAATCGTGAGTTACGTAATTAGGGCGCTGTTCTTCGTTTCACAAATTCTTCAGTAGCATAGGATTTCAAACAGTAGCTGTAAGTTAACTGTTTCATGACCTCAGACTAAGGAAAATTCCTTAGTCTGAGGTCTGTATTCACGTAAATGTCTCTCTCTCTTTCCCTCACATTTCTTTCAAATTGAAGGAATAACACTTGTTTCCATCTGACCGCGACTCCTCATTTTATAATGTAGGTATCGTGGGCATGCGTGAACCCAGATCGTAAAAAGCAGGGCTTCAAAACGTTATCTAACATAACGTTTTCACAGTGTTACGAACAGTTCTCGAACAATATGTTGTACATATTTGTTCAGAACGAAAACGAAATGAAAACGATTTCAAAAACCGGTTTATTCCGCAGGGCGCAGCCGCGCACAGGGCGCGGCAACAAGCATGAGCTCGTATGTTTTCGTTTCATTACATTACATTATAACATCATTTCAGCCGAAAGACGTCCACAGCTGGACATAGGACTCTCCAAGCTCAACTACTTCGACCGGTTCTGTGCTTCCTGCGGCCTTCACAAGGTCATCGGTCCACCTTGTGGAGGTCTTCCAACTTTACGTCTTCCGGTACGCGGTCGCCGCTCCAGAATCTTTCGGCCTCATCGGCCATCTGTTCTGCTAGCACTATGCTCTGCTCACTGCCACTGCCACTGTTTGGCAATTCATCGAGCTATATCGGTTGCCTTGGTAGGGTAAGTGCTCCAGTGAATGAACACTTAAGCGATCTTCGAACTTCAAAAAATTATTACAGTATTTTGCCTCTAAGGGATACGGTCCAAAGCTATGTCATGGTAATAAGATTATATTTAAAAATCTTTTTTAAGTTGATTTTACGACATAGCCTGTATACTTACTTAGATATTTAGCAATAAATTGAAAAATACCCTAAAACCCCAGTGAATGAACGAAATTTTCTAGTAAATGAACTAAACAAAACTAGTAAATGAACACAATCTTTGTTTAATTAGTAATACAGAAAAATCCTTATTATTTAATAAATGCAGTCCAAAAAATCAGCTTAACAAAACGAGCATAAATTCTGTGCTTCTAAATCTGTTACAATCATTAACAATTTTTATTTTTTTTAAATAAAAGCCTTCAAACTCTTACCTAATCAATATAAACCTTTATACTCCTAGAAGGCACCATTCATATCTTTTAATTCAAAGATAATATAAAATTTATTTTTCTAAATAAATTTTCAAAACAAAACAAAACAACAAAACAAAACATTTAAAAAAACAGTCACTAGTTAACTAGGTAACATAATTGTAAACTGAAACAAACTTTAATTAAACTTTAATCAATAAGTAATTAATGTAACTACCTAGAATCACAATAATCAGTCTGAATACAGTCTTTATATTTATTCGGCGTTATTATTGTTTATTCTACATCTCTAAATATCACACTGTGAAAAGAGATCAAGCCACGTCTGGAATATTCAGGTTCACATACCTTAAAATCAACCTCTGTTACATCCGGTACGTGTGGTTTTACAAAGCTGACAATGTTATCACATACAGATTTTTTTCTAAGAAAATCTATCTTATATTTCTGTTCTTCGTCGTTTACCATAAGAACTTTAGCTACATAGTGACGTACTCTTTTTCTGTCTTGAAACTTACCATAACATACTTCCCGTATAAATCGTTTGATGCTGGTACAGACTCATCGATTTCAATTTCATCGTTCAGCTTAGCTTTTTTTACTTGACTTTTATTTTTTAGATTGTTTTGAGAGCTTTCTTCGTACTCCTTATTGTTACGCTTTCGCGAAAGCTTTTCTTCTTCTTTCTTTTTCTTTTTGTTTTCTTTGTCTTCCTGTTTTCTTCTTTTTTCATTTTCTTTCGCCTCTGCTTTCCTTTTCTTTTCATTTTTTTTTCTTCTTCTTTAATTCTCTTTTCCTGTTCTCTCATTTCAATATGTTCTTTATATATTAGTGTTCTGATTCTAGTGCAAAGAGCCTCTATATGAGCGTGCCAGTTAAGTTTTTCGTCAATAATCACTCCCAGTTACTTAATATTGGGGATTGTGCTGAGAGCAAGACAGTTACAACCTACTGATAGATGAGGGGGACAAGTGTGAGCTTTTATTATATGAGGGAGAGAGAATGGGGTTGTTGATCGTAGGCGGTTAAACGTGATTAGTTTCACCTTATCTAAATTCAACGTCAGCAAGTTAGTTGACAGCCGTTCTATTACTAACCGAAGCGAGTATTCTGCTTTATCTCTGGCTTGCTCCCAGCTTTTGTCAAACACTAGGAGAGCCGTGTCGTCTGCATATGAAAAAAAATCGCAATTAGGGATGGAGAGCTTGCATAGATCATTGATATATATAAGGAAAAGTGTCGGTCCTAATATACTACCTTGAGGGATGCCATAGGTGAGCTCTTCATATGAACTGATGACTGAATCAAACAGAACACACTGGGATCTATCATAGAGGTAGTCTTTAAATAATTTGAGAGGTACTCCGCGGACTCCTAAGCTTTCCATCTTTGAAATAAGTTGAGGGACAGAGACAGAGTCAAAAGCTTTGGTTAAAGTCTAGGAAGACGCCATAGCAGTTCAGTTTATTGTCTAGTTGGCTTACCACACTGTTAGTGAAGGCAGCAACGGCATCCTCCGTACAAATTCCAGAATATATATAGGTATATAGAAACCTTTCGTATTTATTTTTATTGGAATCCATGGTAATCTAAAGCGACAATAACAGAAAAAAAAAATAAAAAATAAAATCTAGGTCTTAAAAGGATGAAATCAAGCCAAAATGTTGTGTTCATTTATTGGTTACATCTTCATGACAAAAGCTCATATTTGAACATGATGAAAAATGTTAGTTCATTCACTAGATTTTATGAACCAATGAATGAACATACCTGTCCCAATACCGGCCTAAAGATCAGAAATCTATTTTTAAAACTACTCCCAAAACACGAATCGGCATAAAAATAAATTACACACCTATTTTAATAAAAATATGAAATCGATGTTTGTCCAGTGAATGAACGACCGTTCATTCACCGGATCTCAAACAATTTTTAGTTCCAATGCTGGGACACCTAATAATTTACTCAAAATTGGCTAAAATGGCAATGAAATCGATTTGAGATACATAGTATAACTATCCTTTATTAGAATTAATAAATAACTTATAATACATAGTTCAGTAACGGCTACAATGTGATATCAAAAATGTTGCGTCTTACCCGAGTCCTAAATTTTTGCCCGAACAAATACACAGTTACACCACACTGCCAACTTTAAATGCTCGCCATTTCAAAACAAACGGTGACATAAGAAATGACTGTTGCCGCTATAATAGAAAAAAGAGTAGCAATTACTAAAAAAAATACTGCGTTGGGTAGAAATATTCTAATTTCTTAGTTTTTGCAAAAAACTCCGTTTTGTTCATTCACTGGGGTGTGTTCATTCACTGGAGCACCTACCCTAGTTCTGCGGATCTCTTAATTCCTAATGGATAGAATCTGTTAAAAACGTTTTATTTATCGAAAACAAAATAAATTTTGTTCTTCTTCAATAACGTTTTATTTATCGTTCTATTTGAATGTAACCGAAACAAATCGTTTCTTAGGTATTTAAGACGAACCCGTTTCCAAAAATAATCCGGTATTCGAGCCCTGGTAAAAAGTCTTGTGACCTGTGATACACACTGTGGTTGTGTGATAGGTTTGTCGGTTTGTGCTTCTAGCGTTACTAGTGGTGAAATTTGGCATATTCTCCCCCTTTGACTAGTCATTGTCGCGTGTTATCAATGTTTTAGGTTTTTTTTTCGTGATTTTTTTTGTATGATAATTTTGCCCACAATACGATAATTTCGACGTGGGAACTCGATAATTTGAACTGTTGGCGTTGGCAACACTGACCCCAAGAGGTGATAGTCTCGTCGCTTGCTCCCGCCGCCCGCCCCGCTTCACCGTCCGGTCGAACTGAGAAACGGCGAGACTGGCATTTGTGCATGAAATTGTATCCGTTTTTATGTGAACAACTGCATATTTCTCATAGCAGCAACTTCACCCTCCGACCTATAGTCCCCGGTGTAATTATCCCTTGACAGTGTTGAACTATGTGCCGTTTTAGATAGTTTTGTGTCGAAGAATTTCTGTGTGACTGTTCGGGGTGGTATCCCGTGGATTTTGTTTCATTGTGCTTTAGCAATAATGGTCAGACTTCCCGCTAACATCGTTGGAATTTAAAACATTTGGTGAGTCATCAACATTTTGAGTTCTAATGTTAGATGTAATCATGTAAATCTCACAAGAACGTGCATGTCGATCTAAAAATACCAAAAAAACTTGCATTGTAGCCGATGTTCTATTCGGTATAGTGGTAGTTGGGCTATTTATACTCAAATATATTTGTTTTCGTGACACTCCCGTGTATTCTTAGGAATGCATGGATACATGGATTTGAAATTCTTACTTTTCTATTATAAATCTTACCACTTGGCAACATGCTTTCATCGTGAATTTCGACCCACAAAAGTCCTCTAGCTGGACTCCTTAGATACAAACACATTTCTCAGTCCTTCAATATGTGGCTAATATTATGCAAATCTGATACCAATTGCAGTAACATTAGTGGTACAATCTGATTATGTTGACAATAAATAAAGTAACTGAAATCAGCTTTGCACTTTGCCAAGCAAAACGTGAGCTTGTAACACAACCTGAACCATGTTTTTATAAATGAAAATATTCAATCAAGTGTTCAAAGTTCTTATCACACTCCTAAGATTATATCACTTATCACTCAAGATAATATTTCAATGCTAATTTGCAAATTTAGAGAAAAAAAATAACTACCTTTGTTTTGGTAACAGTATTCACAAAATAGTGCCTTGTCAATTTCAAGTCTAAGGAAATTGATGATATAAAAAGTTTGCTAACAGCTGAGAAAATATGTAAGTAAACAAATGTTGTCATAAAATAGATTTACCTAATCTATCAGCTGAGTGAGTAATTTAATTGCTTTTAAGCTTAATTTAAGCTTCTAGAAAAAATCTGTACCTCTGAGGTATACAACATTATGTGACAAAAAGAAAATTTTACAGGAGAGGCAAAAATGCACGGACTGAAACTTTGAATGCAATTTCGACATAGTTGCATTAAAGATATTGGCACAAAGTCAACAGTATTTTTATTATTATTAGATGGAATTATTATGTTTTACACATAATTATAATAAAGTTCATTCTTATCTGATTTTCTGGACTTGAGACTTTTATTTACCTTGTAGCATAAATTAACTTAGGAGTTTTAAGAAAGCATTATGATATCATAGTATTTTTTACCTCGAAATAAAACTTATGGATTATATTGGAATTCGGCACCTAGAAACATTATGTCACTTGTCAGTATGTAGCGTTATGGATTTATTTA
Organism: Polymixis lichenea; assembly: GCA_949091785.1. Classification (NCBI taxonomy): domain Eukaryota; kingdom Metazoa; phylum Arthropoda; class Insecta; order Lepidoptera; family Noctuidae; genus Polymixis; species Polymixis lichenea. Next base: position 18,554,132 of record OX420931.1, on the reverse strand, counting down.
AAAATTTGGGAGTGGTTTACTAATAAAAATGAGCAAAAGTTACTTCACAAAACTGAAAATCAAAATCTTATTTACTTTTAATAACCAAGAAAGCTACTCGCATGCTTCAGGTAAGTCAAGGACATCTGCACATGGAAGATTCCTATAATAATCGTGGAACATGGAAGGGGCTGGTTTCTACCTTGTCCAGTGGCTAAGCATTGCCATACAACGTGGTAATACTGCCAGTCTCTTGGCAACATTACTAGTCGACAGCGATGCGGATGAATTTTTCGACGCCATTTTTAATTTGTGAAGTATTATATTTGTTTTTTTATTTACAGAAAAAAAAAACTTGTATTTTTATGAAGTATGAACAACATTAAGTTCGAGTAAATAATCATTTGGGGTACTATAGCCACTAGAGGTTTGTAGATTTACCCCCTTATTCATAAACGTTGCTTTAAGTTAAGTAATGATTAGCGTCTGTTTAACCATACATTTTAGACCTTTAATCACCTCTTAAGTTTGACTAACGTTTATAAATATGGGGGTTAATGTCATATACGATTGGATATTTCTTTTCATATGTGTCATAGGACTTTATGTCGTATACCATTAAGTAAAACTGGTTCTTGCGATTTTAATGTTGCAAGAAACATATTTTTCACCTTGTGAGGTACAGAAATGTTTTTGTACATGATATAACTTAATTTATCAAACAAAAGTTACTATTGCTGGGTCCCCATACAATATTACTTTATGGAGTTTTTGGCACAAAGGCAAACACTTTTAATTTTCAACAAAAAACAGCAAAAACTCATTTGTACCTACTAATTCATAAGAATTGCAACATTAATGCTTAAAAATTCAAACCTAATATTTCCTTAGTGTTATTTATTGTCTGTAAATTAATTTTATTGTTCTTTTAAAACTATAACATGTTGTCAAGCCTAATGTTGATACAAAGATTAAATATCACTTCCTGTGTAAATATAATGAAATATGTTTGTTTTAGCATACCAGCATAAATCGCACCCAGTACTGTTTAAAAATTGTTTATTTTAGTCATTTGTACTATTTTACTTGGCTGTTAGTATTACATAATTATTTTATTAATCTAGAAAAGGCTGCTGTGAACTACTAACGTTTTTTGGGGAATGGCATCTCTCAGATTAACCTAGGAGGTTGTCAGCTGCTTATCCATATATGTGCGAAGCCAGTGGGAGCATCGATAAATGAAAGTCTGCAGCAAGGGTATATAACTAAGTGACTACATGCTACGGGCACCCCCTGTGGGGTATGGAGCTCAGCTTAGGGTGTTGCTGGGTAGCAAGGCAGATAGGCTGGATCCGATCGTGATTTTTTCTTAGCTAATATGACTAAAATCATTTAGCTGTAATAGTATTTGAAGACAGGTCTTTTACAGAATTAGGCTATCCATAACTTATTATGTTGTATGTCTGTAGACATTACTTATTGCAAAATAAATAATCCTGTTATTTCCTGTGTCCATTAATACCTTTACTTTACTGCAGAAAATTGTCTGTCTGCAATGATTTAATCAGAGCATAAAAAAGTAACCATGTGTCGACTCAGACATCAAATAATAAGGATGCATATCCGGTATGGCTCATGGTCCTTCCCTATCCTAAGGGCACATCTTCCCTACCATTACAGGTCCTCCATTCCTGGTCTACTCCTTGATATGCAATACCCACTACAGCACCATGAAACATGAGGCTTCTGAGGCTAGTGCAAATCTCAGTGTTCATTTGATTATTCAAATCTGGTCAAACCACACTGGGAAATTGGGAATGTAAAAAAGTAGTTCCATTAAGTAAAAACAGTAGCAAACCAAAGTGTCTTGTCTCAAATCCATTCAGTGTTGCGAAAAAATCAACAGGTGTAGATTTCCAAGGAAACACCATTGTTATGAAAATTACAAAAGAAGTAATCAATCTGTGCTCTGCATTCACACTGGTCTTAATTAAGGATGTCTTAATAAGCCAATGAAAATGATTGCGTACTTAATTAGCTCATATCAACACTGGCTGGTAGGTACTTGGCAAAATTGTTACGTGCAATTTGCTGTCTGGCCTGAGTCTCTCAATGTTTGCCTTTGTATTTAGATTGTGTTTGGCTAAAAATACGTATGACTACCTAGGTTTCTTTGGACTTTTCTGTCTGACTTAAAAGACTGAGTACAGTAACAAATGTGTAGGTACATTAAGTATTTTAAGTTAACCTCATGAGTTTACTTGACAGTATGAATGCTGTAGATAACAAGATATAGCTGTAATTTAATAAAGCAGTAGTGAATGCTCTCAATAAAAACATAAATCTGCAACATGAACTATTTTTTACTTTTCAACTAACTGCTAAAATTGCGTCATTTTCATTAGTCTATGGTTCTCTAGTAGCTTGCTGTCCTTATCCTGATTAGAGGGGATAGGCAACAGCTATAGAGAGTCCTTTGCTTATTTATGTATGCATGCATTGCTTTGACCTAACTAAAATAGTGATAGTATTTAAAGGCATTAGGAGATAAAAAAATACTGCTTCGTTGAGGTCGCATTGCGCTATTGCTGAGCATGGGTCCTGGGTTCGATCCCCGAGTCAGACAAAGTGTTATTGGGTTTTTACGTAAAACGTACGTACGGCTAAATATGGGTGTACACTATCAGGTACTTACAGCTGTTAGGTACATTTCTGCCGAACCCATCGAATATAGACGTGATGTTTTTAGTGTTATGTTTTACGGCGCGAAACTGGAAAGTATGGCTGGCGTAAAGGGAAGAGAAAGTAGCTTACACCCTGCTGTGAGTTGAAAAAGCCTATGTTGATGCATAACTGGCGAATTATTATGTCAAATTCAGCACTATTTTTCGTAGTTACGAATATATCATGATAAACACGTATAACGTAGGGAAATTAAACATAAACACAACATAAACGAAGTTATGACGAGAAAAGTACCTTTACGTATCAATACAAATTGCTAGTTCCGACTTATTGGCGTAAATGAATTTCGTGCAGTTCTTGGCTTAGGCTACAACGTTTTTATTATCGTTTTATTTTTGGTAAGCTCAAACCGATATGAGACCTAACAATTTTTTTTTAGTAAATAATTGATGTATAGATATATGTCCCCTGTCTCGTTTTCGACGACAATGTTTATAACGATACTGTAATTAGGTATGTCAATTTAAAATAACAACGTAATAAAAAATTACGTTTTGTCTTTATGATAAGAAATAACGATGGAAAAGTGCGTAGGTATTGTAACAGCATTTTTAATAAAGTTACGGCAATAATTTCGTAAATGTATTTACTGAAACAATTTATCGTTCATATTTTTGTAATTATTTAAATACTTACAAAAATATGACATCGTATGTAATTGAATTACACAAAAAATAGTTTTCGTTTGATGAATCAATGATCTCAATACTTCGACTCGTAGAAAAGATATTCAACAAGAACATCAAAACATTTTCCTGTAAAATTTGAGTTTTACTATTACCAACTTATTGCTGCGATGCGGGGGTTATTGTACATTCGCCACAAAGTAAATTCGTCACATTTTGTACACTCCATACATTGAAAGTGTATTCGCCACTTGCATAAAAAATATGTGTATATTCGTCACAGTCTTCATATGTACATAATTTTTGCACAAAATACTGGTAACAAGCAAAGTTATTGGTTTTTAGCGCTCGAAATAAACATGATTTCTAAAATTATGAAAGTACGATAACCTAACATTTTATAGACTTGTACCATACACGGTCTTAGTCTATATTACATTTAAGTCAGTGGTATGTTGAATCGTTTCAAAGAATTACTGGGATTATTAGACATAGGTACTAAAGTAGCTTATGAATTGTTTTTTATTTTATTTGATGTGAAGTACATAAATTATAATATTAAACTTATTTATCTTTCGTTACGTTGCAGGCAGATCAGCCTATTGCATTAAATATATATTTTTATTGTAAGTAAAACTGTGATTTTTATGTAGACGTAAATTAACATTAAAAAAACAACGTGATTATTGCTGTGATTTAATTATCTTTCTATTATTTTTCTTATAATTGTAATGTTGTAAGCAAATCAGCCACTTACAATACACGTTTATAAGGATTAGGCGTGTCACGCAGGTCACGCTGTCCTTGACAACGCGGCCTTAAAAACGAACAAAACTAGACAATATTGGCGTATATTTTAGTTGTAATTAGAACTGTGATTTTTGTGTGAATTTCTGTGATTATGAAAAATAAATAAATAACTTTTTATTCTACTTATTATTTGATTTATTTGCTGACTATGCGAAAATAAACAATATGGCGAATTTACTTCATGAAAATAGAGCTGTGGCGAGTTTACACATACTTTTTTTCGTGGTGAATTTACTTTGTGGCGAATGTACAACAACCCCGATGCGGGCGTCGATATGTCTTGATGATGATCCAAAAAGACCGCCAGTTATATTTTGACTAGCTTTTGCCCGCAGCTCCGCCCGCGTGGATGTCGGTTATCGCGTAAAAAAGTAGCCTATGTCCTTCTTCATATCCCAGGCTATTATCTCTACCAAATTTCATGACAATCGGTTCAGCGGTTTAGGCGTGAAAGCGTAACGGACAGACAGATGGACTGAGTTACTTTCGCATCCTTACTAATATTATAATTGCGAAAGTTTGGATGTATGGATGTTTGTTACTCTATCACGCAAAAGTTATCGCCAAAATAGTGAACCATAAATACAATAAAAATAAGCTACTTGAAGTACTAATCCTGCGCAGATAAAGTCGCGGGTACCAGCTAGTTTATAATATTTGTAGGGATAAATTATCATAATAATATTAGTAGGGATTATTCTGGTTACGGAGGTTTGTTTATTTTTTAACAAACGCCGACAAAAGAAAGATAAAAATGTAAAAGGTCCCGACTTAATTTAAAAAAAGTCCGGCTCTTTGTCAGTGTCTTTTTGAAAGTTTCAGATTTCGAAATGGTAACCCTAATTCTGATGTCTGTGATATCCCTATAATATTCTTTGTCTCGGAGTACAATAAAAGGAAATATCTATCTATCTATGATGATGACAGATTAATAGTGTCGTGTTTTGTTTCCAGTGCCCCGACCGGTATGGATGAGGGTTTACTCAACGATCTTCTCGAGTGCTCCGTTTGTCTGGAGCGACTCGACACCTCGTCGCGTGTCCTACCATGCCAGCATACCTTCTGCCTCAAATGCTTGAAGGTGAGTTGAATATAGGTGTTATAAATGTTATTTAACTCGTAAGTCGCGGCTGTTACCACTTGGCCACCACTGCTCAATCCTCTATGGACACATGCTAAGTCTAACAGCCTTCTTGATTGCGCCTGACTACTTTGCCGGTGCTCTGCTTTGAACGCGTTTTCCTTCCACCCGGCCCAGTATCATAAGTGCACAAGTCCTCAAATGTTGTATAAATAAATATTAAGGCACATATGGCAAACAGTGATAGACGAGCGGCCGGTGACGACCTTAGCTAAGTAGAGCAGCTAAGTACGCTCAGCAGGCTTAGCAATATGCTTTCTATTTCTACGAAGAATAGACAGTGCTTCTTCTATACAAAGTCACATTTCGTATCTCCATTTTTGACATCGTACCGTAGATGTCCTTACTACAATCTGTCATTTTGTCTTTCGTTTCTAACGATCTTTGTCTAGGTCCTTTTATATGTAGACTATTTCAGAAGAATATTTCTTCCCAAACTGTCAAATCAACACGCACCACAAACTTTCTACTCGACGGCCACAAATTATATACGATTATCTACAAAATCCTGATTCGTTTAGAACGCATATCTGTGATAATTAATAGAAAAACATAGCTATCTTCTCCTATTGTACATCATTTAGTTAATATTCTTCCGTTGACAAATCGGTGCTCGTGCTAAGCCTGCTGGGCTTGTAGTGTAAAAGCCTTCATTGTTCCAGAGCGAAAAGCTATACCAAGACGTTTAGTGCCATCCCTTTTACTTTGATTTTCACACAGGCAAGACAGTGGTTCTAGTGCGGACTAGTGCGGGTAGCATGTCATGTTTTGAAAGCAGTAATTATGAAATAAAATGCACAAAATAAACCACAACCATTGATATTAATAAGCGATACTATAAAAAAATCTAATAATCAAGTAAAAACCACTTGGAAAATTATTAACAATGAAACGGGTAAATCGGTTACACAGGAAAAACAATTAGAGATTATGGTCAACAACAAATTAGTTGATAAAGCTGCTGACGTAGCTGAGGCATTTAATGAATGTTTTGCCAACATACCTATAATTACGACTCACTCTTTTAATTCGTCCGCGTCTAAAGCTGAAAACCTTTCGCATAGTAGTGTGCCCAAATGTAGTCGTTTATTTAGTTTCGAACATGTATATTAAACTTTTTAGTAGTGTAATCGATATCGTATCCTCCTATCTAGCTATTAGTTTTTAATAAATGGGTTGATTTGGGATCTTTTCCTGAGTTCATGAAGAGTAGTTTTAGTAAAGTCATACCATTATTTAAATCAGGCAATAAAAATAACGTTGGCAATTTCAGACCTATTTCTATTTTGTCGGCTTTTAGTAAAATATTTGAAAAGCTGATAGTCAAGCAGTTAAGCTAAGCTAGCTAGCTAAGACATTTTAACTTAAATAGCCTCCTACACGATGAACAATATGGTTTTACAGAAGGTCGTTCGACTACCGATGCGGGTGTTGCTCTGCTGAAACACATTTTTGATGTATTCGAGAACTCGCAAAATGCTATTGGAGTTTTCTGTGATCTCTTCAAAGCCGTTGATTGCGTGTACCATGACACGCTTTTGCGTAAATTGCGTCATTACGGTGTTCAAAACGAAGCACTCAACGTAATAAGTTCTTATTTGCAAAGTAGGCAGGCACCAACGTGTAGATGTTAATGGTAAAAATACTCCGGGCTACCAGTTCAGTTAGGTGTACCTCAAGGCTCAATACTGGGTCCATTTTTGTTCTTAGTGTATATTAATGACTTACCATTCTACTTAAAAGGTATCTGTGACATTGTACTGTTTGCTGATGATACCTCTCTTATCTTTAGAGTAGATAGGAATAGACAAGATTTTGACGACGTAAACAGTGCACTCGCAATGGTTACGGGTTGGTTTACCACAAATAACCTAGTTCTTAATGTCAAGAAAACGAAATGTATAAAGTTCGTCTTACCGAATGTTAGGAATCTAGGACCGAAAATCGTTGTAGATAATGAGGTACTTGGAACTGTAGACTCGGCAGTTTTTCTAGGCATAACAGTAGATGCCAAACTTCAGTAGGGTTCAAAAATATATCAAGCGGGAATACTCAGTTCGGCCGCCTACGCCGTCAGGAAAGTGAGACAATACACTGGCATTGGTACAGCACGGTTAGTCTATTTTAGTTATTTTCATAGCGTTATATCCTACGGCATTCTGCTGTGGGGCAAAGATATTCAAAATATTTTTGTTCTTCTAAAACGAGCTGTTCGAGCAATTCATCAATTAGGTGCTAGAGTTTCTCTTAGAGATTTTTTTAAAGATATTGGTATACTCACCGTGGCATCGCAATTCATCTTGGCCAACATCTTATATATTAGGCAAAATATACACTTGTACACTAAAAACAGTGATATTCATAATATTAATACTAGAAATAAGGACGAACTACGTGCTCACTTTCACCGGCTTCATGAGGTTCATAACTCATTTGTTGGTCTTGGTATAACCTTTTATAACAAGCTTCCCTCTTCTTTGCTAGATTTGAATTTCAATGCGTTTAAAGCTAAAGTAAAATCCAATCTTTGTGCAAAAGCATACTATTCTATCAACGACTACTTAAACGATAAGAATAGTTGGTCGCTGTGATTAACTCAAGACAATGTTTGTGTTCTTTCACCTGAATCTGCTTGCCTACTGACTGAAAAATGAATTTATACAGTCAAATAAAAACAAACAATTATGTTAATCTAAATATAACCTTATTTATATTAACATAATTGTTTGTTTTTATTTGACTGTATAAATTCATTTTTATTTTCATTTAAGTACTGCTGACATATTCTACTCATATTACTTATAATGAGTTGTATTGCAAGATGTAGTTAGCTAGCGACCTCGCCAATTGATCATATTATTCTTACCTGAGCAACCGGCAGCAAGTTTGTCATGCTCTCTTAGATGTCACTGCTTGCGGTAGCGTCGGGGGGGTCGGGTTGACTCCTTTCCTCAAATATAGCGAGGGGGTTTATAAATATGGCTGATCTTTGCGTTATGCTCGTGAACGGGTGCTGCTTGTGGTGACTGGTCGTCTTGCTGACCATGGTTTTGTTATTGTTAATAGTTTTAACTGTTTATTTTATTCCGAAGGTCCTAGTTTAACATTTGTTACTCTTAGCTACAATTATGTGAACATAATGCCGCATTGCCTACGTAAGCGGGCACGCCCATTATGCCTTTAATTTAGGTTTTAAGTTCTGTCTTATGTTTTTTTTTATTATTTATTTCTGCTTGAGTAAATTTTTTAATGATTTTTTTTGTGGTATATTGGCGTGTGTTAGCTGACATATGGCAAACATTTTAATTTTACGTTTCGTAACGTTAATTACGTACCTATTGTATAGAATCAAGTTCTTCTAACATAACAGACAGCTAGATTAGGATGGCTCTGAAACAGCTTAAAAACAACAAGACGGGTGATGACGGAATTACGGCTGAACTCCTGAGGGCCCGTAAAACCCGTACTTAAGGCCCTCCAGAAGCTGTTTGATTCCGTCATACTCGACGGCAAAAACGCCACAGGCATGGAACAGAGGTGTGGTGGTACTTTTCTTTATGAAGGGTGACAATACCCTTCTTAAGAATTAAAGGCCCATCTCACTTCTAAGCCATATGTACAAGCTGTTTTCGAGAGTCATCACGAATCATCTCGCGCGCAGGTTTGACGACTTCCAGCCTCCCGAACAAGCTGGTTTCCATGAAGGCTTTAGCACCGTAGACCACCTACATGCGCTGCGGCAGGTTATACAGAAGACCGAAGGGTATAACCTGCCCCTCTGCTTAGCGTTTGTGGACTACGAAAAAGCCTTCGATTCGATCGAGATATGGGCTGTCCTGTAGTCCCTTAAACGGTGCCAGATCGACTATCGGTACATCGAGGTGCTGTATGAAAACGCCACTATGTCAGTCCGATTCCAGGACCAGACTTTGAAACCTATCCTTGTGCAGCGAGGTGTGAGACAGGGAGACGTTATCTCTCCGAAACTGTTCACCGCTGCTCTGGAGGAGGTCTTCAAGGTTCTGGACTGGAAGGGGGCGGGCATCAACATCGATGGCGAGTACATCGCTCACCTTCGATTTGCCGATGATATAGTTGTCATGGCTGAGCTTCCGAAAGAGTGGGTCTCAAAATGAACATGGACAAGACAAAGATCATGTCAAATGCCCACTCTAATGACGATCGGAGGCGCTACGCTCGAAATTGTGGACGAGTACGTTTACCTGGGAAAAACGGTCCAGTTAGGTAGGTCCAACTTCGAGAAAGAGGTCAATCGTCGATTCTTCTTTCGGGAGGCTTCGCAATATCTTCTCGTCCCAAATACCGCAGTGTTTCAAGACGAAAGTCTTTGACCAGTGTATGTTGCCAGTGATCACCTATGGTACAGAAACGTGGTCGCTCACAATGAGCCTTATCAGAAGGCATAAAGTCACCCAAAGAGCAATGGAGAGGGCTATGCTCGGAGTTTCCCTACGCGATCGAATCAGGAATTAAGAGATCCGCAGGAGAACCAAGGCAACCGACATTGCTCGTAGAACAGATGGCCGATGGGGCCCGAAAGGTTCTGGAGTGGCTACCGCGTACCGGAAGACGTAGAGCGGGAAGGGCTCCCACGAGGTGGACCGATGACCTTGTGAAGGCCGCGGGAATCCGCTGGATGTGGGAAGCACAAGACCGGTCGAAGTGGAGGAGCCTGGGGGAGGCCTATGTCCTCCAGTGGACGTCTTTCGGCTGAAATGATGATGATGGTGATGAACAGTCAGCTGTGCTGCTGGGGAGTTTGTTGCGCCACTTCTTCTTCCCAGCTAAAGCACTAAGAAGTGGTGAAGGGCGGGCGTTTTGGGGGACTGTCTTATGTAATTATGACGTTCAAGAAGTGCTGACACCAGCCTAGTTTGAATAAATGACTTTTGATTTTGAAAGACCTGCACCCTATTTGTGTAACCCACGTTCAGTCGTAATCTGAATCATTTTGGAACAGATTGCCAATCCATTGCTTCGTATGTTCGAAAAATGTGTCTGTTCACCAACGTAAATAACGCAATGAATATTGTTGAACTGTCAAAATGAAACAGATTATGTTTGATCGTGTGTCACGCAATTAGGGTGCTGTTCCTGGGTTCGAATTAGAACCAGCGAACTACAACGGTTGCTAACGTTACCACTGTGGACCACCATTGCTTACTTTTTTGTTTCTGCATGGGATAACATATACCTACATAATTTATCAATTATTTTCTACGTCAATTTCTAAATCGTCATCAGAAATGATTTTTCAAAGTTTAAAAATAATCATCAAATCACTATGATCCTAGGAATACTTAGAATCAATTGTTGTTCATCATTGATAACCTTTTAGACAGCGTTCGTGGCAAGATCTTTAGGCTTCGTCTACATTTCCGACTTTCCGATTCTAAGTACAATTGTATAATCCAACCATAGATCGGAGGACTATCGCTCATTTAGAATATACAAAAAATAAAGCACCCCAAACCCAGAGGTGTCTTAAAGATGGGGTGGGTACCATCTGCTGTCCTATTTCTATAGCCTATCGTCCACAATGATACTTAAAAGCAACGTGTTGCAAACTAAGATCATCAGTGAGTAGCTAGAATGGGTTATTGTACATTCGCCACAAAGTAAATTCGTCACATTTTGTACACTCCATACATTGAAAGTGTATTCGCCACTTGCATAAAAAATATGTGTATATTCGTCACAATCTTCATAGGTACATAATTTTTGCACAAAATACTGGTAACAAGCAAAGTTATTGGTTTTTAGCGCTGGAAATAAACATGATTTCTAAAATTATGAAAGTACGATAACCTAGCACTTTATAGACTTGTACCAAACGCGGCCTTAGTCTATATTACATTTAAGTCAGTGGTATGTTGAATCGTTTCAAAGAATTACTGGGATTATTAGTTATAGGTACTAAAGTAGCTTATGAATTGTTTTTTTTTTTAAATTTAGATGTGAAGTACATAAATTACAATATTAAACTTATTTATCTTTCGTTACGTTGCAGGCAGATCAGCCTATTGCATTAAATATATATTTCATTGTAAGTAAAACTGTGATTTTTATGTAGACGTAAATTAACATTAAAAAAAAACGTGATTATTGCTGTGATTTAATTATCTTTCTATTATTTTTCTTATAATTGTAATGTTGTAAGCAAATCAGCCACTTACAATACACGTTTATAAGGATTAGGCGTGTCACGCAGGTCACGCTGTCCTTGACAACGCGGCCTTAAAAACGAACAAAACTAGACAATATTGGCGTATATTTTAGTTGTAATTAGAACTGTGATTTTTGTGTGAATTTCTGTGATTATGAAAAATAAATAAATAACGTTTTATTCTACTTATTGTTTGATTTTTTAGCTGCCTGTGCGAAAATAAACAATATGGCGAATTTACTTCATGAAAATAAAGCTGTGGCGAGTTTACACATACTTTTTTTCGTGGTAAATTTACTTTGTGGCGAATGTACAACAACCCGCTAAAATGTCAGAGCACTAGTATGTTAATGGCAGCACTAGTTTATGATAAGTTGCGTCGTGTAACATCAGCATCTGCCTAGCCCTTTCCCAACTAGGTTGGAGTCGTCTTCCAGTCTAACCGGATGTAGCAGACTACCAGTATTTTACATGGTAAGACTGGTTGTCAGATTTTCGGGCTTCTGACGACCCGTAACCACTGTCAAACTCAACGAATGACAGCCGAGACCAACGGCTTAACGCGATTTCCGAGGCGGACTCTCGTTATGTAAAGATAGTCACCAATCTACGGAGCAACCGAGGCAAGCGTGGCATAACCTGATCGGTCGACACTTGCGGTTGTTATTACTAAGCCACAAGCCCCACGTGTAACGTGTCGACATTAAACTAATCACTTATCCGTTTGCCACCTTGGTGATCATGGGAAAATTGTGATTGGGCGATCACAATCGCAACAAATCACATCATCTGATTTGTAGGTATTATTAATAGTTAAAATAATTGCTTATCTACGATTCCCGGGTCTTTTATCCTCAAAGGAAAATCGTATGACGTAAATTCATAAACTGATTGCGGTCTGTAATTCATTTTTAGGAGTATACAGAAGGAACAAGTAAAATTGATTTGAACTAAGGAAAACACGTCATAGAAGCCCACAATCGGCCACCGTTTTTTTATTTTTTTCTTACGGTGGTAAATCATTAAATAACTACACCTCTCTGGGTGGATCAGTTGCCTGTGTGCCAGGGGCCACGTTAACTATTTCGAACAACCCGGACCCCTGGCAGAACAACCCGCTTCTTTAAACAGGCGCGACGCTTTGCGACACTTGTGGAACAATTTCCATGAAGTTTTCATAGAAATTGTTCCACGACTGTCGAGTGCCGTGAGACTCCACATACAAGACGACACCTCAACAGCAGTCAAATGAGAACGTTGCTGTAAATCCTCTTGGGACCTTTTCTCCATCTGCGAGTGTGTTATGCTAGTGTGCAAGTGGCGCTAGAGCCGTATTGGGAAAGAGCCGGTCCTGGTTGGAGACAAAGACACCGTGTAGGCAAGCGCCATAGTACTCATGGCTATATAAGTTCATAACAACGCATCCCAACGCTTTATATCTTCTAGGTTTCGGAAACCTCGTTTTGCCCAGAGAACTACCGTAGTTATAACACAGAATGCTAACAAAAGAGAACCTCCCATTCCTCGAGCCACTTCTCTCACCACGCACTGGTAGAAATACAGTGATCTGTCAATCAACACGTTTCTTTGCCAAACATACCAGTAGCTTATTTTCCAATAAACATTGCGCCAGTAAAACATCATAGTCAATGTAGTAACGTTTTTGTAACAAAGTCATATGTTCGGGCTGTGGAATTAGGGCAGCGTAATATAAACAAGCACCACTGGCGTACGGGCAGGCACATGAGAACAGTACAGGCGTTTTTTTATTTCTAAACGTATATGGCCCAGAACTTTTAAGATTTATGAATGAAGCGTTTCTGCATCCGTGTAAATGATTTTATTCTCCTTCCGTCTCGCTATGAGCTATACGACGAGAATTTATAATCACGGCGTTGAATAAAGTCTTCTAGTCAGGAGGATGGTAGCGTAGGTGACAACCCAGGCTGCGCCGGGCTAGCTCTTAGTGCCGATCCTCATAAGGGTTTTTTTTTTGAGTGGGAAATCATCAAATAACTTCTCCCGCTCTAGGTGGAGCGGGAGGGCCTGTCAGACTTTTACTGACTAAAACCCACCCGTGTTCCCTCAGTTGCCTGTGTGCCAGGGGCCGCGGTATCTCTTTCGAACAACCCGCACCCCTGGCAGTTTCTCATAAGGGTTAGGCAGGATTATCTTGTTTTGTTATTATTTTGTTTGCTTTGTTGTTTGGTATTTGCGTGTTCGATCCTATGTGTAGTGCCGGCGTTAACCAAACAGACACAACACTTCGTTACCCGTCTAATCGTCATATTACGGTTCATCTATCACACGTCCCTCACCGCATCCTGACTTACCCATCATAAATAAGCAGTAGTTACTGTAGTTGGCTCGCCCTATCTAAACACCGCTTTGACTCACGCCTGAATCATGCAGCCATTCAATTTGTATGACGTTCCAGTGTCTATTTAATTGGTAGGTTTTGCCATAATATGTTTGATGCACTTACGTAACTGTGCGGTTTTGATCATTGCGTCAGTCGGCTTTTCTATTCGTTCATGCTTTTCCTCGAAATATAGTATTTAGATATCAACATTAGCAGAGGGCCCTATCTTCGTCTTGGTAACGAAACTGATTAAAATTTTAATTATATCGGGACCGTGTTTCCAAACCGCAAAAATAGATTTGAATAGCATTCGAGACTTAATTTTTTCCTAATATTTGCCATACTGTCACATCCCATAATTAATTATTGGGAACCCTTGCTGAAAATACGTGAGAATATTATGCCGGATCGGAAGCTTATCATCAAACCTTTTATCATATTCAATAGTCAGTAGATTGATATTTTATAATATAATAATTATATGATTGTTATCAATAGTCTTTCTAGTACGTGCATTTTTTTTTCCTAAATCTGCTTTCGATATTGTTTCTATGGAGACTACGAAATATAACTAAGTCGACTAGTCCCCCTACGAAATATAACTAAGTCGACTATTTTAAACTATCTAAAAAAGCAGTACCTTAATTGATTATAAAAAAACCCAATAAACGGGGGTATACAGGAGTGACTCGGGACGTAACTTTAAAAGTGATTTTAACATTGAACATAGATTGTTGCCAAAAAGGAATTTTATTAACTGTATTAAAAGTGCCCTTGTGGGGCATCAAAATCAACAGAAGTAGACAGTACATTTTTTTTTTTTTTTTTTTTTTCTCCTTTTGGCAATTGAGCCGATGTCGACTATTCTGCCAATGTCGCGTTTAGACAGCAGCGCAGCGGCAGGCCGGCTGCGGCGACTTAAAATACTTGGTTACACAATGGCCAAAGAGGGACATTATTCTATTTATATTGTCTTTTCACCTGACATTTATACAGTCAGCCCTTTATGTCAGTAAACCTTCTTCCACACGTTGTATTTATACACACGTTAGTAGTTGGTAGTAAGACTGGCTGACTAGAAAGTTGCCACCAGTTTTAGGCATCACACACGCAGCATTCCAATTACAAACCATTCATGATCAGTATTTTTTGAATTAATTACTTTATTTCAACGTAATGATTGTTCACTTGTTGCAGCAATTATTTTAACGTTACGTATGTACCTACGTGACGTTAACTTTTCCATAGGTAATTCCGTACCTGTTTATAAACCAGATATACGAGGTGCATTCAATAAGTACCTAGCCTCATCGCCAGAGGGCGCTGTAGTTTCAAAAGAGTTTTACCACAGTGTAGCACATTCTTTTTTAATTCTTTTTTCAAATTTTCATTCCAATCCCTTCATTTGTTTTAATCACAGAGTACTTTTTTATAATAGGGAATAGAGGTACAACTCAGCGACAAAAGTGAGAAACATCAAGTGTCGCCCTCTGGACGCCTGTTTTGGAACTAATGCCAACATAATCTTACTCACACACACACACACACGTAGGTACACACATACGTACGTCGCCTACTACTTTCAGCCTTATTATTTTTTATTTAGATAGGTAGGTATTTTAAAATGTGAATTACATATTCGCGTGCAGCTATGTAGAAAAGCGAAAGTAATTCACATTATTAAAAAAAACTGATTAAGAAGTGTTTCAAAAGAAATAAATGAATAATGAAATCGAACTTTGTTTTATAAGTTCGATTTCATTATTCATTTATTTCTTTTGAAACACTTCTTAATCAGTTTTTTTGCTTTAATTTTATACGAATCCGTATCATCATCACACTCACTATATTTTTCTAAGAAACCTGTAACCCTTTTGCACTCTATTTGAGGAAGGACAAGGCAATATTTTTTTCCTTTAAAGTAAAACGACGTCCTTTTATTGCCTTTCATAGGCTCTCTGAACTGTAATAATGTCAAAACTTTTGATGTACTAGGGAATTCATCGAGTGTTTTCAAAAACTGCAGATTGGTTGTTAGATTTTGTAGTGCCTGGATCTTTTTTGCCTGCTTTTTGACCTTATTGCGGCACTTACTAAGGCGTACTCCAACTAGCACCAGTTTTCTGTATAAAGCATGCTCTGATTGAGTTACAGCAATACGTTTCACCCGCCTTTTAGTAACGAGAGTAGGTTTTTGGTTTTTCTGATGCTCTGTAATGAAATAAAACATATATTATGTATTTTCTGATTAGAGTTTCTGAGTATTGGTATTAATTATTTTAAGTACTTATAAATAATGCCGTTTGTTTACTAAATAAGAAAACTAAGGATAATTTTCTTTTCTTACCAAGATTTTTCTTACTTTGTACATCTTCCACAGCAATGGTAGTGATCAAATTCTCTGGATCCTGTGTCACAACTGGGTGAAGTAAGGTTCTGGAATGACAATTTAAATAAATTACTTTTCATTAAGATAAACATGTCACATACCATTTCGAACAGAAAAAGCTCTTTGTAGCTTAAACTGCCCGCTTTTGATATGAAAGAATCGAAAATATTTCTGCTCATCATGGCCATTTTTAACTTTAATTACTGGGTGTGAATGTTTAGGACATTATAATCACATGACAATTTTTGTTTGTGTATAATATATAGGCATTATCAAAGGATGCAAAGGGAAAAAGAAAATGGCAGACCGGGTCTTGGCCAGCCTCCATACAAAAAGGTTAGATCCCCTTAATTATACCTTAAGAGAATCGAGGACAATTCGAAAAAAAGGATGCTTAATGCTGTTAAGATTATATTTTCACTTACTAAGATTTTCCTTTGTTTGTGTATCTTCTATGGCACTTTGAGTATGTGGCTTCATATCCACTGAGTCCAAATGTGTAACAGGCTCTGGAATAACAATTAATAAATTATTTCAGCAAGCAGCAATAACTCTCGGAGGACTATACATAATAGATTTTACATTGTGTCTTATTAGTGCGGTTTGACAGTTAAGTTTGAACTATCATCATTTATTATTATGTAAAGCTACATTGGACTAGCAGTTGCAGAAGCAACCACTGGGTTTCAGGCACGAGGTATTAGGTGCGATTCCCAACTCGGGGCAATTTTGTTATTGGGTATCACCGAATATTATAGAATACCAGTTATGACGCCCGTGTCCAGCAGTGGAGGCATAATTAAGAGCTCATAATGGGACATGCAATATCTTGAAAAGTAATATTAATTTACCTTTTGATGTAGATGCTTCTGACGTCTGGAGAGGTCTCAACACTCTTTTTTCTGAGTTGAATTTTAATATAGATAATCCTGTAATAATAATAAAATTATATTTGAAAAAAGGAGTTAGTTAACTTTGGTTTACCATACTTAAAACTAATTTAATTTTCTTAACAATGAAGTAGCTGATGTCACTTTAGGGCCCATTAACCCTTTCTAAGCTAAAAATAATATTTATTCCTAGCTCTTCTGTTGCTTGAAAGGAATAAAGACAACCCACTGACCAGACAAACCAATAAAACACATTTGAGCATTTATAATAATAAGGATTTAATATCACCATCTGCCAAGAAATTATTATTATTTTTATAATTACTAACCTGGCATGTTTTTTGTTGGTACAGTTTCTTTGCTGAGTCGATTATTCCCGCAGCAATATTTTTGTTCGACGTGTACACGACATACACGGCGGTATTTGAAAATATGTTCATTTTTAATTTGTAATATATCACCACCAATGGAATAGACCCATATATTAAAAAAAAACTCCTTATCCTTAGCTGGCTTAGAGAATTTATGCAAAATCGCATTGGTATCTGAAATAATCGAAAAAGTAGATAATCAGTGGAGTCTAAAGACGAAACCGGAAATTTACGTGTGGCAGTCTTCCCACAGAGCTTTGTCATATGGGTGCTGAAATGCTTGCATATCAGCCGCCCCTCCCCGTCTCGGAGTTTGGGCAGCGGGCTTGGGGGCCCAAATAAGACGCTTTTGGTGCAGCGGCCTTTTATAAATAAAACACTTACAGCTATTTAAGCATCCGGGGATGCGACACTTACTGTTAGACATGATAATAGGTAGATATCAAAGTCACAAACACAAAAGTTAGTCAAAGTCCTGTCTCAATACTTTTTCCGATTTTAACAATCAACACAAGCACAAAATCGACACGGCCCGAGGGGCAGAGGCTCTACTCAACGAACTGAGACTGTAGGCATTTCAGAAGGAACAGTGCATCATATTCTTCACGAGGAACTCGGCATGAGAAAGCTGTCGGCGCGATGGGTGCCGCGTTTACTCACACCAGAAAACAAGCGCAACCGTGAGACCACATCGGAGACGTGTTTGGCGCTGTTTAAGCGGAATCTGGTACACACCAGAGACCAAGGAGCAATCAAAACAATGAATCCAGACCGGGGAACGTGCTCCAAAGAAGGCGAAAACTGTAAAATCGGCCGGAAAAGTTATGGCCACCGTTTTCTGGGATTCACAAGGTGTGATCTACATCGATTACCTCGAGAAGGGTAAAACAATTACAGGGCTTTACTATGCCGATTTATTGGGCCGATTCGACGCCGAATTAAAGAAAAAACGACCCCATCTGGCGATTTAAAAAAATGATTTCTTGTAAAAATGAAATAAATTGTCATTCGATAACATGTTATCATCACCACTGCTCTCAAACGGTGAAGGAAAACATCGTGAGGAAACCAGCATGTCTTAGAACCAAAAATTCGAAGACATGTGACATCTACCAACCCGGACTGGGCCCGCGTGGTGGATTACGGCCCACTCCATCTCACGGAGAGGAGGCCTGTGTCCCAGCAGTGGGAACATCATAGGCTGATTATCTAATTAATGCATGAGAAATTAATGTAACTATGTATGTCGACATGACATCTATAAATTTAGTCCTTATTATATACATATAACCATTCATTCTTCGGTTCATTCAACGTTAAAATCCCGTTATTTCGTAGAAGCTTCACCACCCATTTGTAAATATTAGTCACAAAATTCAAGGAAAGCGATCAAAGAATGAATAATTTGATCAAAAAGCATCCAATAACGGTTGAGTCTTATTAAAAGAGTATCTGGTTCAAGATTAAATAAAACGACCCTGCTGTAATTGAGTGTGGCGCCTGGGAGTGGATTTTGTATGTCTTCTACTGTTCAACATGATTATATTGTATTGTTCTGTTTACTCAGAAGAATGTTTGATTAGTCTAGATTTCTTCACCATCACGCGTACCATGACCACCATAAAACGGGTTTTGTCGACGGAAGAATAGACAAAATGACAGATTGTAGAAAGATTTCTACCGTCATAAGCATGGCAATGTTTAAACTGAAGAGAAGAAATTTGTCTAATCTTTAGTCGACAAACATCTACGATGTCATATGAGCATGACGACAAAATTATCTCTACTTTTGACACTTGGGGGTAGAGCCATTTATTACAGAATTATAATCATTGAAATAAAATAATCAATACAACCCTCCTAAGTTTATTAAATCCCATTGAATTACTATTTAATGAAAAAATCTTATACCTTAGCGCATCCACCTTAACTACATCACTTGCGACTAACTTTCTTTGTCATAGAAACGCAAGTCTACAGCAGGCTTAGCACGACGCTTTCTATTTCTACGAAGAATAGACAGTGCTTTTGCAATACAAAGTGACATTTCGTTTCTCCATGTTTGACATCGCACCGTAGATCAAAGGCGCAACTCCAGACTCCGGGCTGCTACAGAGTCCAGATAGAAAAACCCAATAACACTATACATCTAAAATGTAAGATTAGTTATTAGTTAAAACGATATCAAGGTGATGCACTAATAAACGCAATTGTGTGTCAGCTGAACTTGCCAAATGTTGCGGCTATGGCAAGTCTCCCAGGAATGTTTATCGTGGCGACTCAATGAAGGCTGATTTTCAGAAGTAGACAATTACCTCATCATATGCCTAGCCTTTTCCCAACTATGTTGGGGTCGGCTTCCAGTCTAATCGGATGCAGCTGAATACTAGTATTATACACGGAGCTACTGCTTATCTGACTTCCACAACCTAGTTACTGCTTTGGTAAGACTGGTTGTCAGACTTTTCTTCTTTTGAAGACCCGTAACGACTGCCAAAGATGTACGACTAGCAGCCGGACGTGCTTTCCGAGGCACAGAGGGGTCTTGGTATGGTCTTCCATCCTTGGACCAAACGCGGCAAGCGTAACTTAACCTAATCGATCGACCTGTACGACTGTTATAACTTAGCCATAAGCCTCTCAAGTAGACAGTTATCTATTACTTTGTATTTCCGGAGTTGCTCGAAAGCAGAATACTTTGAATAGTAAAGTTCCAAAGAAGGTTGTGTTTAGCCCTTAAAAGGAGTGAGCAGACAAATTTTTCAATTAAATAAAGTAATATCCTTCAATATTATCTAGATTGTAATTGATAGTGTGTTACGCTATATCAAAATATTTTAAACCAAAAAAAAGGACTACTGTTTGTTTTTGGTCTAAAATATTTTGATGTCACGACACTAATTTATTGAACGACTGAAATAGACAGTTAGGTTCATCTAAAAATTCCATTCTATTCAAAGCCATTCTTCAGATTCCGTGTCCGCGTAGTAAAAACTATTTACAGAAATCCTCTGCATATTTAAAACTCGCGACTTGGTCGCTTTTATAAACTTTATCGATCGCTTGTTGCGTGTCTTAATGTTTCACTTTCACTGGCTGGTTGATTCTGTAAACTCACTGCTTGTGATGTCATTGCGGCCACGTGTACGATAAACGTTAAATCACGAATACAATACTGAATGTTATTAATTTATCATTTGGCCCATTTTTTTCAATCGTCCTCCCGTCTGTGTCGGTGTGTGATATGATATGTCCGGTTTTATCTCGTCTAGCCAATACACAGATTTTTTTGTAACAAACTGATTGTTTGGTGTCAAATTGCTGTTATGTGTAATATTCGGTTTCCGGGTGCATTTGATCATTACGAAACGCTAACATCTTTAGTTTATGTTTGTTTAGATACTAAAACATAAATCCTCTCATCATCACAAAGCCGCTCACGAAGAAGTCTTAAAGATACTAAACCAGTGATGGAGAAAGTACGGCCCGCGGGCCAGCTCCGGCCTGCGAAAGCATTCAATCCGGCCCGCCGACGGTCCTTCGACATGAAAATAGTATATGGCCCGCGATAATTATATTTTGACGATCTAGAAGTATAAAGAAGATTCTACTTAGTAGAATAATAGCGCATAGGTAAAGGAGCCAGCTAGCCTTTTCGCGCTACTGAAAGTTACTTCGTCACAGCTCGAACCTGCATTCGCAAATATTGCAAGTGTGTAATGCTGTAATGTTTTTATATGATTAAAAGTTTCAACACAAAATGCATTTTTCCTTTAATTCTGGCCCTCAGAAATTGCTTAAACTTTCTGGCCCGCTATTAAGAAAGTTTGCCCACCACTGTACTAAACCATACACCGTTAACATAGGTTTGTTGGACGCTAGTCTAGAAATGGTATTGATCACTTTTTGTCCTAGTTACGGATGTGCGCCACTGGGTTGTCCATTCACGTACATTTGACGGGGCCGTCGTATAAATAGATGACCGCCCTGTTTCTGGCGTGTATTAACGCTAGGGCAGTAATTGTTTATTTATATTTACTGTCAAACTAAAAGCACCGTATTTATTTGTGGATCCCTGAGTTTAAGGGTGATGGAGAAGCGACGAGATAAACTGTCAATAGGGGACCAAGCAATGTCTTCATTAACTGTTTGAAGATTCTTTTCGTGAAATAATATTTATTTTGAAGTAGAAAATTTGGGTCCAGAAGTAATAGCAGCCGCACGGTTCCATCCATTAGGTTAAGTTAGGCTTGCCGCAGTTGGTCCGTGTCTTTACCTACCAAGACCCCTCCGTGCTCCGGAAAGCACGATACGCCATTGGTCCCGACTGTCATTCGTGGATCTCTGACATTCGAGAAGCTCGAAAGTCTGACAACCAGTCTTCACAAGGGGTATCGTGTTACCCAGTCACTGGGCTGTGGAGGTCAGATAGGCAGTCGCTTCATGTGAAATACTGGTACTTATTCAGCTGCGTCCCGTTAGACTGGAAGCCGAGCTCAACATAGTTGGGAAAAGACTTTGGAAATGATGATGACGTTGATGAAGTAATAAAAGAGCACAATAAAGTACATTCACAGTCTGAACCACGCCAATGTTTCAAATAACTAACTTAATTTAGTAAAACCATTTACTCATTGCTTGTAAAACCATGGTCCATGCCGGTCGCTTTTTATAAAAAGGTTTATTTTTAGTATAAAACTATTATTTGGAACTAACAAAATCTTTTTGATCATGAACCGGAAAAACATAATCGCTAATTAACTGTATGGTGTATCGAACCCATTTGTTTTGCTAGAACTCGACGAAAATTGCAAAGATGTAGCCATCTTAACTTTTTTTGCTATTAAGAATATTACGACATTTGCACTGTGCCAAAGAGGTCATATTCTCTGGCACATGGGACTTGCTACAGCAGTCAGGCAATGTACTACACTGTAATTGTGGGTTTAGGTTCCAAGATCTCCAACTAGTGAACAGTTTAATGACAGGCAGACTAGTGGCATCGAGTTGGAATTGCAGGGACATACTGCGTAGCTAGATAATGTTGGTGTATCGCAAAGTGTATTATCAATTTAATCTCTTGAATTTTCCGAGGAAATCACGATAAATAAAGTATGTAATAAGACGGAAGCAATTGGCAAAATGTAAAGAAAGTTTTTTATTTTTCATCATCATCATTTCAGCCGAAAGACGTCCAATGCTGGACATAGGCCTCCCCCAACATCGCCACTTCGACCGGTTCTGTGCTTCTTGCATTCAGCGGATTCCTGCGGCCTTCACGAGGTCGTAGGAGGGGTAGGTTTTCTTTTTCGCGTCAGCCAAAATATTATTGATTGCAACTCTTTGTAATATTTATAAAACCAATAACCACCTTTATTCGCATTATATGCAAATTTGCATGCCATTCAGGCTCGAAGCGGAACTAAACAAAGTTATCTTTAACTTATCATGCCTATTATACATAGATTCGTAAAAAAAATCCACCTTGACTTACTAAACTTCCTGATAGTTGATGGATTAGATAAATTCGTAGATAACAGCGTGTAAGCGTGTTGTCATAAAATATATCATTTGTTTTCATTAAAATGCTAATCTAAATAATAATAGGTTTACTGTGACAAAATTAAGAGCGAAATTCACCAATGAAACTGAACGCGATCATCACATAACCACGTTTAAGGCTGTCAGTGTCATTATTTTCTGTGGAATATTGACATAAATAGCTCTTGAACGCGGTTTAGATGTAATGAATTCATACAGTTTCATTAATGAAATTCGACCATATGAAATTTCACCCGACGTGCCAATTTTACCAATAAAACTGGACGGATCAGCACATTTAAACCGCGTTCAAGACCTGTCAGTGTCAAAACTGTTCCGAATATTGACATTGACAGTTCTTAAACGCTTTAAAAAAATGCTGATCGCGTTCAGTTCCATTGGTGAAATCCGTACTTAGTCGAAAATGATAAAATTTTATGACTACCGAACACAGCGGTTTATGCGTCGCTGGTTTCAAATGCCAACATCCATCAACTTCACTTCTTAGGTACAATAAAATCATTGTGATAGATGTTTATTAGCGTAGACTGACAAATATTTCTTCTACCTAAGTTACGTACATAGTTTTGGGTCCTTATCGACGGCCTTTGATTTCACGGTGTCATCCGAATATCTAATAAAGATCTTCTGACACTGTCCGATTCATTGCACTAGTGCAATAAACACTAGTGTTTATCATTGAAATTATTTATCTATCAATAATGTCAAACTTGTGACTTTGTATTATAATAATAATAATATAATCCTTTATTCAGCATTTTTTTACATTGTTTGAATCTTAATCTAACGACTGGCGAGTCCGTGATACCGAAAACCCGGTCTGTTTGCCCAACTTTGACAAAGGCCTCCTCCATCTCTTTCCACTCTGTTCTGTTTTGCGCTCTCCTAGTCCATGTTTTCCCTGCTATGATCTTTATTTTTCATCTTCCCATTTTCGAAACCGTCTACCTCGATTTCTTTTCCTATTTCTTGGGTACCAAAATACTATGCTTTTGTTCCACTTTTCTATGCCTCTTACTATGTGACCAGTCCATTTCCACTTTAGTTTCTTTATTCTCTTTGTTACCTCTTATTTTTTATTTAATACGACTTTGTATTTTAAGACATGCTAATTCAAGCCTTAAGACATACCAGCTAAAAACTGTATTAGTATTAGCAATTGCCACAAAAATAACTATTCCAGTCTACCGTATAAACGACGATGAAAAGAAGCTTAGTTTAGTAGGAATGATATAAACAGACGTTTTCATAAATAGACATGAGCATAAAGTTTCATGCACTATACAAGGACTAATTTCAGTCCGTCCATTCCAACAGTTTGCGTAGGATTGTAAGTGCCTCTATGTCTCCCGGTTGAATCGATTTGTACAATTACATTGCTGCATTCCTATTAAAGCTAAATTGATCTTGACCGTTTTGGCAGCAACACCTACGTTTATTGATGGACATGCGATGCGGTCGCAAACACGAGCACATTAGCTAATTGTTTTGGTGACTCACAGGCGTCTGCGAAGAGTTTTATGACTTTTATGTATTCGTTTTTTAGGGGAGTGGGTTCTCCTCAGCTGTTATTTTCAATGTGGGTCTCTTGCCAGTTTTTATCACAATAATGGGTTAAATTCAACTACACACCTAATTAATTTTGAAGTAATTTCACAGAGGTATATATTAGTTGTTGTGGTCTAGTCCGAAATGTGTCTTGGTATTAACATTTCTTAATTTACTCTGTGTACTCTATAGTAAGCAGAGTAACTTATACAGGCCACTACCAAGTTGAGCCACTGCTTTTGGTTTCCGTTTTAAGTCCTCGTTGGTCCTACAATTGGTTCTAGAGTTCTATCATATCCAATAATTTCACAAGTTTTATTTAATTACGTCATTTATCGTAGTGCAAAGAAAATAAATGTTACAAAACGTTAAGTTATATTTCATTTTCAGCAATCGTTTTAACAAGTTGTAAAATAAAGAAATACTATTTACTTAAAGAGACGTTTTCCATACATTCTGAATAAAGTATTTGGAATTATTTTGCGCTTATATTGTAGCTGCTGATTTATCCTTTCTTTTCAATATTGTGCTGAGCAATCCCAATTAGCGAAGGGCGTTGAATCAACCGTTGATCTTCTGTCAACGTATTAATGTTAACTTTTTATGAAGCAACTAGTTGAATTTGTTAACGATGTTTATGAATATAAAGGCTCGTGCAGACTAGCGCGACGCGACGGTCGCGTCGCGACACTCGTAGAACAATTTCTATGAAAACTAAATGGAAATTGTTCTACAAGTGTCGCGTCGCGCTGTCGCGTCGCGCTGTCGCGTCGCGGCTGTTTGAAGAAGGCTTAACTCGTTTAATAATCAACTAAACAAAATTTGCAAACGTACCTAACGAACTGAGCAAAAAACTTACGTTGGAAATGCCATCATAGATTCCGAGCGACGGTCATGTCGTAGAATTTGAACTCTAAGGAACGTACACAAGAGTTGATTTTTGAAATATTTATTTTAAGAAAGGTATACCAATATAAGAATCGTTGAACGTCGCAGGGTTGAATAAAAACCGTTCAATGAATGAACGGTTTACGTTGCAAGTCGACATTGAACCATTGCATTGCACGTAAACTCGTTGACGAATTTAACTAGTTGACGAACGGAAATCAACGTTGACGTTACGTTAACGGAAAAAACGTCAACAACCCATCTCTAATCCCCATACTATGTCGACGAGGTTGTTTATGCTCCAAATTTATTTGTTAGAGTTCCTTATGATTTTGTTTTCTTTATCTTTTAGAAGAGCGAAACCAATTTCATATGTTGTGACATTGTTTGGACTGGTTCAAAGGTTATACCTACAAGTAAACTAGAATCAGCCCATCGCCTACGAGCATAAGGACAATTCGTTTCCCTCAATTTATTACTCCCAACTAGCGTGGGATGATAAACGCCCCTCATTTCGGTCGAGTCAAAATCTGGTTGTTTCTACTTGTTTTATTTGGTTTCTAAACAATGAATCCAATTCAATCTTACGGATCCTTTAAAATGTGTTATTAGTCTTGAAGAATGGTTGTTGGTTTCAAGTTGAAAACGTCCTTTGTTGTTCAGTTAAAGTTTACCAAGAAGTGGTGCTGTGTTCCGGCTTCAATGGTTATCGTATCGGTGTATGTCCACTTCGTACGGACGTAAAAATCTTCAACGCACTGCTTAGCATCGAGAGTTGAAAATCGAATAGTGTAGTCTCCCTCTCTCATAGTGGAGGCCTGAGTCCCAGATTCCCGGCAGCTATCGCTATCAAACTTCTTTTAAAGTGAATTAATTAAATTGTGAAATGATGCAGCTTGCACCATTTGACAATTTAATTAATTCACTACAGACTAGAACTTATTTAAATAAAACTTTTTTCTTAATTGCAGGTGATAATAGAATCCCACAAGGAACTACGATGTCCAGAATGCAGGGTCTTAGTGGAAGTGAAGGTGGAGGAGTTGCCTCCGAACGTCCTCCTCATGAGGATCCTCGAAGGTATGAAGAACTCAGCTCCAAGGAAGCTAGTCACTGGACAACGGACTTCAAGGAGCGGACATTCCCAGGTAAGAATTTGTCAGAATATTTGAGGGCATAGATTAAAAATATTGTAGTCTTGTTTTGAAGAGATTGTGGTTTGTGCAATAATTTGAGATTTGCCTTTCGGCAGCCAATCGTTAATTCCAAACGGCTTCAGTTATTTTAATCAATGTCTCATAACAAGCTTGCAATTTCAAGTTTCCAGAGTTTAGGCTCTCCCGTCCGACAGTTGGCAGTACCTACCGTAAATGGCCAACCGAGTCTGAACTAAATGGTAATCTCTTAAAAGCGGTGATCAAATGTATGGTGACCTTAACGTTATTTTTTAATTTATTTATATATACCTACAATCGTTACACTGTTCAACCAAATTAACATAACAGCCAACATACAAACCAAGTGCCCAATTTGAAGCGAGCAAAAACAATAAGTATAAGTGTGGAATATAAAAGAATAATAATGTGAACCTTACCCCGAACCAGAACCTTCCCCGATGTACTTACTTATCTCTTTGCTTTTATGGTGCTCCAACGAGGTTCATTATCATAAAGAAGAAAAATTGTAGGACCAAGTTCGTTTTAAGTATTTCAAATAATTTAAGTAATAATGTTTTCGTAAATTGTTCAAGGCGTTACAAGGTGTTCAGGGAGGTGGTAAGCAGTTACCTCCGCACGCGAGGGCCCTACACGACTTTATATCCAAGGAACCGGGGTGAGTTGACCTCATTTCGTTTATTATACTTTACATAACATCACGCCTGTAATCCCCGAGGGTGAGGCAGAAGTGTACCTATAGTATACCCACATTTCGCCAGTTATGTTTAAGGCCCATGTAATGGGGGTGACCCTAATTTAGTTCATCAATCGTTCGCCACTGGTAATATTTGAATTACGAAAACCACCCTAATAGCTACGACGTAAGGCCCTGGCGCTGCCAGTGTCAAATTGTTACATACCATGGACGTGCGTTTGAGTGTACCTACTACGTTCATAGTGACCAAAACTATACTAATGACTAGAAGCCATTTTGTCCACACAAAAAATACGTGCGGGTGGGGGAACGGAGTTCCGCACACACACGTACCCGCACACACACTCACACACACACTCACACACACACCCTTGTTTGTGTAGACGTCCATGCGAGGACTATAGTTTTTTATGAACAATCCGAGGACGCTCTGAAATACTGTCTTAACGGCCTCGTACGATATTTTTGATAAGATATAAAGCATCAGAATTCGAAATATTATTTAATGAATCTATTCGTGTAGTGCTGTCAACACTTTTTTTCCGCCGTTTTTTTATGAACAGTGTGAGGACTTCAAATACACTGCTCATTCTTCAAGCCACATCCTTCCGAGGACGTTTGTGTGAGCCTTCCGAGGACCTACTCACCCGCCTGGACATGACAATCCGAGGACTCGTTTTCACACACTCTTCCTTGAGTTATGTACAATGCGAGGACCTTGTGTTATACTTTTCAGAAACAATCTGAGGACTTTTTGAAGAGCCCTATGTATACAAAACGAGGACCTCTACCTAAGTATTTCGTACCTTGACCTAAATATTTTACAAAGTTTTGCAGTATTTTTCACACATTTCTTAGATTAAGTACTATCCGAGAACATTTCTTTTGCCGCCAACCAAATTTACTATAACTATCATGGACTAAGGTAAGATCTTTGAACATATTACTATTTAATATATATGATTCAGATAATTTTACATGTATTATTGAAATGCTTTTCATTCAATTATAGACGCAAATAAAAAAACGAAATTTATGTTTATCGCTTTATAGATTTATGTTACAACGTACGTAAATCATCGTACTAAAAAACAACGTACACATTGTTTTTAGTACGATAATATCGAAAGCCACGTGGTATGTAAGCGAATAATAATTCGCGTTAACAATTTATATAGGTGTTTTATATTTTAAATCTATTTAAACTATATTCGGATGAAATTTGACATGCGAGTAGTTGGTTGGAGTATAATATGAAGGTGTTCATTGTCTGTCAAATTTAAAAGGTATTTAAGACATTGTTATAACAATGCAACTACTTTTATTTAACTTGTATTGGTATCTATTTGTGGAAGTTTCTATTGTTTCAAAGTAAATATTATTCTTTAAATCAATTGTTTATTCAAAAAATAAACTTTCTCGTCACTACTCATATTGCTCGAAACGAGACGACACAAAGGCAAAATCTGTTCCAAGAGAAGGTTCTATGCTATTACCTATTTCCGTTGCTGCTTCAGAGAAGCTGCGAAGTAATGTTCTTTCACGAATGAACATTGATGAAGTTTTGCTTATAGTCAAGCAAGAACCTACCCTACCTACCCTGCGTACCCTGCCTACCCTGCCTACCCTGCCTACCCTGCCTACCCTGCCTACCCTGCCTACCCTGCCTACCCTGCCTACCCTACCTACCCTACCTACCCGGCCTACCCTGCCTACCCTGCCTACCCTGCCTACCCTGCCTACCCTGCCTACCCTGCCTACCCTGCCTACCCTGCCTACCCTGCCTACCCTGCCTACCCTACCTACCCTACCTACCCTACCTATTTTTAAAAAAAATTCTCTCCGTAACAACCATCCTCGTACTTCAAGGAATATTATAAAAAAAGAATTAGCGATATTGGTTCAGCTGTTCTCGAGATTTGCGCTTAGCAACACATTTAGCGATTCATTTTTATATATATAGATAGCTTGTGCCCGCGACTTCGTACGCGCATATCCCGTTTTTTCCCGTTCCCATAAGAATTTCCCGATCCCGTATAGCCTATAGCCTTCCTCGATAAATGGGCTATCTAACACTGAAATAATTTTTCAAATCGGACCAGTAGTTCCTGAGATTAGCGCGTTCAAGCAAACAAACAAACAAACAAACTCTTCAGCTTTATATAATAGTTATAAGTTATAAGATATGCTTGCTGTAAGCCATTGAGGAGTTGGATGATTTGCAGATTGTTCTGATAGCATCAGGTCCATAATATAAGAGTCCCCATGTAGACGAATATAATAAGTAGAGATCGGATATTCCAGTGCATATAAAATATATAAACTTCGAGGAAGTACGTAACAAAAAGTGGGATATGTAATAACATCTATAAAATACCGAGATTTAAAAATCATGATTATTACATTTTCTAGTACAGTAGAATCCGTTTATTATGACTCCGGCTATATTGACCAACCGCTTATTATGACGTAATTCACAACGAAGTTTGGTTTTCATATAAAATTCACTATAACAAAGTCGGATACTATGACATGCTTATAGTGACAAGTTGCTCATTGTGACCCATTTTTAATCAATTGTGTCGAATTATTGTGACTGACGTGATTCCTTACACCTTCGAAACAAAGGAATACCCGTCAGCGGCCCTATGTTTTGGTAATCTTGACTTCAATTTGTTCTGCAAGCTCGATAATTCGTTTAAAAGTTCGACAAAACATTGTTGTACGGACAACTTTTAATGTTGAGTTATCTCTAATTTGATTCTCTCTATCAAATTAAATGAATAGTAACATAAGTTATTTTTTTCTACAAAATGCTTTGTATGACGTCCGCTTAATATGACGTATTTGTTATTTCCCTTCGATGTCATTATAAACGGAGATGTATGAAAGAACGTATGTATTATATTTAATGTTAGTATTGTATAGTATCATAATACTTTACTTTAAATTAATGTTTATTAAGTTTGAAACACCTTTTTTTATGAATGTAAAAGATATTTATATAAGAGAAATATATACTTATTTTTTTACTTTGCTCTTTTGTTTACTGTATAAAACCTATGAATCCGCAAAAATACTCATACTAGGATACACACTATCTGGTCCGCTTACCATTCCGAGGATCTGAATACACACTGTCTGATATAGCTACTCATCCGAGGGCAGGTGTGTTAAATTCACACATTAGTCCTCGGATAATACTACAAAATTTAACTCGTGTGTAAGGCGAGTGTGTAAAAATCGATGCTGGCGCCGCGTAGCGGTCACACACTGTCGGTGTGTAGATATGAATTCTCTTAATCAAAACGAGGTTTGGGTGACTTTTTCTTATTACTTATACATACAGGTTCAGAATCGCACGACAAATACGATGCAGTGGATAAGTCAATCCGAGGACCCCCGAAAATGTCCTCGGTTTGAAAATGTCCTCGGAAGTTCCTCGTGTATTCAGGTGCATGTCCTCGGATAGTACTTAAAACAAACACACCCTCGTATACAAGGTGTAACAGAATAAGCGCAAGTCCTGAAGTAGTTTATCCATAATTGACTACCGAATCGATTTTAGTGAATCTTAATATAGGTTTTTTTAAATTACGTATTTTGCCATATTGCCTGCAGAAAGAGCCAAATAAAAATGTATAATAGAAAGAGAGAGATAAATTGTATAATAAGTATAATACACATTCTATTATATACACTCTTTCTATTACACACATTGTATAATAGAAAGAAAGAGATAAAATCAAAGTTAAAAAGCAAGCGCGTGAAAAAATCACGCCGCGATTCTATTACGTCCGTGGCGGAAAGGTGGCGATTCCTTGCTCTGTGATATCCATACGTATACTGATATTTCGATTTATCTTTACTTTTACAAAATTGCAGAACAAATCACGTGCATCATAATAAGCGTGACGGTATGCGTGTAAATACAATTATGCTAATATCAACCATTTTCCATTTCGTCTAGCTTGTATTAATTTAATGTATCTGTAGAAATTATATGACTGTTAGTGCTTACTGCACCGATCAATCTAGGAGAATTTGCCATATTTGTAATTTGATGTAGATACGTCTTCTAAAGTAGGTACATTGTCCTACAAGATACAGGTTTTTCCTAGTTTGAAGGACCTTACTCATTTGTAATAGCCATACCAATAGCTATTTGAAACAACACTGATGTTACCTAGGCTAAAATGATTACCTACTTATTTACTTTAAGATAGAATAGTTGGAAAATATGAATCATGTGATAACACTGTTAAGTTAATAAGCAATAATTATTCATTGTTAAGATGCATGAGTTTATTAACAACAATGAATACATTCATTGTTATTAATAATCTCATGACGTAAAATATAGAACAATTTACTCCTACTAGATTTTCATAGGTAACTCTCTCTCACCCAAGGCCAAGAAGGGGATTTTGTATGACTAATTCATCTTCGCCATTTGGATTAAATTTCAAATCTTACCCAGAAATTGCCGAACATTTTGATACACCAACGACCTACCTACCCCAATATGACAGTAATTAAAGTAGCACATAGGTTCTCGTAAACAAGTATTCTAGTCAATATATTTTCATTAGCACTAATGAGTCATTTTGTTTACTGTAGCAGTAAATACTTATTGATTTATTTGTTCAGATAATGTAGAGTTCAAGACATTAACCGGTGTTGATAGACCACGTATGACGGAATAAGGCGCTGTGATTTATAGGCTATCGCTTGCTGGTCTACCTCTATAGAAATCTCACCTTGCAAAACTAGGTTAAATGAGCTGTAATTCGACCTTATGAATAGGTATTGACACTATTGACAGGTAAGTTTTCACAAACAAGGCGTGATGTTATGTTATTTATGTGTTACAGTAACTGAGGTGAAAAAAACATGATAAACAGAAACATTATTGTTTAATACTTATCGCCAAAATTGAATCTCGAATTTTCGAGATGATTCTTTACAAAAAAAAATCCTCCTAACACCCATATAAACAAGGGGTAAAGTTACAACCAGTATAAACTCCAGATTTCATTGTTCGGTATTTAAGGTGGAAGCTCCAGGGTGGGTAACCGGCGAAATTAAAATTTTGTTACGTTCAAACGAATCATCAACATTCAACCTTTACCCGGTTGAATGTTGATTAAAATATGATTCTCGACCGTAACAAATTGGGCTTTACATAATTATAATCATTCTGGATCATCAATACCCTCTTAGTTCATTTAATACGAAACATATTTTGTTCAACATAAAGCTAGGCTGACCTGCTGATTGCAATATACCTAAGAAAATTTAAATTTCGCGGGTTGCCTTCACCTTAAGTTTACTCCGTAGTCATTATTATAGTTAAGGTTTTTTCTACTCCGGATTTCTATTTACATCAAAATCGCTGCTATAAGTAATCGCAGAACGAAAAAGAACAATAAAATTATAATTCCTACTCAGACAATAAAAGATCCATATTCCTTATTTATAAGTAACTAGCTGACCCGACAGACTTTGTCCTATCTTAACTATGAATATTGAATTCGCATTGGTTAATTATTTTATTATTAGAAAAGTTAATAATATGGTCGTTAAGTTTTCTTACATTTTCTAATGTTACGCGCAACTTTCTTAATTTTTTCTTTCATAAGAACCTTCTCCTGACAATAACAAACACAACTAAAAATAATTAGCAAAATTGCCAGCCGTTTACGTGTGATGCCGTGACCAAGGAAAATAAGGATTCAATTTTATATAATTAGATGATGACAAAATTTTAAGTTGTAATCTAATTTAACTTTTTGAGTGACATCAGTGGACTATTGAGCGAGTTTCAAGAAGACACACGAGTAAACAACTGTTGACATCAAGTAGCTACTTGAATAATAAGTATATACTTGCCAACTACCCGAATTGTATGAGTCAGTGGGAAAAAATACTTTGATAACAATATAAACTTTAATGTTGATGTGATCGGCGGGC
Source organism: Polymixis lichenea (assembly GCA_949091785.1). Classification (NCBI taxonomy): domain Eukaryota; kingdom Metazoa; phylum Arthropoda; class Insecta; order Lepidoptera; family Noctuidae; genus Polymixis; species Polymixis lichenea. Next base: position 18,520,789 of record OX420931.1, on the reverse strand, counting down.
TGTGAACCACTTATTTTCAATTAGTAATCATTGAACTTGATGCGTTATTGTAGCAGTGAGTCACGGGCTATCCGTTCAGTATGCGCTTAGTAATATTAATGTGCTAAGCGTCAAGTTAACATGTGCACTGTGTTATGAAATAGGTACATATCATGTTGTATATGTATACAGATGTTTGATATCGTGCAATTTGAAAGGAATTGATGAGACTTAGGATCAGTTCAGTAAGACCGAAAAAATGCTCGACCGATTTACTGGCTCCATTGGAAATAAGACCGTTTTACTATAATCTAAAGTCGAAAATTGTATGATTATCGACACTGCTCGCGCATGCTTGCGACTCGGTTGCTCTCGGTTTGAATTGCGGCTAGAGAAGGCTCGAGGCTGCGCGAGTATTCTTCCGTTCTGTCTGAAAGTCTGAACTTTACCTTAGAAACGGTTAAAATGACGTAGCTTGCTTTTTAAGCGATATTATAGTGACTGCCTCGTTGGTTTAGTGGTCACAAGCGCTACTGTTGGGCGCGAAGTCCTGGGTTCAATTCCCAGGTCGGGCAGTGTTATTGGGTTTTTCTATCTGGAATTTCTCAGTAGCAGCTCGGAGCCTAGATTTGTGCCATTGTAATCGGCTCGCCCCCTATTACATGGGACTTAAACATAACTGGCGAAAGGTGAGTGTACTATAAGTACACCTCTGCCCAAACCTTCGGGTAAACAAGGCGTGATGTTATTTAACGTTATATTTACTGTTAAAAATTACTCATTCCTAATTTCAATTGTTTACAGGGACCTGCCGTTCAAGAAAGGTGAAACGATATTAATACAAAAGAAATTAGACCCGTTTTGGTATCAAGGAGAAAGTAACGGAAGAACTGGCATGTTCCCTATCACATATGTTCAGGTTTGTTCATTATTATTTAACACTAGCAACTCGCCCCTGCTTCACACGTGGCCAATCTACTGATTTAGCGAGACCTTGTAATATCGTTATTTCTGCTCTATCATCTGCTTAGCCTTTTCCCAACTACTTTTGAGGTCGGCTTCCAGTGTAACCGGATGCAGCTGAATACGAGTATTTTACATGGAGCGACTGCCTGTCTGGCCTCTACAACCCAGTCACTGGGTAATACGATACCCTTGAAAAGACTGGTTGGCAGACTATCGGGCTTCTGAAGACCTGTACCGACTGTAAGACAGGCTAGGCAACAAAAAAAATATGCAAAAAAAAACAATAACCAATTGCTTTACCTACACTATACACTATGAGGCGATTAAATCAATCATATTGTTTTGTATTGAATTACAATTGTTTTACCTTTAGTTTGTATTAATTTCAAATCCGGTGTACAACTACTTTTCACGATCACTTGGTTTTTTTTTTCAACGAAAGATAGTTTTGAAAACACATCATTTTTTCTTTTTTCTTTTCTCTATACACACCACCTGAAAAGCTTTCACAGTGAATAGTATCTATTTGTCACACTATTCAACGTTAAAATCTTAAATACATGCTATCATGACTCACCACCAAAGCAAATAAATCAAAACAAACAATGGCGTCGGAATATAAAAAAATACGACAAAAAAGCTATGGTTGTTAATGTACCGAAAATTCAGTGAAACAATGCTACTTTTTAAAATAGTCGCATAACCAACTTTGTTTCGAAAACTTCGGTAAGTTTCGTAATTCGTCGTGGAGTATAAAAGCCAGTGACTAGCCTGTAAGGTTGTGTGCATTATTTGCTACATTGTGTGCCAAGTATGTATAGGAACACACTCCCAATAAATCTGCATGACCACGAGAACACATATAAACATTAAGACGCGAATAGTTTGTGTCTTTCCCGAGGCATTCAGCGGCGCTAGTGCATCGCAATGCGAAGAAGTTGCGTCAAATTGTACCACCGAGCAGGTATTGCATCGATGATACTAGTAATAAGACCGACGCTCGACAGGTGAAGCTGATTTAAGAAACAAAGATTTTTTTGTTTATTGATAAAATTATATTAGTTTTAAATATTTATCTGATTTAGGTAGGGTAGGCCAGTGTCTTTGTGTGTTTATGGACTGCACGCCACTGTGCCTTGGTATGTAAAGATGATAGTAAAGGTTACGCTTGCCGCGGTCGGTCCGTGGCTGGGTGACCATCTTTACATACCGAGTCCCCTCCGTGTATTCGTGGATCTTTGACGGATCGTCAGAAGCCTCAAAGTCTGCCAACCAGTCTTCAACAAACCAAGGTGTATCGTATTACCCAGTTACTGGGTTGTGGCTCAATATAAAATACTGGTATTCAACTGCATCCGGTTCGACTGGAAGCTGACCCCAACATAGTTAGGCAAAGACTAGGCAGATAATGATGCTGTATTGCAGAGAGAATAGGCTATTGAATTTATTAAAATGACAAGTACAATGCGCCGCATGTCACTTGTGCATTTGATGATCTTAAGCTGAATTTAAGGCATCGTGCCGATACGCTAAGAAGAAAAATAAAAAAGTGGATTAAATCGTATTATCGCAAAAACTACCGTAGCAAAGTGGATAAAATTGAATTTTCGAAATTCATCCACAATTGACGGAGATATCGCGTAAAATACATACAAAAAAAATTACAGACGAATTGAGAACCTCCTCAGTTCTGAAGTCGGTAAAAACCTAATGGCCCAAGTTCTAATGAATGTGTATTTGTCACTATTTTATAAAAGTGCAAGACCACATGTTTTCAATTGAAAGAAAAACAAAAATTCTCGTCATATGTTGTTCCAACATATTTTTTTCGTCATTTGATTAATTCTTTTATTAATTATTATGATGATCCTTGTTATGCATTTTTAACCGACTTTAAAAAAGGAGGAGGTTCTCAATTCGACTGTATGTTTTTTTATTTTTTATGTTTGTTACCTCATAACCACTATTGTATTGGGTCATCCTGTAAAGATAGTGTGTGTAAGTTTAAAAAATAAATAAATAAACTTTCGACTGGGTGAACCGATTTTGATGATTCTTTTTTTATTTGAAAGGTCGAGCCTCCCGTGTGGTCCCATTTCAATTTCATATAGATCTGATGAACGGAACTCTTCAAAAAATAACAGTAAATAAACCACAATTGCTGCTATCGCAAAACAATGCATATTTCGAATTAGTGGGGTAGGTTACTATAACTAAAAAGTGAAAAATAAAAACTTTTTCCAAAAAAAACAACCGACTTCCGAAAAAACACTACAAAGTGAAAAATAGCTTTAATTTCGGAAGGCGGTGACAAAAAAATTAAATACATATCTAAAGTCACCGCCTTCCGAAATTAAAGTAATTTTTCACTTTGTAGTGTTTTTTCGGAAGTCGGTTGTTTTTTTTAATGGACGCCGTCTGTCTTTATCTGTAAAAAACAAAATAGTTTGTTTTCATAGTGGTCTAAAGAGATCATATTATTTTATCCCTTAGAATAAATAACATGATTTGTTTTCTCATAAGTATGAAATTGCCTATAATCTTATTTTTGCCTACATTCTCGAAACGCAATGTTTTATTATTTTTATCCAGCATTGAATTTTAGGTAACAAAATGTCAAATGCCCAAATAATCTCCCTTATATTTATTTGAATTTTATTAATCTGTTATATTGTTATTTGTAGGTGGTTGTACCTCTTCCGGTCGCCACTGCGCTGTGCAAAGCATTGTACGACTTCCGGATGTCCGCACCTGACGAAGAAGGCTGTCTGGCGTTCGACAAAGGTAAACTTAGATTTTACTTTTAACACCATGTTCTGTGGTCCTTCGAGTCTAAATTCTCTATAGAACTACCATGTAGCACTCATTGGAATATGCTTGATTGTCAAGCAAATTCCATTGAGTGCTACATGGTAGTTATCGGCACTAACTTGAATCAGAGGAATCACTAATTTCATCCCTCCTCATGACATGACCATTTCGCTCATATCATCGCCGTGCAATGAGAACCTCGTGATTGCAATAAACGTAATTTTACAGTGAAAGATAAAAACTCTGTTGAAAAGTGTATTCTGAAAAATGGCTGTTATCGACGTTCTCTGAGGTTCATCAATCGAACTATATGGTATATCATCAATAGAAGCAAGATACAACAAATATAAAATCAATTAATTTTCTTTACGATGTTTTCACGACGATGTAAATACATACAGAAAACAGCCTTTTTCCGTTGCTTCGAAGCGCGCCGTTTGCGAGTACTACCTGACCTATCTGAAGAACATCACCAATAAGGTCACTGTATGTCCTTCTAGGGCCTCTCCTCCAAGTGGTTCCTCACATGTGAATACCAACAAATAAATGTAAACACGAGGTACGACGGTACGGTACGAGGTGTTCACTGCACGGCGACGATGTGTGATGTTGTATTTGTGGTTCCAGGTGCTATAATAACGGTGCACCGTCGCGTGGACGACAACTGGGCAGAGGGTCGCTTGGACCAGCGCGTGGGCATCTTTCCCATCGCCTTCGTGGAACTCAACCAAGCCGCGCGACAGCTTATGAACAGGTTACAGATTATTTATAATTTTAAGTCTATAAGCATCATCATCTACCTGCCCTTGCCTTAAGTCACCTGGGGTCGGTGCAACATGTTTTCTTCTTCCATTCTCCCCTGTCAGCAGTCACGCTATCATTCACTCCCTTCTCTTTCATATCATTCCATTCATCTTTTCTTTGATTTTGCTCTCTCTCTCTCATCCATTAACATTTCTTTTCATCATTCTTTTATTCGCATGCTTTCTGCCCTCCTCATCACATGGTCATACCAAGCCAAACGATTTCCTTGAAACATTTTTGTCACTGGCGTTTCAATGTCCCCTTTTAATACTCACTAGCTTTTGCCAGCGGCTTCGCCTCGTGGAACCCCAAAATTATCCCATGGGGTTGGGCAGAAACTACAGAACGTCACACGCTACGATCCTTACATACAAGGAGTATTGCATCGTTTATGTTCATACATCAGCAAGCCAATTCTTGTAATTAAAAACGTTCTAAATCTTGTTGTAGTCTGATCTCCGCGACAGTCAGATGTTATTTTTTTTTTTCAATTTGTATGGAAATTCAGGTATTTTTGACAGATTGGCACTGGGATGAGACTGAAAGTTCTTAAAATTACGAGAATTGCCCCTCTGGTCTTACGGACGACGGTTGGAAATATTACGCACCTGACCTTTCTGAAAAACATCACCAATAGGGTCACTTCATATACTCCTAGGGCTTCCCCTCCCGGCGTTTCCACTGACATCTGCTTCGTAAATACCTTTTGTTAGCCGCCTTCCATTCATCCTCTCAAGGACTTCATTGTGGTTTACAGCGTGCCGCTGAACCGCCCCGTGCCGGCCATACCGGAGCACTCGAGACCATCGCACTCTGACCACAGACACCATGCACAGGTAACAATATGATACAAAAAAAATGAAGTGCGGCTGAATCGATTTGGCGATATTTGTTCTCGAAATTATGTTTGTATGGAAAGAATAATACGGCAAATTTGAAAACTCGGTGAAAAATGAAAGGATTTTTTCTATGAGATTATTGTATGGATTATTGAAATTTGGACAGAACGTCTGTCGGCTCAATTGGTGATCAATTCATTACAATGTCTTCTGGCGTATTTTCGTATGATTAAATAGGAACAACAAACAGTTACATTATTCAAAATTTACAAACAGAAAAACAAAAATTGCTTTACTAATAATGTAGCCCACAGCACTGTTCTATAACCATGAATAAATACAGCAATAAAGCTTTAAGGTCGCTAAGAGGTAAAACTGATTGCATCACTATTTCACTAATACAAAAACGTATATTGAAGTATTAGTAGAATATTATTCTATTATTATTGCACAAAATGCATATTTTCTATTGGGAAAAGAACGAATATTATGGAATATTTGAACAAATACCTCGAGTAGTGTCAGTATAGGGTGCAAAACCAACAATAGAAAAATTTACGGCGGTGAAATCGACATAATTATCAATCAGTAAGTGAAATTAATCATTTTTAAAGTAACCCTTTTTAAACAAATATTTTATTTTATTACAGCAGCACACTCACCGTTACCAACCGATGTCGATGTCTACGCCCTCCACAGTGCAGAGCAACTACCAGAACATGGCCACCATGAGCCAATCCCACCCCAACTACCACGCCGCGCAGACTATGATGGCCCAACAAGCGCAAATATTGGTGCCACAGCCCATCAACCAACACGTCACCGCGATCTCCCACGGCGGCCTCGTCACTACCACAGCTGTGCCGCGGAATATCATGGAGCCAACACAAACGAAACACTCCCTAGACCTCATACAATTCACCAACATGCATAACAAGTCCCACCAAGGCACCATGGGCATACAGAGCGTATCACGAATCGGAGAAAATTACGACAGACTACGAACAGTGAAATATGACAGCTATAATTCTACTCCAGTTCACAAGGTCGAAACTACGTACCAAAATGTAAGGACGCACGAACATTTTCCCGTGTCCGTTGCTAATTTTAATACCAACAACGTCAGTTCCGATTCTAGTTCTAGTATGAATACTCCTTCGGTTGGTGTTAGCTCCACGACAACTCCTAATACCAGTTCGAACACCAGTACTTGTGAAAGCGCTGAACCAAGCCTTCCTAGCTCACCCGATAACAATACCGAACGAAACGCGACCGTAATCGCTTGTAATACGACTCAAAATCAAAACCAGATAAATCAGAATCCGCCAGAAGAAGAAACGAACAATGACGAGTCTCTTAACACTTCAATGGGAGTGCTGAGTTTGAACGAAAGTTCTACCGCAACGAACACGTCTCTGAATGTAAGTTTGCCGCCATCAGAGAGTCCAAAATTGAATGCTTCCGGTGCAAGTAATGCGTCTCAAAATCAAGAAGAAAATCCGGAAGGTGCAACCAATAATGAGTCTTCGCGGCTTGACACACCTTCGTCTAGTAAAAACGTGGTGCGTTCGAGTGGGCCGGATTCTTTGTTGAATTTCGGGTTGGGCCTGCAAGCGGCGCTGTCGCCCTCTCACGGGAAAGATGGGAACTATATGGTGAATAGAGTGCATAGAGACCATCACCATAGAGAAAGAGAGAAGAGACATAGCTTGACTCCTTCGTCACATTTACAAGGGAATCACAATATGCAAAATAGGTGAGTTGGTATCATGTTCTATTTTGTTTTAAGGTAAATGCACCAAGGTAGCTCGCTAAATTCAACATTTCCTACGTTTTTTTGTAATTTACAGGTCAGTTTGAGTGACTGTTACATGGAAAAGTCCTTTAATGGGGTTAAATGAACTAAGAGGGTTGTATTGGCGGTTTTTAAAGATTATAATTCTGTAAACCCATATTTCTTTCGGTCGCGAATCATATTTCAATCAACATACAGCCTGACACCACAAAATACAGAGAGTACAGAAGTCAATCACATGCATGTACTTCACTTTTCATACCTACGTTCGGCGGTCGCGCTAGGTTTGTTAACTTTGGCTTATGCAACAAAAAGCTATCGTGGTAGTGGCACTCGTATCTAGGTGTTTGATTTAAGTATTGTTAAGAATGAAACAGGAGGTTGAAGTAGCTATTACTTAAAATATTTTAATTTTAATGTCACGATCGCCGAGCAGTTCAATCTTAACTATTTATAATGAGGAACATGAGGGTATTTTTTAGTTTATAGGTACTACAATAAATACCTAATATAAATTGTAAAAATATTACAAGGCCACAAAGTCATGTTCGCTTACCTACAACTAACTATTCTGTGTTACGTTAAAACGAACCATCGAAACACAAGCAAATACCTAGGTAGACCATACCTCTCTGAAACAACTGGTAACTTATAAAACGACAATTCACAGTTTAATGTTGAACAACTGTTCACTGAATAGTTATAACTTTATTTTCTTGCTCCATTTTTGCACTTCATAGACGCGTGTCTCAGCCTCTCAGGGGATGACACTCGCGCTCGCACCGGTCCCAACCCGTCCGAGATATCGTGTCCGTGAGCGGTGTCTATGTGTGCGTTGCTCGACCGCACTTTGTATGTAGATTGACTTCTGTACTCTTTGTATTTTGTGCTGACACTGACCTGCACATTGCAAAAAATGTAAAAAACGCTTTCTCCTGTTTTCACTAAAGCGCCGTTCGATTTTAAACTTTCGGCGCTGAGCCTTGTGTGGATAATCCAACCGTACGTTTTTATGTAGGCATTCGTTTAGGTGTCGCCTAGTGTTAGTGAAAACGAACCTTTAATGTCTCTTGATATGAATGAATTTAGGCAAGACCTATGTAGAACAATGAGCACTTGTACCTTCTTGTGTGCACTTGGAGAGTATTGTTTTTCGTTCTTTTGATCAAATTCTGTTTTCCCCTTCAGACATTCGGCGGAGATCTTGGCCACCAGCCTGCTGGACGCGGGCACGGAGGCCCGGCCGGAGCGCGCAGAGCGGCGCCGGCGTCGCTCGCGCAGCAACGAGCGGCCTCTGCCGGCTGCGTACGTGGCCGTCTACCCGTACAAGCCGCAGAAGCCGGACGAGCTGGAGCTGAAGAAAGGAGGTCCGATTTCACTTATTTTAATAGACTGTAAACTAGCGGACAGCCCACTTCGTGGGTCACTGACGACTACTTTATAAAATATTTATAATAGGGTATTTTCCACTTTCTTAAAAACACTTTTAATTTGAAGATTGGGACTAAATATTTAACAGAAAAATAGAAATAAATTGACTTACATACATTTTCTCAATTATTCAAAACAAATTTTTGTTTTCGTTGTTTTGGATTTACCGCCAAAACACTCCTTACGATGATTTTTTATCACGTGACCACACGTGACGTCAACTATAGTATGTAAACCACAGAAAAAAAACACGTAAAAGTCGCAAGTAGGCGGGGCCCGCGTACGCCGAGCTTTGCGGGGTTTTGCATAGGCCTGCTTCCGCGCATACACCACGAACATCAGTCTTGTTACAACCCCCACGGAGAAAAGAACTTGACAAAAAAATACAAACATGCCTTATTGTGCTGTTTTACAATGTAAACGTCATAGCAGAACTAAAAATGTATCAAATGGAGGTATATCATACCATCGGTAAGTCTTAATTGATTTTATTTCGATAAAATTTTTAAAAACAATATTTTATTAAATATGACAAGTAAAAGTTGTCTTTATGATATCTAATTTAAAGTCTACTTTCTTTTAAACTCAAACTTAAATTAAATTACATTTTAATCGTTTTTAATTGAGAAAATGGATGTAAATAAATTTATTTTTATTTGTCTGTTAAATAATTCGTCCTAATCTTCAAATTAAAATAGTTTTTAATCAATTTGAAAATACCCTATTTTATACATCAAAGCCGGCTGTCGCTGAAAACCGGCACTGGGGAAAAAGCCCCAGCGCTGGTTTTCAACCGATTTGCGTGACCTTTTTGCGTGATCGTGACGCATTCAACTTATTATTTTTGTGTTAGTTTTCTTTCTCTGCGTCATATTCCGTAAATAAACGTTTTACTATCTTCCTCTCATGCCTTAATTAGTAAAAACACAGTGAACTGCGCATTGCCTTAACGCTTGCAATTTATTTGTAAGTACTGTGCTCAGTAATAAAGATTTGATTTGACATTTGCAATATTATGGTGATGATGTCAAATCTATCAGATTCGTTGCCATCCTTCAGTCAAATATGAAATTTAATTGTCTAATTCAAAATGAACAAATCAAATTGAATGACTTTCATGAAATCATGTCGTTTGAGGGCAATTCTAACCTTTCTTAGTTTTATTGATTGAATTTATGGATGACTAGCTTCTGCCCGCGACTTCATCCACGTGGATGCCAGCAGTGATCCCATAGGTATTCATAAGTTTACGTTGTATGTGCAGGTATCTACACGGTAACGGAGCGCTGTCGTGACGGCTGGTACAAGGGCTGTTCAGAGCGGTCGCAGCGCTGCGGTGTGTTCCCCGGGAACTACGTCGCGCCCGCCGCCAACATACGGCCCAAGCATGATAAGGTACACTTTACTGATTTCATAAAAAGTTCAAAACGAGCTCACAATTCAAGCAGTCTGATGCAGTTGGTGGCAGTTATTTTAGTTTCCGCTCAGATTTGATGCCTCCCAACTGAATCGGACTAGTTGCAGTCGGGTTTTATGATTTTTAATGTTATTTTCCTTCTTTTGGTGTGCTTCCTTTTAGAGTCGAGCAGTAATTAAAACAAAGCATCAAGCGAATTACCAGTGCTTTTCACAGCCTGCCCCGCACTTACTGATAATTACAACAGTATACCAAGCAACATCGCATAGTGATAATGAATCATTAGGATATCGTAATTTGCTAGAGACAATCAATTCTACAGTGCTGACATAGTGGTATCGGCTCAGACCTAAAAGTTGTAGGTCCTGGGTTGGAACCCGGGCAGGCGATCCACTTTCTGCAAATAATTTCATCGCCGCTGCTCTCAAAACGGTGAAGGGAAACATCGTGAGGAAACCGGCATGTCCTAGAACCAGAAATTTGAAGAGATGTGACTTCTACCAATCCGCACTGGGCCCGCGTGGTGGATTACGGCTCGCTTCCTCTAACAGAGAGGAGGCTTCTATCCCAGCAGGCTATGCATGACCCTTCCTATTTCTAGTGTACCGTAGAATAGAAATCGCTTATCTACATTTCTCGGTTCAAAACTGTTAAATGTCTACACGGAAACGTCATTATTGTCTACTTTTCCGTTGAAGAAACGCTTCTCTACGGTTCTCGTGCTAAGCCTGCAGAAGTGGGAGCATTTTAGGCTGATTATGCTATGCTACGTTGCAGAGTTCAACGGCAGCAGTAGCGGCCGTGGCGGCCGCGGCAGCCGTGGGCGCGGCCACCAGCGCCGCCGCGCACGCCTCCGCTCCCGACGCGCCGCCGCGCGCGCGGGACGCTGCGGTCATCATGGGTGAGTACCTAACCAACTGCACACAACTCGACCTCAATGCCATAACTATATTTTTAAAAGATTTTAAATGTTTTAAACCGTGTTTTTTTTTGATAAAACGATTTAAGACCACTTTTAACAGTTTATTATTTTATTTTTTCAATAAAATGCACTGAGGCTTCACACGAAGTGATCTAGACCACACCTACTGTCTGATTTAGGATGTAGAAAATAAAAAAATCTAAATATATGTAGTGCACTTGGCTGAGTCGTTAAAGTATATGAATTTACATGTTAATGAAAATGATTTCAATAAATATTTTTAACTTAATTTTTGGAGTAATACATAGTCAATGGTGCCGATTCTCTTGTACACCGAACTAAACTATCACTAAAATTCCTTACTTTTGGCTATAAGAATCTTAAAGCTATTCTGCAAAAAAAGATCTCTAAATTTAAAAATAATTTTGACACAACTAAAATCGAATTTGACAAACGCGACTCCACGTTTGCCCTACCCCGTGATTTTTTTTAGAGCCGGAATCGCGCAGAGGGGGGCAGCCTCGACGTGTTTTAAATGGTTTTTTTTTTAATTTTTGTATCGAAAATAAGAAAAATTATTACCTACATGTTGAGTTTTAGAGGTGTATGGGGTCTTATAAAGGGGGTCGAAATTTTCATTATTTTTACGATAGGACACACCAATTTCGAGATATAAGCAAAAGAAAAGAAAAAAAAGATCCCGAAGTCGAGGTGTCAGTGTGAATTTTAGTTCTTCACAACTAATTTTATTCCACACCTTTTTAATCGCGATTAAAAATAGTCAGATTTAGTTAGACAATCAAAATTTTATATTGAATAGAATTATGAAATTGACAACAACAGAATAGCAAAATCGCCCTTTCACTAAATTAAAAACTCAGTACAATCTTAGTGTTGTCAAACTAAAATATAGTTATGTTGTTTCACTTTAGTCAATTTCAGAATGGGAAATCGTCGTTTAACAGGAATAAACTAAATTTTAGTGATTTTTAGTTTAGTTTAGAGAATTTTGTGACAAGAGAATCGGCACCAATGTACGGCCCACATGGTCGTGGTTAAAAAAAATTAAAACAGGTTTTTAACCATAAATTTCGGTTTTAAAAGGTTTACTTACAACTATAGCCACAACATATTAATATTATATCTACAGAAGCACCATCATCTTCCCGCCCATATCTCATGTTACGTGGGATCGACGCAAAATATTTTCTTCTTCCGTTCTCTCGTGTCAGCTGTCACCATAATTCACTCCCTTATGTTTCATATCATTTCTCACATAATCCATCCATCTTTTCTTTGGCCCTCCTCTCCTCTACCCATCAACATTTATATTCATCACTGTTTAGTCACATGTCTTTTGTTCTCAGAACCGTTCTAATATTTTTCAACTCGCTGTTTGTTGCCGGTGAATTAATAATACAATAATCAAACTGCTAGGTTTAAAAACATGAAACTTTGCAGAAAAGTTATTTATATACCGGAAATAAGCACTAAGGAAGGATTTTAAATAGGGGAAAAAAGTTTGTACGGAAGTTCTTCATTTTTGTCGACGGAAAATCTAATCGGGCACACGACTTGTATAAGAAAGAAATGAATAAAAACATCTATTTGGAACAGATAATGGACCACGGTACAACAACATTTAAAAAAAAATCGAGTGCTATGAAGCCTCATTTGCGCTAAAAAGGTCCGTTTCAGCAGTAATGCTAGACAGATACTTTGTGACGCCGTTTTGAATGATAATCATTTTTTGGTGACTGTTTACAGCCCAACCACTAACTTATCCATGGTGTTCGCCTGCGCAGACCCAGCAAAACACGCCTAGATCTGAAAAGGTATGTACATATGTGTATAAAAAACTAACCTATCTGTTTATATTTGGAATACATAACAAAAAAAAGGTGTTACTTTGCCGCTGCATCACATACTTCTCGAGGAGAATATGAAGGAAATCTGTTTACACATAGTACTATACTGATTTTAATGTTAATTAAAGATACTCAATACCACCAATTTCACGTGACTTGAAGGCTGGCCTATTTTGAGGCCAAAGAATCAGCACTGCCATACAAAGTGGCAGTGCTGCCAGCTTTTTTTCGGCCCGTTTCCTGTTGACAACGATGCCTTATGATTATTATTTTCTTTCTTCAATATTCTTGTACCTACATTAATTATGTAAATATTTTGTAGTCTAATTCTTATTTTTTTAATCAGTTCTACCACCCACTCAATTAAAACTACTTTTAATTAATTTTTATATTTAATTTATCTCAAAATTCTTTTACAGTCTAATTATAATTTTTCTTTAAAAATACAAAAATAAAATTAAGGGGTTTAACCCTTGATTTTATTTTTACATTAATTAATGAATATATTTAATTTCTACTCAACAGCCAAAAGAAAAAGCGAAAGCGGAAAAATCATCCATTTCGACCGGCGTTAGTTTGATGAAACGGCTAGCGGCTATGAAGAAATGCAAGTCTCCGCCGCCGGCCGGCTACAGTATGGACAACCCGGTGTTCGAGGACGGGCCCGGCACGTCCTTAATGCTCACCTTCAACACGCAACAACATCACCCTGTACATGTCCGGTCAGTAACAACAACGTAGCCAAGTAAACTGCAAATAATTAACATAAATAAAATACAATTGAAGTTATGGACAAATCCAGAATCAGCAATTTTGAAGAAAAATTCATGACTTCCATAAACAATTAAAAATATTATTTTTTTATTCAAATCCTGGTTTCCAATGATACAAGAATCAACTGTATTTTGGCTAAATTAAGTTGATTTCAGAATGCCTAGTACTTTTGAAAAAGTCATATTTTGTTTTTGAACTTAATGTAGGTATGGGAATTAAACTATTTTTTTCCAAAAACATCAACTTTTTGGAAACTAAATTGCGAACGTAGGGTAGGTGCATCACATTGTCATTTTTATTTATTTCAAGTTCTTCTGTGCAACGTTGCTTAAAGTACTGTTACAACATACGTTCTGAATTCGGACTCTAGGTCGAATTTACTAATTTAGTATCGTCACGTAATGAAAAGTAGATTCCGCCGGTTATAATGTATAAAGTTTAATGTCCAAATAGCACAAACAGTTTTTCAGCAAATATAACTATGAAAACTCTGAAATTTGTGAAAAACAGCTGTTCCATACATTTTGATCGTGTTAGTATTGCACTTTTATTCAGAACAGAACGAAGGGAGTGTAGCTCGTAAGCCTATGTATCTGTGTATTGGCTGAAAAGTCTGAAATCAGAACATCAGTAGCCACCTTTATGTATGTGCATCGTTATGCATATTATTGTGTGTGATCGTAACATATGCATTGTTTGACTACAGTACTTGGTCCTTATTATGGCACATCAGCTTTCAAAATTAAGTAGGTATTACTAAAATAAATAATATACAAGGTGTAACAGAATAAACGCAAGTTCTAAATGTAGTTTTTTTTTCATAATTGACTACTGAATGGAAACTTTTAATTAGGGCACTTTTTAACATTATTTATTTTGCGATATCTACTGCCGATTGAGCCAAAGAAAATTCAATTTTATTTAAATTAAAAATACAAATGAGGTATTACTACACGGTGTACCATGTAGTAATACTTATTTTGTATTTGTAAGCTTATTTTTAAATAAATAAATAACTTCCAGAAAAAAATCGGCTAAGTAGAGCGTCATCTCTTACATATACAATGCGTGGCCGTCTTTTTTAAACCGCGATGTGTCATATAATCTGCCAGCCACTGTATATTGTGTGTGCTTGAATGTTATTTGTTCTAACAGCACTCATTGTCCCTGCATTTGTGTTTCACGTGTGTATCTTGCCACAAGCCAATATCAAGAATTTTTATTATTTTTACATCTTATTTTTGTTTTGTATAACATAACATAAATATTTTATAGAGCTTCAATTAAAAAGTTACTCGATGGTAGAGTAAGCTCACTAGGTCTAAGATTAACCTTGTTTTGTAATGAAGCTTTATTGAATTAGAATCAAGGAACTTCATCTATCTTCATTTATACAGCCGTATAAATCATACACGTGGGAACTTGATCAAGTATAGGATTTATACCTGTATAAATCCTACAAGTAGTTTGGGGGAGGCCTATGTCCAGCAGTGGACGTCTTTCGGCTGAGATGATGATGATAAATCCTACACTTGTTGTAGTTCCTTGATTCTAATTCAATAAAATATGTGTAGATTAGTGACGATACTAAAGTTAATTCACTCGGTAACTATATAAAACTATGAATGTCGATATAATATTTTGATGTTGGCTCGTGGCATACTAACGGTGTGGGTACAGGTCGGGCTCATGTCCCTCGCAACTGCTGCGAGCACTGCCGCCGGCGACACGCACGAACACGCACAAGGAGAGACCCGCACCGGCGGCCCTGCACGAACACCATCATCTGCACAGGTTGTATGCACAGACACGCACATTAATTCACCCGCATAAGGAGAGACCTGCACGAACACTTACCTATAGAGGTTGTCATCTTAATCATACACCCGCACGAATCAGAAGCAGTCTGCCCTAGCCTCGTATTTACATTGGAGCTTAGAAATCGGCTTAAACTCTTCACACGTCATATGTTCAACCCCAATCTGTCAAATTTCTTTGATAGATTTTCAACTTTATTTCATAAGCTTAAGGTTCATGTTCAGTTGGGAAAATTTGACAGTTTGGGGTAGCTTGGTGTGCTGGCGTCTGTACATATACGAGTGCCAACTAACGTAATTAAATGCGCGGACTTGCGGACGGTGAGTAATTGGTAGCTCGCTGTCCGGCAAGGACCTTACTCGGTTCGACGGCGCGTTGTGTTCCACGCGCGCCACAAAGAGATGTCAGCACAAACTGATGGGGCCCGCAAGGGCCGATGCTTGCCAGGGGTGCGGGTTGTTCGAAAGAGGTACCGCGGTCCCTAGCACATAGGCAGCTGAGGGAACACGGGTGGGTTTTAGTCAGTAGAAGTCTGACACGCCCTCCCGCTCCCGGTCCATCCAGGGCGGGAAAAGTTATTTGATGATTTCCCACCTAAAAAAAACCAGCACTCCTAAATGTGAAAAAAGAGTAAGTTGTATGTATGGTTCATTTAGTGTCCTTCACTATCCTTTGAGCATGGTGTTTTAAGTTTTCCGTTTCGCTTTATTTCATGTTCACACTCATCACCATCATTGACAAGCTAAGCTAATGAAGAATAATACTTATAATAATTGTCTTGATCGTGACTTTGCAATTATAGCATTAATAATTACACCAAAGTAACTACCTAGTCGGTTTAATGGTCGCAAGAGCAATCGCTGCGCGATTTCCTGGGTTCAATTCCCAAGTGATACTCAATACAAAATACATGTAAACCAGAAAAAAGTATGAGCTTCGTTCGTTTTTCCTAATTAGCATGAACTTCGCGCTACAGAGTAATCCCCCACAGAAGCTTCTAATCGTTGTACTGCAACGCTTTGTAAAGTTTATTGGAAATGCATAGAGTTGTGAACCTCTAAGTCTGCATACTTCTTTTTTGCTTTTTATTTTACTTCATCAGATTTCATAATAGCGCGTTCGTATTTCCGATGATTGCCGAAGTGCATACTAGAATCAGAACTTTATTTGCTATGAATGTAGGTACAGGTATAAAGATGTTTTACATAAGTTAATGAGATCATCTACAGTCTACCTTACGGCGTGCAAATTGTTACATAAATTAAAATAGTAATACAAATTAAATAACGTCAGCAAACCAAACATAAATGAAAATAAAGTCAATTAATATTATTATAGTCAGGTAGGTACATAAGTCATAAATGGTCAAATATGCAATTAATTATAACAATCATAATCAGGTTATGTTCATATCATTTAGAAAGTCTTTCAGTGAGTAATAACATTTGCTTAAAAAGTAGTGTAGTTACCTTAGATTAAAAAAATGTTTACAGAAAAACCCTTACACTATGAGGTATTTTATTATAAATGACAGGTTCCATTGTCATAACACTTTTCCTTAACAGTGCTGTTTTGTAATTACCCGAATGTAGCAAGTTCTTGTATTGGGATCTCAAGGGGCCATTACGTGTTCTTATATTGGCCAGTGACGGAAACATGTTTATATTGTTTTTTTTACCACCTCCAATATGTTCGTACATGGAAAAGTCAGTATCCTCAGAGACCGAAATACAGGTTCACAGCTGTCTGTGTCTTTTATCTAATACACAGTTTCAGGGCCTTAAAAATCCCCTCCCTCTCACTATTTCCACACTATTTATGTAAGATCTGTGTGCGTATCACATGAGTAAACAAACGGAACGGCGGCAAAGCTTCCTAAGAACGTGCAAAATTGTTACCTATTTTGGTAGGGTTGTCTCAATAGGTGAAGACAAATTAAATAAAACATTTTTTAAATAGTTTTATCATTCAGTATGATGGAATACTTTACAAATTAGGTACTTACTCTAATAAATTTATTTTTATAAGCACGTAAAGCCGTTGGTCCCGGTTGTCATTCGTAGATGTTTGACAGTCGGTACAGGACGCCGGAAAGTCTGACCATCAATCATAGACTGATGGTCAGACTCAGGTCTGATGGTCTTTAGTTATTATATAGATATCCACAACCCAGTTATTGGGCAACACGATACTCTTGGCTATCCAAGAGTATCGTGTTGCCCAATAACTGGGTTGTGGAAGTCTGAAAGGCAGTCGCTCCATGTCAAACACGGGTATTCAGTCGCATCCGGTTAGATTGGAAGCCGACCCCAAGCTAGTTGGGAAAGGCTAGGGAGATGATGATACCTATTTTTAAATATTTATTTAACTTAAAGACAGACCGACTAGTAGCCAGAAAAAAATAACGATGTAGGTATTCATTATAAGTTTGAATAAAAAATGCTTTTTCAACGCGTATTCAAACTTTCGTGATCATGCTACTATAGCTGTTGAGGAGTTCCCTCGTGAGGAGACTATCCTGTCTGCAGCAGCAGTTTATGGCGAAGAGCATGTTTAGCAAACAAAATTAAATTTAAATACAAAGTTTCGAGTCCATGCTACTAACCGTTAAAAAGTTCCCTCGTAAGGATACAATGCTGGCTGCAGCAGCAGTTCATGATAAAAGTCCTGTTAAACTATCAAAATTAAACAAACATAAAAAAAATCGTGACCGTGCTACTACCCGTTGAAGAGTTCCCTAGTGAGGAGACAATATTGGCTGCAGCATCAGGTTATATCTATCATATTAAGGCATTGTCACTGAAGTCCAATGGCTGTGCCAGCGTAAACTGGTTATTTCCAATCTCGCCGCGCACGCGACAAGCGACCAGGGGGTCTAAAAAGGCCACTTTGGCAGAATCATAATATAATCATAATATGAATCATATTTAAAATCGTGAAATTGTCACAAACTGACAATTCATAATATTATCTGCGTTGACAGCACGCAATTCATCTGTTTGACAGTTTTATATGGAAATTCGTAAAATGGTCACCAAATTATGAATTGCTTTATTAAAGTAAAATGTCAAATAGCAGAATCATAGGGGTATTCAGGAAATGAATCACTTTTGGAGGAATTGCTTATGTGGCCTTTTTAGACCCGCTGTGGTCTCGCACACATGCCCCGCGTGCTTGTAGTAGTGCAACTTTTTTCGCGCGGTTTTTTGAAGCTTTATCTCTGTTCCGTTTGTCTACTCATGTGGTGCGTATATTGTATTCAACAATATAAACTTCGATAGTTAACTATGAAATGTATATGTGTAAATGTACCCTAGTCCAGCATAAAAATCGAAATATTATTTTTATAACTTTTTTCTGAAAGAAAATTCTCTATTTACCTACATTCCTTCAGAAATATGGGTTTATATCGACTATTCTGCCTCATCTCGCTTATATTGTGAACTTATAAATAGTATCCCTTAACCAGTTTATCAATCAGATCTATTTAGAATAACGAGTTTATCAATTTACAGAGCGGGCACAGAAAACCCATGGCAGTCTCAACATCGAAAATCGCAGTCGTTAGACGTGACCGCTTCGAGGCGAGACAGGCACCATGTGCAACCAAATAAAGAAAGGTATTTTGGAACAAAAGGCTGATTGGAGCTGGCATCTTCACCGTTAAAACTTTGACTAAGCGTAGATGTGTTGCGGGCAAGAAGAAAAATTCAGAAGTTGACTATTGATATAGGCTACAACTATAACGTTTCGTAACGGCTTTAAGTTTGGACTTAGCGCCACCGGTTACGGTTGGCGATTTCAGACTTTTATTTACTATAAGTCCAGGTTTTCTCACGAAGTTTTCCTTCATCGATTTTTAGTAATGTCCAAGAGAAAAATTAGAACATACTTTGAAAGCCTTTTATACTTAATTAAGTTTAGTTGAGAAGGGGGTTAAAAAGACCTTTCGCTATGCTGTCACACATGGCTCCTGTTTTGACTCAAGAGTATTAAAAAATCGATGGTTAACTATCTCGATGGTTCAGCGTGACTAAGTAACCTTGACAGTTCTAATTATTGTTTCCAGATTCCGCTGCATAGTCCCGTATCCGCCTAACTCTGAATACGAGTTAGAACTAAAAGTGGATGACATAGTGATAGTGTCTAAAAAGAGAGGCGACGGCTGGTACAAAGGTACCCTGCAGCGAACAGGCCGGACCGGCCTATTTCCGGCCTCTTTCGTTCAAAGCTGCCCGCCAGAATGACAAAGGCCTACTCGCTCGAGGTTTGGGACTTTATTCTAGTACATAAATTGTGATGGGAACAGGTGTTAAAATATATGGCCCAATATTTATAACTGTTCTTTTTAATCCGAAGAAAAAGAAACGGCAGTTTGGAAATAACTTAGCAAAATCTATGTTGTGTATGTTTTGTATAAACATGCAACAGATATTTGTGATGTTTATAAACTTGAATTAGCTTGAAAGTTAGTAAATCCTGAAAATAGGTTTTTTTTTGTAAAAATATTGACTAAATGTTTATGGTTGATCTATGAAATTACATATAAAAATTTAGAGTAGGGAAGTGTACTATGTTTTCTTTCAAGCTAATTCTCAAGTAATGGTAACCTTTCTCTATGCCTGGTCGTTTACTCAATCTTTGGTCACAAATTATATTTTTAGTAACTTGTGCGTCAGTAATAACAATTCTCTACAAACTAAGACTTTTATAATGTTTATCCAAAATATGAAAATATTAACAGAGTGCTTTGGTCTTAGTATTTTCTTTTACAAATCACGTATGCTCTTCTTATTTGAGAACATGTTTTATTTGATCAGAGCAAACAACCCTAATTAACATTATTATGAGGGAATGGTAGTTACCAATTACACAGAAACGCAGCAGTGATTGGCGCTTTAAATGTCACAATATAATATTCATAAGTTGCTGTCACGTGAGCACGTGTCACTCACGGGATGGCAGTTTCTAAATATTACGGCTTTTAAAATTATTTTTTAAACAATAGTGAAACGTTTAATTATGTAGTTATTATACCTACTTCTAAATTATTCTGCTATTATAATATAATATTTATAATGAAAAAAAAAAAGATTTAAGTTTCAATACTCATAGTATTTGATATTCATTTTACAGTATACTTTTCCTTTCTAGATCTAGTTTCCCTATTTATTGTTGTGACTGAACCTTACTGCCGAGACTTCTGTAAGTAAATATTCTTCCTTTTTATTTAGAAAAGTTATTTTTGAATCTAACAATGTGGGCCAAAAAGAAGAGTCCATGATAAAATGAAGTATTTTTGTAGTATTAAAATTAAATCGACGAAAATGGCCGCTCGGTGTGGCGTGTATATTTTGATCTTAATTTAGTTGTATAGAGCTGTTATTCATAAATAGGTGTTTGACAATTAGAGACATGTCGGATCAAATAAATTTATATTTTTTTTTTGATAACACTAAATATTTTTATTGTGATAATAAAAAAAGCTAATACTCACTTTTAATTTTATGATATCTTGGCAAAATAATTGTGAAATGTCATTTCGGCCTAATGCGGGCTATTTTCCATCTTTGTCTCAGTCAGATAAAAAAATAGAAGTAAACTGATTTGAATTTAGCCTGAGCCCCTTAGCATGTCTATGTTGAATGAATCCTGAAATCCTAAAATTTAAAAACTGTGATGAAATTTTATTTCATCACAGTTTTTAAATTTGTCTCCAATTGTTTTACTTGAAAACTGACCATACAACAAAGCTTCGACCGTAGGAGGTCCACAAACCCTAAGTTGTGTCCAGTTTGTTCTGCAGAAACTTTATTGTCAGTCAGTCTCATCAGTGACATACGTTTTCTACTGTCTCTAGTTATGAAACACGGTTAGCTTTAAAATACCGTCGCGTGCATGTAAACTGCATCGAATACTTTAACTTAAATATTTCAATTAGCCATAATCATTTTGAACGAAATATTAAAATATTAGATAACACTACAATTGCAAACAAATAGAAGATATTTTTAATATTTTGAGCTTAAAACCTAACTTACCCTTAAATGAACGAAATAATATTATTTTAACTATAATTTTACAATTAAAAGTTAGGATTCAATATACGCTTACTATTTTTTAACAACATTATTATTTTTGTATTAGGACACTGCCATATTATCGTTTTCTATACCTTTGATTTTCTTTTAATGATATTAGTTATAAGTACTATACATGACTTCAAGGAATAGGGTAGTTATATATTTTAGCTAAGAAAATGGTTGATTAAACTGTTTATATAGTGAATAGTAATTTATATAAAAGTTTTAACATAAAATTTGGGTTTTTAATAAATTTTGATGAAATTAAGACTGTATGATACCTTAGTTTTTAGAATGTAATGTTAATAGGTATCATCTGGTAATAATGTAAGTGTATTTACCCATTTTGCGTATGGATTACTTGTTTTCGTAATAAGTTATAAGATAAATATTTTAAAATGTTCGTTGTTGTACCCATTTTTGTGGTCTGATGTGTGTTAACTTATTAATATGAATTTTTCACTGAATTATATTTGTTTGAGATTTTTGCGATATTCGATGTTATCAAAGAAAACGATATATTTGTCCTCACTACAAGTTTTACTTCAATGTACTCGTAGCTAGAGAAATTTTTGAGCCAGTTTTTAAACTATGTCTGTTGTCTATTTGACTTAATGTAGACCAAAAATACTATAAAATTACAACAAAAAAATACAAATTCAAAATAGTGTTTTATTAAGTCTAGTAGCACACACCAAAAACATACATTGTAGTGATTTTTTAAACATTAAATTGTAACTTGAATACGTTGGTCCACGTCAGAAATGGTGTATATTTCTTTTTTCTTATTTATATCTTTGGAACAACAGCTCAAGACCCCACTGGGTCTAGTTCTAGTACTAGTTAATATAGGAACAAATGTACATTCTATGTCTTCTATCTATTTGTATAAAGAGAAGTGCACGAAACAAGTATTTAGCCCTTTAGTTTAGACAAACCAGTTGGTTCGATATTTGAATGTGACTTTAGATTGGAAAATCGCACTTTGATTAGGTAGCGAGTTTATTCGTGGATTTAGATGACGACACTAGTATTGGCTATTCCTGAAGTATTGTTTATTATACAAAGTTTATATAAACCCTTACCGTGGAATCTATGGTTAATAATTCGTCAGTTATAAAATATTTGATCTTAAATTTGGTAAAAGTGATAAACTCATCATCATCTGCCTAGCCTTTTCCCAACTATGTTGGGGTCGGCTTCCAGTCTAACCGGATGCAGCTGAATACCAGTATTTTACATGAAGCTACTACCTATCCGACCTCCACAACCCAGTTACTGGGTAATACGATACCCCTTGGTTTGTTGCCAGACTTTCTGGCTTCTGATGACCCGCCACGACTGTAAAAGATCTATGAATGACAACCAGAACCAACGGCTAAACGTGCTAATAAATGTTATAAAATAATCTTACTAATCTGTGTGCTCTGTGTGACTTAGAATTGTATCCCAATTTTAAGCGTGATACTATTTTCCGTTTATAAGCAACGCCGATGTCTAGTGTCGTCGTATAAATTCTACTTTAGTGGGACTGTGTAAATACACTCTTCCTCAAAAATTGTGAACATTGATTGTTTACGAAACTTTGTTGTGAACTGATTTTTAACGTATTTATTTTATTGTATAACTTGTACTTTTAGATGATAAATTGATAAGTACCTTTGTAACAACGAAGTTTGTTCAATGCTCTTCTCTGGAACTGGGACACAAATGTTGTTTCTCTAGACAAAATTAAAACAACTTTTCGAAAATATTTTAAGAAAATGTCAGTTAAATTTTCAATCTATTGATAATTTGATGCAATATTTTGTAATTTTGTAACGTGACAATTGGTTTGTATAATGCCGACGTCTTTCCTTGATATTTCTGGAATAACAACCTCATAGCGAGTTGAAGGTCCATTGTGCCGAATACCATTTGCTAGAACAGTTGAATATGTTAACTTAACTGTAGACTGTTAAGCTGACCTGTTCCTAGAAATATGCGATGTACCCACCAAGTGACTATTTGACAAAAGCGGAGCAAGTTTGTGTCCAATTTGTTTTGTAATGTGCGCTTCTATTGTAAATTTTAAGTGAATCATATCGAAGTTATAATTAGGTGATTTCGAAAAGAATTAAAATTTCTTCGTAACAAGTTTTGTTTTATTTATTCACACAAATCTACGCAATGTTTAAAATGGTTGAGACATACATGCACATGTATAAATGCAGATTCGATTATACATACTTATTAGAATAGAATAGAATAGAATACAATAGAAAGCATTTATTCGACACAGACACAGCACAACAGCAACAAACTCATAAAAAATACGGTTAACTCCGAGCGACGCGGCCGCACCCAAACGCAACGCATTGGAAAAATCCTTCTACATCACTTCCGTTTATTCTCATGATCCTACGTATGCTACAGGCAGGCCGCACCGCCCTTTTTTGTAAGAAAATGCGTTGCGGTGTGGATTGTTGCGGTTGTAATGTGCGCTTGGCTTTATTTAAAACAGGACGAACACAGGCTGTAAGACTGTAAGGCTGAAATCACATTTTACACGCACAGTTCAGAATTTATAACCCTTTCTGTTTTAGAGGCATGAGCAGAGTGGGACGTGTCTCTGACCGGGGGTTGTGTTCACTTACTGCCCGATGTTTGCTGTCGAGCTGCTCTTGTAAATGTATACGCTATACTTAGAAGCTGCCTCGTCGGTCTAGTGGTTGTTAACGCTAGCATGAGGCTCTTGCGTTTGATTCCCAGTCGGGCAGTGTTTTTCTATCTGGGATTTCTCAGTAGCGGTCCTCCAATCTGGATTTGTGTCCCGCTATAGGCGCTCGCGCCATATAAACCTGGCGAAATGAGGGTGTACTATATGAAGACCTCTGCCCAAGTCTACGGGACTCACAAGCTTGATGTTACTTTATGTTTGATGCTGCTATTTAGATGTGTACTTCACTGTAACGAGGAGTCCATGCGCACGTAATAAAGACTCCTCGCTTTCTAAAGGCAATGACGCCTCTAAAGGAGATAGGGACACAAAGATGCTGCCGTGCATGTAAATGTGATTTTACCCCACGTAATAAAATCGCGGCAGGATGTTTCGCGCACTGGATCTTCAATGCACTGCTAAGGGCCGAGAGTTTAAAAACAATCACTGTATTTTTTCGACGCGCTCAAGACTCACTCGCGCTGCACTCTGTTGGATTCTCAATGCTCAATGCTTCTTAACGCCGAGAGTTGAAAATTCAGTGCGCTAAAAATTCCGCCGCGATGTTTATACATAGATACTTATTCCTTTTAATATTGTAAAACAGTCAACAACAAAAATCTTGTAAACTAAAGTTCATCTTTTACCAACTTCAAAATGTCGTCTTCTGCTTCGCCCCATTGGTCAGTATTCGACGTGATCTGCCCTATCGCATCCATACGCCGCTCCATCATCACCTGATCTAAAATATGCTCCATCTTTATATGCATACAATCGTTAAACACTGACGCATACTCACAAACTTCAAAGATACCGTCAATTGCTTTCGTACATTCCCCTATGGCGGTCTTCAGACGAGCCATCACCTCACTATCTTCGCCATAGACAACTCTGTTAGCATCCAATAAATTATCTTTACTAATCTTATTATCCTTTATTATTGCATTACGTTTCAGTATGCAGGCAACGAAACATTTTCCTTGCAAATTCGCCTGCGGGATTCGTTTTAAAAAGTTTTCGACGTCCACCATTGAGGCTTTTACTTGGCGCGCGCATTCTGTTAAGTTCTTTCGAAATGGTTCCACGTCCTCAGTCATTTTATTGTATCTCTTCATCTGTTCTTCTTTTGAAAGTGGCTCGAAGGAGATGGCAAGGTAGAACGCGAAGGCGAATAATACAAAAAGGACGCTTGTAAATAGGTTTTGCATTTTTGCGGGCGCCTGATCTCGCGTGCGTTTTGTTTTCGTTTTCATTTTAAAGTAACTGGTTGTTTAACTAATTGGTTGTTAGAGCGAGTCGGGTAATTGTGTTATAAGGACCTAACTGTACTATACTGTTTGTTTGTATGTTGAATAGAATAATGTATTACACAAAATATTGTTATGCTTATGTTATTTACTTATAAGTACTGGACAATGCGACATAGACCTCTAAGGCGATTATCATTTATCATAATTATCAAGCAAACAAAAGATGTAGGTACGCGTATCAAAATGCTTTATTTAAACAATCTCTTAGCTGCCTTTTCCGACACCCTTAGCGAACATCACAGACTGAACCTGACTTCCCTTCTCTTCATCTTTCCAAGTTTTTAAAATTAACAGCCTGGGTATCGAGTTGCGGCTGATTAGGTAGCTAAGTTTTAGCGTTACCTTAGGGGTAATTGCGTATAAGTAGGAATCACTTTAATTTTGACAATTCCACAACTTTCCTTGCTTTGTTTACGTTGTTGAGCATTGAATTATACAAACAAATGTAGCAATAAGCTTCAAAATGATTCAGATTCTGATTAATAGTGTGTTACGCAATTAGGGTGCTGGCCTATACATACCGTTTGAAGATACCTTCCTAGTACAATTAGGGTGCTGGCCTATACAAACCGTTTGAAGATACCTTCCTAGTACAATTATGTTGCTGGCCTATACAAACCATTTGAAGATACCTTCCTAGTAAGTACCTATAAGCTACCAACGAATATTCTTTTTTATTTAGACGCGGGCTTCAGGAAAATGTACAGATATGTATTAAAAAGAGCAGTGGTGGCCCAGTGGTAATGGCCCGAGTCGTAGGTCGTGGGTTCGCCCCAGGCAGGCGGTTTACTTTCGTGTAAATAATTTCATCACCACTGTTATCGAAACGGTGAAAACGTCGTGAGGAAACCGGCTTTTCCTAAAAAAATCGAAGACATCGTGACATCTACCAACCCGCATCGGGCTCCCGAGGTGGACACTCCATCTCGAAGAGAGCTGGCCTGTGTCTCCCAGCAATGAGAACATTATAGCCTGATTATTATCTATATTAGCATGACTGATAGGAACGACGTCGAACGTGCCTTCCTAAGGTCCGGACTGGTGCAGTAGATACGGATACCCACCTGGAAACGGACCGCGGCAAGCACCTTAGTTTAACCTCGTAAATGGGTCGATTTCGTCACGAGACTATTCTTCTAGATATAATATTCTATCAATTCCTTTTCGTATGTTACTTACCTAATAGGTACGTAAGTACATAATATTTCAAGTAGGTACTTAAATAAAACCGCGCGATTAAACTAGCTTAAAAATAAGAACGACGTGTTCAGAGCTGTATTGCATATTTTTTTTAAGGCACTTAGTAACCCTGATATGGATTGTATGCCACACGTATTCACGATAGCTAAGGTATAGCTAGTTATTAATAATAGTGTAGCTAACAATTACTTCTTAATTGTTAGTTGTACCTACAATTAGGACACATGGCTTTCTGACTGAATCCGCCACTGGATAGGACCGTATTACAGCCTAAAGTAGAAAATTGTATGAGACACACTCGGCTCGCGCATGCTCGCAACTCGGTTGCTCTTTTTTATTCTACCTTAAGCTATACGGTGCTATTTTCAATGGAGCCAGTAAATTGGTCGGGCATTTTTCCGTTCTGTCTACAGGAGGCTAGTTAAGGCTTCTTGAAACAGGTGCGACACGACACTTGTAGAACAATTTCCATGAAGTTTTAATAGAAATTGTTTTACGAGTGTCGCGACGCGGTTGTCTGCACGAGCCTTTACGTTAGGTAGGTACATTTTTTTAAGGGGGAATCGTCAATTAACTTCTCCCGCTCTGGGCGTAGCGGGAGGGTGTGTCACTTTTACTGACTAAAACCCACCCATGTTCCTTCAGTTGCGTGTGTGCCAGGGGCCACGGTATCTTTTTCGAACAACCCATACTCAGACTCAGAGGTAGGTATTTGATCCGTCTTAAACATATCTGGCTAAACTGTGGGTGTAATATATACATACACCTCTGCGTAACCCTTCGGAATACAGACATACGAAAGCTTAGTTCCGGTCCTTAATTTATGGAAAATAATTGACGGTATGTCGATTTTATAATATACAACTCAAACATAAATAATTGATTTATCGCGTTCTACCTTAACGTATCTCCCATAAAAGAATATAATCAAGTGTTTATATTATAGCGTGTTTCATAAAAACCAGACCGTTCCGCTTGACGCCCGCGTGCGCTTTGCAATTTTAAAACAAAATAACGATATTCAAGTGAGTATTATTACAGTTAAAGAACTAGCAGATTTGGCCTGAAATAATCGATTAGCATAAGTATGTTACTCAGTCTAGAATTCTAGATATAACGTTCCCACTGCAGAGAGAGAGAGAGGCACAGGTTTTTTTGAGAGGAGTGGAAGAGAATCCATCGCGCAGGCCTAGTGCAGGTTCAAGAGGCATGTAAACGCTTGCGTTATTGATCCAGCAGGCTGGGAGGGGCTCGCTTCAAAGAGGACGCCTTGGCGCTTCAACATTTTTGTTTTAAAGAGTCTTGATACACTAACCGAAAAACGTCAAATACGTAAAGAGAGACCTATGCCCTCCTATACCTACCTATTCCTTTAACTGTGCCGGCCAACTCTTTAGTGACCGGAGATTTAAAACAAAATTCGGTCTGGCGTGTCATACAGGGTGTAAGGTGGACGCATCCGATTTGAGATCTTGGCGGTGCTTTACAAAGGATGCTTAAACCTAAAGTCGCTGCCTGGACTTGGGGTCGTTTTCAAATGTGTTTATTCTCAAATAATGTTCTCACATCATAGTGTACAAAAAATGCAAAAAAAATAATAGGTAAAAATTTTAAAAAAAAGTCTAGATATTTTGATCGTACCGTATCGAGAATCACTATAGTGATGAGCCGAGTGCGGCTTGCCTCGAGTCAGACTCGATTCTTGCTTTGGACTCGCCTACTCGAATACCAATTTCTTTTGATTCGAGTACGCTGGACTCGATTCCGATACTCGAGTCAGGAAGAATCGATCTTGTATGTACTCGCTGACTCGATTCTATTATGCGAGTCCAACTGACTCGAGTCTAGTATTCGTGTTAGGTTAACTCGCTCGTAATCGATCTCTGTTTACATAAGCAATAAAGTGACGCCTATTAGTACAAATTTAAACCTGCAACATTTTGTTTTGATTTCTTTGTTTTATGTCAGTAAGCTGATACCGTGAGTGAATTTAATTATTTGTTAGTACTAGTAATTAAGTAATTCTATTGTAATTAACTTTATTACATCATGGCGCCAAAACAAAGAGCATCAGGTGTATGGGAGTGTTTTGAGAAAGTGAACGGCGATAACCGGCGATTTATAAGACCTTTGAGACAGCTTTTACAATGCCAATTTTTTTATTTTTGTTCTAAAACCGGTAACGGATTCGAGTTCTAGACTCAAGTCCTGGACTCGAGTCAACATTCGACTACCAAACAGAACTCGAGTACTGGGCTCGAATAGCGGAATCGAGTCATGATTCGAATATCGTATAAACCGACTTGTGTCGACTCGATTCACCAAACCAGCGACTCGGCACATCACTAAATCACTAGCCCTATCAACTGTCTTCGTTTTCGGAAGCGTTTCCCTAACCGGGTGTAAGGGAAACGCTCAGGAAATAAAAACAGCAAAGGGTCGCCGACGCCGCGCCGGTATCGAAATCAATAAGGAGGACTAAGTATATACATACCATAATGCCTGTATTTCCCGAAGGGCTAGGCAGAGGTGTACCTATAGTCTATAGTACACGGTGTGTGTTAGGGATAAAAAACCAATGTCTTTGACGTCTCTGGAATTAAAAAAAAAAAAAAAAAAAAATATAATAAGTGGTCTACAGGGTTGACAATCTTAGTACTGGCAAACGGGTAATCGGTCTCCTATAAGTATGCAAAATAAGGTTGGACACCAAAAGTATTGCCGACCAATACATGAGACTGACATTTGAATTTGATCTCATTATATTGTGTTACTTTTATGAAACTCTCTCAGAGATGGCAGTATTCATGATTTGTGATTATGTAGTTCTACTCAGTACGCTAGATGGCGTGAAAACAGTCATCCATTTGGGTCTTCGATGTGACCAGCCCTCGCCCAATTTCCATGAGCGTCTAAATAAATAAATCCATGTAATAAAACACAATACAACAGGACAACATATTTTAAGATAAAACCTCAATCAAAACGAAATAAATAGTTCATGAAACAATTTCAAGACGTATTAGCTGAATTTATTTTTGTATGCAACACTACAAATGTCAAACAAAACAAAATTTGCCGCTCGTTCGCGTTTGCGCTTGTTTGTCCATAACTGTTTTTCTTGATTTTAATCGTCTATAGTGCTTTTTCCACCTATGTCCGTTGAGTAGAGCCTCTGCCCCTCCGGCCGTGTTGATTTTGTGCTTGTGTTGATTGTTAAAATCGGAAAAAAGTATTGAGACAGGACTTCTAATTTTTGTGTTTGTGACTTTGATATCTACCTATTATCATGTCTAACAGAAAGTGTTGCGTCCCCGGATGCTTAAATAGCTTAGGTAAGTGTTTTATTCATAAAATGACGCTGCACCAAAAGCGTCGTTATTTAGGCCCCCAAGCCCGCTCCCCAAACTCCGAGACTGGGGGGGGGGGGGCTTCCTGATATGCACGCATTTCAGCACCCATATGACAAAGCTCTGTGGGCAGACCACCACACGTAAATTTCAGGTTTCGTCTCTAGACTCCACTGATTACCTACTTTTTCGATTATTTCAGATACCAATGTGATGTTGCATGAATTCCCTAACCCAGCTAAGGATAAGGAGTTTTTTAATACATGGGTCTAATCCGTTGGTGGTGATATATTACAAATTGAAAATGAACATATTTTCAAATACCGCTGTGTATGTTGTGTACACTTTGAACAAACAAAAATATTGCTGTAGGAATAATGGACTCAGCAAAGAAGCTGTACCAACAAAAAACATGCCAGGTTAGTAATAATGAAAATAATAATAATTTCTTGGCAGATGGTGATATTAAATCCATAATATTATAAATGCAAAAGTGTTTTATTGCTTTGTCTGGTCAGTGGGTTGTCTTTATTCCTTTCAAGCAACAGTAGAACTGGGGATAAATATTATTTTTTGCTTAGAAAGGGTTAATGGGCCTTAAGGTGAACCTAGTCCACATTTTTCCCATACAAACTTCGGGAGTGTTTTACTCCACTGTTGGACAATGTACAGCAAAAATTAAACATGGTATGGTTTTGTCTCATTATTAATATTGTCTGTACGGAAACTGAATACTAAAATAAAAAGCCATTCAAAAGTTAGGAGCCAACAAAGATTCGTTTTTCTTGCTAATTTAACCTAACTTTGGGCGTGTTTTAGTAATAAAAGAAGTGTAAAATATGAAAAACCAAGTCGGTACCGACAAAGCTCAAACATCGAAAAGTTTAATGAAGTTTATTGCTTATTGATTTATGCAGTGGTTTTTTCATAAAACCCGATCTTCCGAAGGGCTGTTCTTAATTTTTTACGCGCCTGTTGTACTATAAATGATCCTGCATCTCACACAATAATGTTGTGCGTGTAGACTAGCGTCTAACTGCTCATCACTGATACTACCTCTGCCGGATACGATGCCTGGTGAGACAGCGTGCTTTTTAGCCAGGCCCATCAGTGAGTTCGAGCCCGCGACTAGGTTCCCCTTAAAGTGACATCAGCTACTTCATTGTTAAGAAAATTAAATTAGTTTTGAGTAAGGTAAACCAAAGTTAACTAACTACTTTTTCAAATATAATTTTATTATTATTACAGGATTATCTATCTTAAAATTCAACTTGGAAAAAAGAGTGTTGAGACCTCTCCAGGTGCCAGAAGCATCTACATCAAAAGGTAAATTAATATTACTGTTTAAAATATTGTATGTCCCATTATGACCTCTTTATTATGCTCCACTGCTGAACACGGGCGTCGTAACTAGTATTCTATAATATTTGGTGATACCCAATAACAAAATTGCCCCGAGTTAGGAATCGCACCTAATACCTCAAACCCAGTGGCTGCTTCTGCAACTACTAATCCAATGTAGCTTTACATAATAATATGCTGACAGTTCAAACTTAACTGTCAAGCAGCGCTAATAAGACATAATGAAAAATCTATTATGCATAGTCCTCCGAGAGTTATTGCTGCTCCGGTCAGTTATTAGTCCTCCTCAAGACCCGGTCTGCCATTTTTTCTCCCCTTTGCATCCTTCGATAATACCTATATATTAAAGACAAACAAAAATTGTCGTGTGATATAATGTCCTAAACTGTCACACCTAGTAATTAAAGTTTAAAATGGCCATGATGAGCACAAACAAGTTTCTTTCATATCAAAAGCGGGCAGTTTAAGTTACAAAGGACTTTTTCTGTTAAATATGATATGTGAAATGATTATCTTAATGAAAAGGAATTTATTTAAATTGTCATTCCAGAACCTATTACTTCACCCAGTTGTGACACAGTATCCAGAGAATTTGTGCCTATACATGCTACCAAGATTTGTGCCTATACTTGCTGTGGAAGATGTACAAAGTAAGAAAAATCTTGGTAAGTAAAGAAAATTTTCCTTACTTTTCTTATTTAGTAAACAATCTTGGCGTGTCTTTTATGATTTTTTCCATTTAAAATAATTAAAAGGCATTATTTTTATGTACTTAAAATACTTAATACCAATATTGTGATCAGAAAAAACATGATGTATGTTTTATTTCATTACAGAGCATCGCAAAAACCAAAAACCAGCTCTCGTTACTAAAAGGCGGGTGAAACGTGTTGCTGTAACTCAATCAGAGCATGCTTTATACAGAAAACTGGTGCTTGTTGGAGTACGACATAATAAATGCCGCAATAAGGTCAAAAAGCAGGCAGATCCAGGCACTACAAAATCTAACAACCAATCTGCAGTTTTTGAAAACACTCGATGAATTACCTAGCACAGCAAAAGTTTTGACATTACTACAGTTCAGAGAGCATAAGTAAGGCAACAAATGACGTCGTTTTACTTTAAAGGAAAAAAATATTGCCTTGAGGGAGCGTGATGATGATACGGATTCGTATAAAATTAAAGCAAAAAAACTGTTTATGAAGTGTTTCAAAAGAAAGAAATAAATCATGAAATCGAAGTTTGTTTTATTGTTTACTATTATGAATTACTTTCGCTTTTCTACATAGCTGAAAGCGAATATGTAATTCGCATTTTAAAATACCTAATCTAAATAAAAAATATTTAGGCTGAAAGTAGTAGGCGACGTACGTATGTGTGTACCTACGTGTGTGTGTGTGTGAGTAAGAATATGTTGGAATTAGTTCCAAAACACGCGTCCAGAGGGCGACAGTTGACGTTTCTCACTTTTGTCGCTGAGTTGTACCTCTATTCCCTATATAAAAAAGTACTCTGTGGTGGTCTATGTAAGAAGCTTCCAAGATGAAGAACCATAATTCGTTTGCAAATAAAATAATATTGTAAAACCAGTGTTAACTTAAAATAAAGTGATTAATAAATAAAACAAATTCGTTCTTTTAGTGAAATATCAATACCCAGAAAAGGTTATGGGCCCAGAGACGCCGTAAAAGAACGAATAAAAACCGGTGGCTTGGTCAAGCCAATACTAAGACAAAGGAAATCTAAAATCAAGAAAAATGGACAAAGCAGATGCTCAGATTGAAAAACTGAAGGATGGGGAGACATTTTTGCTATGGAAATTCGAGTTTAACATCCACTTAAAGGCAGCAAATCTGACTACAGCAATTTCGTCAGATGTCAAAGAAGAAGACACGAAATCTGATGCATTCTTAACAAAAGATGCCCAGGTGCAACGAATTATAATAAACAGTATAGACAGAAAATTAAAAGGACACATTTTAAAGTGTAAAAATGCACTAGAAATGTACAATAAGTTATGTGAAATATTTGAAGGCTCAGAACA
Organism: Polymixis lichenea; assembly: GCA_949091785.1. Taxonomy (NCBI): domain Eukaryota; kingdom Metazoa; phylum Arthropoda; class Insecta; order Lepidoptera; family Noctuidae; genus Polymixis; species Polymixis lichenea. The sequence continues at coordinate 18,487,318 of OX420931.1, read as the reverse complement.
AAGAAACAAGGCATCACTATTACAAGAGTTTTTCACATATAAGCTACAAGAAGGTCGATCACTTACAGAATTAATAACTGACATAGAAAATCTACAGTTTAGACTAAATCAGTTGGGTGAAAAAATTAATGAAGAAATGGTTATGTCAAAAATATTATCCTGTTTGCCAAGTAACCTAAACTATTTCATCACTGCTTGGGAATCAATGGCAGATGATAAGAAAACCCTGACTAACTTAACAAACAGAATATTAAGTGAGGAAAACCGACTTTTAAAAACCAGTGAAACAGAAAAACAGTTGGCATTTCAGGCTACAAAGAAAAATGCTTCAAGTGCAATAAAATGCTTTAAATGCAATAAAACAGGGCACATGAAGAAAGACTGTAAAGCTTGTAGTATTTGCAAAAAGAATAACCATGAACAAAAAGACTGTAAGTTAAAGAATAAACAATGTTCATTTTGTAAGAAAACAAATCATAAAGAAGAAAATTGTTTTTTCAAATATAAGAACAAGAAAGGAAAAGAAGAAACATATAAGGAAAAAACAGAAAAAGCATTTTTTACAAAGTTTGAAAAACAGGGTACACAAAATAAAGAATTCATAGTAGACTCGGGGTGCACTGCACATATGACCAACAGTATCGACATATTGACAAATTATGAAAATAAGCAATTATCGGTCTTGACTGCCAATGAGGAAACGATAAAAGTAAAGGGAATTGGAAAAGTCAAAGGTGAAAAATGTAATTTAAATAATACCCTGTTCGTTCCGGACTTATCACAGAACTTGTTGTCAGTGAATGCTGTCACTAATAATCAAGGAACTGTTGTGTTTACTAAAGATACTGTAAAAATATATAAGGAGTCAGAGTTACTATTGACAGGAAAAAAGGAAAATGGCTTATATAAAATTAATTTAGATGGGAAAAACACAGAAGAAAAGACAATGTTAATGAAAGAAACTGGCACTGCCTTAGAATGGCATCAAAGACTAGGACATCCAGGGAAGAAAATACTAGAAATATTACCAGATGTGGCAGATGGAATAAAAATACATGGTTTAAAACAATTAGATACATGTGAGATCTGTACACAAGCAAAACAAACAAGACTTCCATTTAAAACAGTAAGAAACAGAGCCAGTAGACCATTACAATTAATACATACAGATGTATGTGGGCCATTTGAAAATAAAACATATGATGGTTATAGTTATGTCTTAACAGTCATGGATGACTACACTCATTTTACAAAGATATACCTGCTGAAGCATAAAAATGAAGTGAAAGAAAATTTAAGACATTACATAGAAGAAACAGAAAGAGAGAGAACAGAAAAGGTGTCTACCATACGATGTGACAATGGTGGTGAATACACAAGTAATGACTTTAGAAAATGGTGCACAGAAAAGGGAATAAAACTAGATTATACAGTACCATACACACCTCAGCTAAATGGTAAGGCAGAAAGATTAAATCGGACATTATTAGATAAAACCAGAGCATTATTATTCGATTCAGAATTAAATAAAGAAATGTGGGGTGAAGCTATATTCTGTGCTACTTATATTATAAATAGACTACCAAGTGAATCTTTGGAAAACAAAACACCTTATGAAATGTGGCATGGTAAAAGACCTAATATATCTAACATACACAAGTTTGGTTCAAAAGTATATGCTAAACAACTACATACAAATATAAAGAAACTAGACCCAAGAAGTAAAAAGTTAATAATGATTGGTTATACTAATAATGGATATAGACTATGGAATGAAGAAGAAGGAAAAATTGAAATAGCAAGGGATATTGTCATACTTAATGATAATAAGAATAATGAGGGAAAAGAAGAAGAAACAAGAAGATTGGTGATAAGGGAAATAATACCAGGTACTAATGAAGAAGAAATAAATCGAGAAGAAGAAAATGATGACATCTACTATGAGATAGAGGAGTTGGAACTACAAAGTAATGAAGAAGAAGACAAGGTCTGGGAACTTGACCCAGAAATAGTAGAAGAAGTTGAAATTAATGAAAATGTAGAAAATAATACTGAAGAGATAGAAACTACAAATACTAGAAGACAACGGAGAAATCCAGCTTACCTGCAAGATTATGTATTACTTACCTATGAAGAAGCCATGAAGTCTGCTGAAAAGAAGAATTGGGAGAAGGCTATACATTCGGAGAAGGAATCACTGGAAAGTAACAATACATGGGAAATAGTTGATTTAGAAAAGGCAAAGGGATACAAGATACTGTCAAATAAATGGGTATTTTGTATAAAAGAAAATGGTACATACAAAGCAAGACTTGTAGTGAGAGGTTTTGAGCAACAAGGCATTGACTATCAAGAAATATACAGTCCAGTAGTAAGTCAATCAGCATTAAAATCATTGATAGCAATTGCAGCTTCAAAGGAATATGAAATGATTACTTTTGATGTAAAAACAGCATTTTTATATGGTGAACTAATAGAAGACATCTTTATGAACATCCCAGATGGATATGAAAAACAGCACAATAAAGTTTGTCATTTAAAGAAAGCATTATATGGACTAAAACAGGCACCAATGACCTGGAATAAAAAGTTTACAGAAACTATGAGAAAACTTGGACTAAGAGCTACAAAATCAGATCAGTGTGTTTTTTCTAATGAAGACAAGACCATAATAATAGCTATATACGTTGACGATGGTTTGGCGATATCGAAAGACAAGGAGAAAATATTACAGATTCTATATCATTTAGAAAAAGAATTTATGATAAAGACTTGTAAACAACCACAAAATTATATTGGGTTTGAAATCAGAAGATCAGAAAAAGGAATTTTATTACATCAACAGACCTATACAGAAAAATTACTGAGAAAGTACAATATGTATGATTCAAAACCAGCAGATACACCATGCAATATGGGTAAGGTAACTGAACCTGAGACGGCTACATCAAACTTTCCATACAGAGAACTAGTAGGAGGATTATTGTACTTATCAACTAGATCAAGACCAGACATCAGCCAAGCTGTGAATGAAGCAAGTAAAAAGGCAGAAAATCCATCAAGACAAGACATATTAGCGATAAAGAAGATATTGAAATATTTGAATGGGACAAGAGATAAAGGGATTATGTACAACACAGGACAAGACATATCAAGATTAGATGCATACTGTGACTCAGACTATGCAGGATGTACTGAGACCAGACGCAGCACAACTGGATTTATAATAATGCTATCAGGTAGACCCATATCATGGTGCTCTAAGAGACAGCCAATAGTGAGTCTATCTTCCACTGAAGCTGAATATATAGCAGCTGCAGATTGTGTTAAAGAGTGTTTATATTTAAAGACTTTTATAAGTGAATTAATTGGTAAAAGTGTTAAAATAAGTTTAAATATTGATAACCAGAGTGCTATCCAGTTGATAAAAACAGGTTCATTTAGTAAAAGGTCAAAACACATAGATGTGAGGTTCTATTTCATTCATGAAAATTATAAGAAAGGTTACTTAGATATAAAGTATTGTCCTACTAATTTACAGATTGCTGATATGTTTACAAAATCATTATATAAAGATAAGTTTAAGTTTCATTGTGGAAAAATTGTAAAGTAAAATTATTGAGGTCTGTTACAAAGAAGTAAAAATAAGTTAATATTTAAAAATTTTGATGGTGTCTGAAGTAAAAGTGTATGTTTGTATTTTTTTAAAAAAGATTCATAATAAAAATTAAAAAAATAGGAGAAGGTGTTAGGGATAAAAAACCAATGTCTTTGACGTCTCTGGAATTAAAAAAAAAAAATAAATAAATATAATAAGTGGTCTATGTAAGAAGCTTCCAAGATGAAGAACCATAATTCGTTTGCAAATAAAATAATATTGTAAAACCAGTGTTAACTTAAAATAAAGTGATTAATAAATAAAACAAATTCGTTCTTTTAGTGAAATATCAATACCCAGAAAAGTGTGCACCCACATTTCGTCAGGTATATTGAAGTCCATGCTTTAGGGGGTGAGCCTACTTCCATCAACCGGGCACAAATCCAAACGCCTGGCTGCTACCTAGAAATTCCAGATGGTAAAAGACTTTGCCCAACCCGGGAAACGAACCCAGAATCTCATGCTCAGCAGTAGCGCTTGTGACCACTATACCAATGTCTTAGGGTCTAATACAACTTTAGTAAAATTGTAGGATTCATGGTTTGAAACCAACATCGCGACGATAATATCTGTAAAAAATACGACTTTGGTAGGTAAGGACGCCAACACATCAAGCTACCCCAATCTGTCAGAAAACTTTGATAGATTTTCAACTTTATTAAAAAAACATAAGGTTCATTTGCGAATTTTTTTCATTTTGGGATAGGTTGATGTGCTGGCGTCTGTACACCTATAGTTACATACACACCTACCTATACTTCCTAGTTTAACCGACTACAAAACTTAGTAAGATTCTTTACTGTTTTTTTGGTCATAGCAGATATCTAGCAGGTAGCGTAAGAGCTCCGAGAATCCGAGGCACGTTAAAAATTGAGTCGTTTTATTGTTAAATTAATGTTAACCTAAGACATTGGTAAAAACGGCTAAATGCATAATTTATGGGTACGCTACCTCTTCCTACTATAAGTTTAAAACCTTCAGCAGACAGGCGCGAAGCGACGGTGCTGGTCTGGTAGATAAAGTTTTCATAGAAATTGTAATAGATTCGGTGCGCACTGTCGCGCTGTCTGAGGGAGCCTTAAAGAATTCATAGGTACTTTTACTCGTTTTTGCTGTCACGCAGTCGGGTAAAATCAGGCGCGGTGGCAGCCAAAGATTTTGGGGTATCACAGACAAAGGCTACCTACATATTAATAAGAAAATTTATTTTATTTTCGAAAAATTACTATTGTAAGCTTTACGTTTACGGCATTGGGGGGGGGGGGTGACCCCTAGGACCGCGCCCCCCTCGTACCGCGTCTGGGTAAAATACTGATGTACCTACTGGCACTTCACAAATTAGACAAAATTTCTTAGAACTTAGTAAGATTTCATACCTCAAATCTAAAGGTAGGTACGCTTTCGAATGAAATAAGTGTCCAAATAAAATGTCGGTGGAAAACAAAAAATAAAACAACAATTTCGTGGTTAATGTCATGGTTTTATTTAATAAAATTATCGTTCCGGATACTATTACAGATTAGCTTTTTCCTAGTAGATACCTAAATGTAATTATTTTACCGCATTCCGGAGAGGACGTTAAATCAACGTGTTTGTTAAATTAGATTTACTTAGACTACTGTTAGATTAGATTTGTCGGAAATATAGTTTTGTATCAAACTTTGAATGATTGAAGCGCCAGAGTAGCCCCCGAAATACAAATTTTCTTATATTTTTTGCATATTGCAGGCTTTAAGTTGAATGACTTTTTCATGAAATGGTCATTCATTGGGTTTAAATAAATTTATAGAGTTGTACAGATGATTTTAATCGTTCTAATTCTGTAAATACACATGTGTTACGGTCGCAAATCATCATAATCAACATACAATGCAAAAATATTAAGAACATTTGAATTTAGGCGAATTTAGGCTGCCTTGGCGCATCCTACGTAAATCCGAATTTACATCACGAAACCAATTGCGCAAACTTAGTTATTAATTGAAAGTTTTACGTGTAAATAATTATTTATTTACACGTACACTCGGCTTTACGCCCGGTTTCTGGAAGGAAAATCAATACAAAGATTGTCAAGTAGGTTTCAGCAACTCTCAATTAAGTGTCAGCAAATCAACAAACTGAGATTTCTCGACCGAATTATTAACAGCCATTTGGATAACTTGAAATGCGTTTAATTTCGACTCCACGTTGATTTTCGTTCAACAAACCGGCGACGTAATTGCGAAACACAGGAGCAATGGCTTTTTTTTTGACAGTTGAACATTTATTGGGTTATTTACGTTGTTCAGCAGACAAACTCGAACATACGAAGCAATGTATTAACTATATTCTACGAAATGATTCAGATTGTGATTGAAAGAGTGCTACGCAATTAAGGTGGCTTAACCAATAAGTTTACTGGTAAATCAGTTGTTCAATACATTTCTAAATGTTTCATTTGGCAAGACAATACTGGTAGGTTTGCCGTGTTTAATAATAAACGACAAAATACAATAGAAAAAGCATAAAAAATACAGTCATAAGTAGGTATACAAAATGGTTTCTACAGTTAGGAAAGTTAATTGTATAACAGACTAACCCCTAATGTACCAATTTACCGTATTATAGTCATTTTATACATTTGTCAAAGAAACATCACGATGTCAGTAAGTAGGAATAAAATGTTACATATTTTGAAGTTGATAGTCTTCACTTTCATTCATCATTTCAAAGGTACCTAAAGGATTTTATTTTCCTGACGATACATTAAAAATGTTTAATTAACTGCCAAACCGGCTAACGACTCGTCACGGTTTTCTATTCACGCCACATGTACGGTTTTCTATTCACCCTTGATAATACCTATAGTGCCATCTAATATATAAAATTCTCATATCACAGTTTTCGTTGCCATACTCCTCCGAAACGGCTTGACCGATTTTGATGAAATTTTATATGCGTATTCAGTAGGTCTGAGAATCGGCCAACATCTATTTTTCATCCCCCTAAATGTTAGGGGTGGTCCACCCCTAAATAATTTATAAGGCAAAACAACGTTTGCTGGGTCAGCTAGTAATATATATATAAGTAGTCACATTGATGTTGCTTATTTCATTATAAAGTTATCAAAGGAACACCACAATTATTTCAGTTATATACATACAATTTTCTAGTACTTAAATCATTTTATTTTTTAATACTCTCGACCCAAACAAAAACTCTAAAAAGTATAAAAATAATATTTATTGACCTTTTAAGTTGTAGGTAATATTTTGATCAAGGCATTGTCACGTCGGGGGACGGCTAATGAAAATGCTAGGGCTCCTTTGTTTGGCGTTTTCATTGCTTTACTTTTTAGAGCTTTTGTTTGGGTCAGGGAATTTTTAAAATTTTCATTTAACTTTTATTTCCTGCTTTTTAAAATTAATGTCTCGCTTAAATCTGCGCAGAGTTGCGTATGTTTCCCACAGTGAAGTTTGTTACTAATTTATCTTCATTCCTCGTCCTGTTCACCATTTATCCATAACCTATTCCTTTTCAATGAGCCCAAACACGGTATTTCTGCTGTTTGTTGGTGCCCAAGTTGCTACTTGGGTATCCTGGAAATTCCAGGTGGTACTCCAGCATCAGCTCCAGGTTAATTTGTTCGTTTAATATCATTGAAGTAATAGAATGCCAAATTTCGACTTGATCAGAGCCGTAGAAGTTGCTCAAATCCCTTCATCATCCAGAAAAGAGCTGATAATTTTCAAACGGCTGAGCCGATTTTGATTAAACATGTTTAAGATCACTCCCGACTAATTCAACTTTCAAACAAAAATAACAAAATCAAAATCGGTTCGTCCGTTCGGGAGCTACGATGCCACAGACACACAACATACACACACACACACACACACACAAACACATCCCCTCACACACACACAGAGAAACGTCAAACTTATAACACCCCGTCGTTTTTGCGTCGGGGGTTAAAAATAGTCACAAATTGTTGTATTCGCTCATGCTACATTGTCGATAGCAAAAATTGTTAATGGAACCTTTATACAACAGGTACATTCTATGTTTCTACCTTCATCTACATTTTAATTGTATTCAGTTAGGTAAGTATAAATAATTTACACATACAGGCAAAATCAGTTCAACAACCTCCAATATTGATTACACATAATCTCATTTAATTTAATATCAAGATGCTTCGGAGATCCTAGTGCTAGTTTTGATACGTATTCGTCATTTACGTCAATTTGTATATAATAATTGCGTTCCTAATTATTGCCACCAGGCGGCGCTTATACAGTTTCACTAACGTTCGAATAGATATTAAAACTCGCACTAAGGCCACAGCTTAGCCCACGTTCCCACGATATTAATAAAATGACGGCGGGATTTTTCCGCGCACTGGATCTTCAACGCAGTGCTTAGCGCCGAGAGTTGAAAATCGAAAACTTAAACACGCTGTTAGGTTTTAGACGCACTGAGATACACTCTGTTGGATCGTCTTCCATTAGGTAGTATATTAGAATACTGCTAATCCTACTGATATTATAAATGTAAAAGATTGGGTGTTTGGATGTTTGTTACTCAATCACGCCAAAACGGCTAAGCGGATTTGGATGTAATGTGGCACACAGAAAGTTTATAACATGTATTAACGTATGCGATACCCTGGTAAAATGTTGTGCTAGAGGTAAGACTATAACAAATAATTAGTGTATCATGAGGAGCAATTTATTTACTAATAGCAAAATTTGTTTGAAGTGTAGTTTTAGGGCTATTTGAGAAAAAGAGATATTTTGCTGGAGTAACGGTTTCAAAAGTTACCCTGTCAAAATCAATTTCAAAATTTTAAAAAAATACAAAAAGGTCATGATTAATTATTTTTATTTAAAAATCAGTCTCATACAAATGATATGTATTGTATGCAGCTAAAGAGTAAGTAATACAACGCATATAGCTGTTGCATCGCACGCAGCGATGCGCGCTGCTTTGACTAGTATCGAGAATGTTAAAAAGTTTAGCGTGGCGTTGCGTTGGTATCAAAATAAAACATTAGGTTTGAGCAAACAGAAACAACTATTAATATATTTATTTAAACATATATATATTTATATAGGTATTATAGTATATATTTGAATTGATTTTAAATTACGCCATAAATTATTTACTGAAATGATTACTTACCTTTTTAAAGTTACTTTGACTTTAAATAATTATGATCCATTAAATTGTTTAAAACAGCCATTAATTAACATGATTTTAATTTATGAAATAGAAAAACTTAAAAAAAAAACTATAGTTTCGGAAGGCGGTGACAAAAAAAATTAAATACATATCCAAAGTCACCGCCTTCCGAAATTAAAGTTATTTTTCACTTTGTAGTATTTTTTCGGAAGTCGGTTGTTTTTCTTGGAAAAAGTTTTTATTTTTCACTTTTTACTTATAGTACCTACCCCACTAATGCGAAATTCATCCTTGGGGACAAAACATTGCATATTTATGCGATAGCAGCAATCGAGGTTTATTTACTGTTATTTTTTGAAGAGTTCCGTTGTCTGTCTCCGAAACGCATCATCAGATCTATATGAAATTGAAATGGGACCACACGGGAAGCACGAGCTTTCAAATAAAAAAGAATCATCAAAATCGGTTCACCCAGTCGGAAGTTATGAGGTAACAAACATAAAAAAAGAAAAAAAAGCATAGTCGAATTGAGAACCTCCTCCTTTTTTGAAGTCGGTTAAAAACTAGTAGAAATTGTGTAATATGGTACCTGCACTTGAAAATATTATAAAATCGACTTCACGAATATCGCTTTTCTGCTCTGTACAAAATATCGGCTATTAAGCTGCTAATTTGCGAAGATACGTACGGTTGCTTTCACATGACCTTTTCAATTTGGTCGGCTTATTAGAGAATTGCTGATATTCTTGTTTTTGATATAACTTTCATTAAAGCCATAATTGAGAGCTGAAATTAACAGGAACGAATGTTCATAAATAATTTTAATTTGTTTAATGTATGGCATGTAGCTTAATGGTTATGGTAACTGAGTGTTCTATCGCTAAAGTACGACCAGTGTAAAATTAATCATATTTGTTTTTATGTTCATAACGTCTAAAGTTTCAAAATCTGAAATTCCTGACGTTATAAGCGTCTGTCTACCACAGGTATTTTTTACAGCTGTTTATTTAGTTATAAGTGTATTGGTTTACTTGCAAATCTGTTTTTTCTGATTTTTGAAACCATTTGTTTACATAGGTTTACGTCAACCAAATCAAAAACTAATGTTTAAACAAATTAAGGTCTCTTATGGGTATTTTTTTCAGACTTCTGCGTTGAGCCGTTTTCGAGATTTGGGAAATCCCAAAACGTTACCGCAGCAAAATCTTAAATATCTATAACCATAACACACACAAAAAGCTCTATCTATTAATGTGTTAGGTTCCGGGCTGAATGGAATTTTTGAAAATGGTTTTGCCAGCGTAACGTTTGAAACCGTTAGGTACTCCAGCAAAATCTATTTTTCTCGAATAACTTTAAAACTACATTTCAAACAAATTTTGCTATTAGTAAACAAATTGCTCCTCCTGATACACTAATCATTTGTTATAGTCTTACCTCTTTAAAGCACAACATTTTGCCAGGGTAACGCACACGCAGGTAAAGTGATAGATAAAAATTGGAATTCACACTTCAGTCGGAGAGTTTCGGAGAAAGTTTAATTGCTTTGCAATTACTCTTAAAGATAAGTGTGGGAGTAACGGTCGAACATGCGTCCCGAAAACGTAAAATAAAAGTGAACATGGCAAGCTTCAATTTCAATGTAAATTCAATTGAATTTACGGTAAAAATAATATTATTTAAGTACCCAGGTAACACATAAGCAAGGTAACAGTACACATTTGGAACATTTTACAGTTCAAAGATGAATATTAGTTTGTGTGTGTGTTTGTTTGTTTGTGTCATGTTCGTGAACGGGCGCCTCCAGTAGGGACTGTTCATCTCTTAGCTCCCACGGCTTATTTTAATTTCTGAATTGTTACTTTATTTTTGTTTTAATTAGGGACGCTTTAATGTGCACGTCTTTTTACATCGTTCTCACATTGATGATTTCAACATAATGATGTAATCAACTTTTTGTAACAATACCATGATTTTAAAAGAGCGTCCATGGAGTTTTTTGCCCGTTGTTCTCCATAGGTACCTACGCTTTGAAATGGGCAACTAACTTCATCTTTCTATCTCACCGACCTTGACAATTCAAAAGTGCCTGTAATTGGTTTATTTGAAATAAATGCTTTGAGTTTGAGTTTGAGTTATAAGAGCTTTGGGAATAGCCAAATTCTAAATTAGGTTGAGTTCGAATAAATTCTGTATTTCTGTCCTTCCCTTCTTTACGCTTAATAACCAATCACCGTAAGATAATTATGCAGACGTTATTTATTGGCGTTACGCATTCCAGGTGGCTTAAAGCTGAAAAACAGCCGTTGGTAGCATTTATCTGAATAACCATAATCTGTATTACTATAATTAAAGCAGTACTAAAGCTAGTAGCGTTTGAAACAGCTAATTGCTGAATAAAGTATCATCTTCTGAATGATATTGTTACATCATTCTATTATGCAGCTTGATACTGAATAATTGTTTTTATTTTATCTTTAAACTGGATAAGTTTACATGTTTTACTAATTATTCAGTTTCTGAAGAAACAATATTATTTATGTTTTTATTAAGCTTTTTTCAGTATAATAGAGTTTCAAACTAACTTATTCAAATTAAAGACCATATTTGTATTGTTATAGCGCCCATAGCTTAATACCAGCTTAGTTAAAATATTATTGTACGTATTCATTTTTTGCGTTATTGATCGAAAGTCGTGGGAAAAACGTAAGAGAACCGGTTATATAAAAAATATTGTTAAAAAATATTTAAATAGGTATCAGCAGTAGTAAGTGTTTCTAGTCATCAAAGGATTTGTGAAAATAGTATAAACAAAATGGAATCCGGTCCCAGCCAGCATGCGTGGTTGCTGTACAATGAAGAGGGTTCCGTCCCCCAAAAAAGTCAAACAGCATTACAATTCATGCAAGGAGAGCGTGCATCTGATAGCACCTGTACAAATTTCGAAGAAGAACAATGTACCGAACACTTGAAATATTTGATATTTCGAGAAAATTTTAGAAAATGGGCTGTCGAAAAAAACATCACACAAGTAGCACTAAAGGATTTGTCTAAGGATTTTCTTTAATAGATTTTCATCTATATCGCTAAAGCATTAGGTTCAAGGTTGATTGGGAAAATTTTACAGTTTCGGGTGGCTTGATATACTGGCGTCTGTACATGAAATAAGTAACAACATTAAAAATCTTTGTATTTTAAACTTACAAGGAATTTAAGAGTTCACCAAAATGCTTAACCAACTACAACATTTTCAATTTGATTCATCATTCATAATAACTTTTGATTTCAAAAGTTGTTATGCTAATTGAAACGTTATTAAGCTCCTATTCAGATGTTATTCAGCGTTAAGCATTCAAAATTGGGGCCCTTATTGCTTGAATAACAGCTGAATAGACGGTACTCAGATGTTATTCAGCTTAGTATTCAGCTAATGCTCTAGATGATTGCTTTGACTCAATCTTTATTCAGCACGTCTGTGTTACTTGGGTAGTAATTCAAGCGCAGTGCTTTTGGGAAACTAGAATAAAAACGATGAGTTTGACCGTTTAATCATACTAGTGTTCGCCCAGAGCTCGAAATTCGACCATAATTAATTTAAAATTTAAGGTGTTTCGATTGCATTATTAAATAAAAGTATAAGCTTTCTTCATATAAACTACCTGTGCCAAATTTCATATTCCTCCGCCCACATAATTTTCGTAAAAACCTACCTACCCCGTACAAATTCTAATGTTTGCTTCACGTATTAATAATTAGATTTCTGGACTACCTTATAAATGCTTCAATTTGAAATTACTGATCAGCGTGTGGACATCCGGCAGACGAAACGATGGCATATAAACATTAAAACTGCATTTCTTGCTTTTGATTTTAATCAAGATGCTATCTAAGATTGGTGATATTCTTAGATTGAGAAAAACATAATTATGATATGCAACTTAGAAACGATGTTTTATATAGCACCATTTAAGTCCAGCTCCAGAGTAGATTGGAGACAAATATCTGCGGGGTAGTTGTGTAACACAATAACAGTAGTATTGGCTTTCATTTAACATTTCATCAACATTCATTGCGTTATTAACGTTGGTGAGCAGACAAATTTTACGAACATACGTAGCTATGGATTTGAAATATCTTTCAAAATGATTCAGATTATTTATGATGGCTAGTAGACATGGGTAGTTCGCGAACGATTGAAGGAAATGAACTACTTCATATCACAAAATAAACTTATCATTCAATCAGCAGTCATTGAAATGTGTCTCTACTTCAGTTAGTTCAGTCTTTCTTTTCGCTATTTCCATTTTAAATACGCCAGCCTAGACAAAAATTTCTAACTATCAGTAAAAAAAAAAACATACTACTTACTTAATAACAATAGTTTTGCTTAAATTCATATTTCTAGATTGACAGTCATATGCCTGTATATATGAAGAAAAATCGACATAAGTATAACACTGAACTAGTGAAGTGTATCATTTGTCGTAACTTGTCAATCACTATCGTTGTCCTATGAATATGGAGTCGTTCAGATTTGCTGAACTAAATGAAGTACTGAAGGGAATGAGTGGACTACTTCGTTACGCGAAAAGATATACTTCATTCATTTCTTTTTACTGACACATTTTGCGCATCTCTAATGGCTAGTGTGTTACGCAATTAGGGTGCTGAAGTGTAGTATTTGAAATTATTTGTAAAACATAAGCATACAAATTGGGGTTTGTAAGGTAAGGTATAGTAATTTTTACATAATGTCTGGCGTACATGTTTTGCCATAGATAAAGGGGTTCAAAGTAAAAATTGCATAGTCTGTACTAGTTATACATGATACCTATAAGCTAGGTACTATTACACAACATCGTCAATTTACCTCGACGTCTACATCAGCAACCCCAGTATTTCTAAACGAAAAGGAACCGATTTGCTACTGTTTAGAAAGTAGCGTACCTACCTATTAAGTATAAACTTAACCCTAAACATTGGATTGCAGTTTATAAGGACATTAAGTCCACCTACTTATATATTTTTTGTTTCTGATTATTTACTACTTCAATAATTAAGTACATATATAATTGATCGCATCTGATCTGCAAAAGATTACGTTACACAAACACGACTAGGCCAATGCAAAAACTTAGAAAACACAACTTAACTTAACTTTAATGTTTGCCAAAACCTTGAAACTATGTTAAATTATTTGTGAGATTTTCCGTCCTTATACAGCTGATCAGATTCATCAGATGCATTGTGTATCAGAACTACAACAATCGCGCAAGGTGGACAACCTCGCAAAAAAATATTTCCTTAGCCAACGTAACTGTCCAACACAATCGCGTTTCTCATTTGCAAAGCAAATACCGCGGCTTATATGACCCAGACAATAAAATGGTGTAACCTAGATGAGTCACGACGAACCGTGTAGGTAACACTTGTTTCTATTAAGCTCCGCAGCCCAGACACTTTCGAGCATTTGCAAAAAACGCGACTTTCACTTTCGCTTCCAAATGCAAAACAAACAGAACCTCGTTTTGACGTGGCGCGTCAAAATTAGGAAGACAACCCAGACCATTTAGCGCCTAGATAATCTTCTATATGCTTAGCTCTCCTCTGTCTCCTCCAGAACCGGGAGGCTGGTGTGCACGCAGTGCGGCGAAGAGCTCGGCGTGAACGCAGACATCCAAGATTCAACTTCGCGCTCGGAGCACACAAACTTCGCGGAGATTGTGTTGTCGTAGCCTTTCTGTCGCACAATGAAGCCGCTGTTTGATTCGGCTTGTTCCACAGCTGTGTTCCGCAAGTTTACCACGCCAATTGGCTTCGTAACCCTTTTCCTGGGATAGATCACCGCGAAATGCTCCAAAGAGGTCTTGTACACAACGACTCTCACTTCCTGCCGCATCCCACCGGGTCCCAAAAGCACCAAGAAACCAGATTTTACTTCACTTTCAACACTTTTTTTACTGAAACATTTGCCGAAATTTTCACCACGACATGTGTTCGACATTGTGTCCGCAGGCATTTTATTATTTAGTTAACAATACGTTACTCACACAACAATGTGCAATATGTGCAATGTTATTGTTGGCGGGCGAACCGTATGCGCGGAAAGCGTCCTCCCTTACCGCACACACAATAATACTGAAGAGTCATTTTCCAAGCGGGGTCTATTTATAACCTATGGGGCTCGAAGCAATTCGGGTGACTTCGGTGGTGATCGTTACCTTGCATTCACTTTGGAGGCAGTGGAGGTTCGACAGATAGTTGTAAGCCGACTAAACTTGGCAGGCTGTCTGGTCCAAATGAGGTTCTATTTCGACATATATTTTTCGAATGGTCGGGTTATTGGAGAGGTCGAATGTTATCGGTCTCGGACGAGATGTGAACGTGAACCTTTATGACCACATTGTTCTTTGCTTATGTACGTTTTAATTCATTTCGCACTCGTATTTATTATTATAACGGACTCAATTATTTTTTCGAACGAACCTGAACAGTGTAGGTACCTTGTAGTTGTAGGATGTATCGTATTTTTTTTCTTTTTACACGCTTTATATTAGCTTCACTTGTATGTTTGTTTGTTTGTATGTTTGTATGTAACCGACTCCTTTGGACGCTATTTTGACCCACTTTAAACGGTCAGATTTCATTGAAACTTCGTAGACTTATCGAGGACCGATGACAATTCAAAAATTAAAAAAATAACTTAAAAATCACGCTTTTCAAGCAAGCGGAACTAAAAAATAGTATGTAAATAATAATTTAAAAAACTAAAAAACACGTTTTAAAAACCAAACTAAAAAATTAGAAAATAATTCAATTCTAATAAAAGCGTGGGGTGCTTTTTGAGGTATTTCTATGATCAATTAATATCAAGCACCCCACGCTTTTTAATAGAATTAAATTATTTTCAAATTTTTTAGTTTGGTTTTTAAAGCGTGTTTTTTAGTTTTTTAAACTATTTTACGATAATTTTACCCATAATACGATAATTTCGACGGGGGAACTCGATAATTTGAACTTTTGGAGGTGGCATCACTATGTCCTCCCCGGATTCCATTTCACGTGGCGTTCGTTTTTTTTTTTTTTTTTTTTTTTGGGTTTTGGCTTCGCACGGTTTGTGCATTTAGCCAGTGTCAAGTAATTTTTCTTTTCGATCATGTAAATGGCCCGATATCGGGCACGAAGTTACAGTCATAGTCGTCTTTACTCAGTCAAGTCAAAGTTAAAGTTATTGTAAAGCGGTAGTAACTTTACAACAACCTATTAGGAGTTTTTGGGGGGAACACGAAAAGTCCACGTTAGACACTTATTTTCACCTTCACTACACTTGTGCACTCCCACGTAATTAAATTGCATAATTCACTACCAAAATTATACAATTTTATTCGCTACTTCACTAAATTTCATGAAAATAAAAAGTCGTGCGACATGTTCCAACGCGATCCCGCCAAAAACTCTCGGCGTTCGTTTTGCAAAAGAATCTTTTTGTTCGGGAACGGGCAGTGATGCCAACTTAGGGTAATTTACCCTAGATTTAGGGTGAAACTAATACGGCAGGGTAAGTTTTAGGGTATTCATTTTTTTTAGGGTATTTTTTAGGGCAAGGTCTGTTTCGATTACGAGACTACTATAATATTAAACTACTTAGTAGAAATACGTCGCGTTACGTTTAGTTTTGGGCTGGGGTTCAGTGCAGCTTAGATACTGGTGGTAATAAACGATTCCATAACATTTCTAAGATAACAATATCTTTTTTTCAGCCTATAAATAATGTGCAGCCGTAGAGAATTATTCTATATTCAGTTGTCAAGACCGAACCCTGTAGGTCATAGGCTATCTTGGGCCATGATACAGAGTATAATTTGTAGTAATAAAACAGTAATCTTGCGTTAACTTCACACCGTCAAAAACATTCATAGATAAAATTAACAGTAGTATTTACATAAACAACTTTAACTACGGAGTCGATGCAGAGGAGACATTTGTGATGTGAGAGTAAAAATATTTAAAAAAATATCTCGTTGTTTTATTTGTAAAGTAAGAAAAAGCTGAGGAAATTAATTTACGGTATTTTTTCAAATTAATAGTAAATCTGGGGTAAACTGCGCCTAAGCCTGGGGTAAAGTGAAAACTAGGCCTGGCAACACTGGGAACGGGAAAACATTCGCTAAAATGTGAATTGTGTTCTAGGGACATGTAAATTATTATTTGGCGTTTATTTGATTAAAGTGTTGTTAGTTTCACATCGTTAGGTTCGTGATACTTAATTTTAGTCTTGATGTGTTACCGTTGCTAACCGCTAAGGAAACCTATTACCTATGATACTACGTTGATTTTCAATTGTGGCGAGACTTGCTTATTTTCGTAGTTAAACGTAAGCAGCAAAATCTATTTCTACTGGTGATCAGAGGATACCTACAAAAAATGTTGTTTTCGAATCAATTTTCTTCATTCGTTGTTTCATTGTGCCATTGCTTCGAAGCCGTGCCGTATTTGTTATGAAGATTTTATACTGTACCTTAAAGTACCATAAATAGTGTTTTAAAATCGAATAATTGCATGCTGTGGAACATGCTCAAAGGAAAGTAGGCATGTTGTTGAAAACAATCTGTTCTGTCAGTTCAGAATGTGCTGTTACTCTGAAAACTAGTTTGAGACTAGCTTGTTAAGCTTAAATTGTTGTTGCATGTGGTGTACCAAGTAGGGAATGCTATTGAAAGTTTTGCTTTGCATATGTTGAATAGGTATTTATAGTGGCTTTAGGGTGGGTGAGTGTGGTCTGTGGGTCGTCTTAGGGGTGGTGTTTGCAAGCCTGACTTTGTGTTGTTCGCTTAGTGGTAAGCACCTCTTGTTGCATTCCTTTATTGATTTTTTATCATACTCTTCGATTTTGCAAGTGAAATAATTAAACTGTATTATGAGCTAAAATATTGATCAAATGCAATACACCTAACTTATTAGTCTGTTCAGAACTGAATTCATAGCATTGCATACTAATATAGTTTTAAAGGTCATGGAAATTCCTCCTTCGTGGTCCTTGTTGTATCTGGGATGGCAATGCACCTGCAATGCCGCTGTTGCAGATGTCTGTTAGCCATTGGCAATAGTTACAATCAAATGGGACTGCTTATTTGAAAGTCACCCAGTAACATATAGTTAACAGCGAATAGTAATAACAAAATTTTCTTGAAGACCTACCTCTGAGCTTGCAACAATTTTAGTGTGCATGTCGTTGGATGTGATGAAAGCCAAAATATTGAGCAAGACACTGTAAAATACTGTATAGCCATTTTATTATAAGAGTAAAACATATTAAATTAAAAGAGGTTAAAACACGACGGGAAGGTAATTCACTGAAAAAATGCTTAATAAATACATTCTAAACTGCAGTTTCACATTAAATGCATGGATATTCGAGACACATAGCATAGAAGGAATCATCTCAAACATGCAACCATGGAAGAGGAACATGCTTCGTTAGTCCTCTCTTGGCATGCGTCAAATTGAATCCAGTCTTCCAGTGGTGTTGAAATTTAATTATCGATAGACTGGGTGTGGCATCCAGCTCAAAAGCCACTTTATTTTTAGCTGAGGCTAAATTGTGCTTCCTGTTCTGCTTCAACAAATTTCTGCCTTTTTTATCTTATTTCTCTTCTTCACTTCTTTCAGGATTGGTCTTATGTATTGAAGAAATTTCCTATACATTTTGGTGAGTCAGTCTGAATGTATCGGCTAATACAGAACCTACTGTATTTTCTAAATCATTTCGATGGAGTTTAGGAGACTGTTTAACATATGGTGGTTCTGTAATAGGAAGCTCGATCTGGGGTACATGATTTTGCAGAATATTTTGCTGCACTCTATTAGTTCCTGGTTCTTCAGTGTTCTCAAAGACATCTGACAGTGCTGTTTCCTGAATATTTTGCTGCACTGGATTGATTCTGGCTGGTCCTTCAGTGGCTTCAAAGGCATCTGAAGGTGCGAAATGTTCTTCTAAGCAACTGCAATTTTGTTTTTAACATAGGTCCTTAGACAGTAAGGAATGCAAACCGGTTTTTAGTTTTTTATTATTATTTTCAAATGGCAACACTATGTGTCAGTCACAGAGATGCATTTGATGTCAGAAATTTTGTTTTGCCAAACATTGCCAATGGTTGTTATCGTAGTCCATCAAAAGTGAGAACTACAGTTTGAATGGGTTATCACACTCAGTAACATCCAGGGAAGTCACCTTACGGCTCATTCTCCTTGCCTTTATAACAGGGCGACATTCAATGAGAATCTTGATATTCTCTATGACTTCATCCTCATCCACTCTGTTGGTACGTCTCTAACAAGATCTAAATAAGTACTGTGGAATTGAGGAATTGTAGCGATGAAGTTATTTTGAACTTATCAGGAAGTTGTTTGACTTAATTTCAATTGAAACCCGGTTCCTTCCTAGACGTGTCACACTACCTAGGAGAAAGTTGCTGTAGTTTTTAAAGAAACGTGTACAACAGATGGTGGATTATACCTTATTGTATATGACTGTCGTCCTCTTTCGGGAAGAGATACGGATTAACAACGGAGTGTAATCAAAGGGGGTCACGGGGAAATTGTCGGGAGTGGACCACATTAAGGCTACGTTCCGAGTTACGATAGTATCGACTTCAGTGAATCGTCATAGATGACGTCGTGACATGCGCCATCTTGCGATAACACCGACCATGCGTTAAACTAATATCACCGTGACCGCTGTCAAATATGACAGTTGTGCTGTTTTGTTTTGAGTCGTATCTTAACGAAATTTGCGGTGTATACAAGTTTTATATTGTGTAAATAGGTTTTAACATTGAGTGAGTACTGTTAGCGCGTTCACGAGCGTCCCTTATGTATTGTTGATAAAAATGACAACTCGCAGCTGTCCTAATCGTGATATCTTAATCGGAACGCAAATTATTGATGTTAGCACTCACAGCGCTATTTTTCTAATTCGGAAAGCGGCCTAAAAATTCATTAAAAAAATGTGAGCGCTTGGCTTCGGTTCTCAACACTTTGGCAGGTGTCTGGTGGGGAGCTCACACTTACAGAGATAAGTAACTCAGGAAAAATAGATAAAAAAGATATGAATCAATCCGTTTCCATCAATCATTCTTTATATCCATTCACATCCGAATGTATCGTGTATCTTTACAATTCATTCATTCACGGCCCTTCAATCTGTATCGCAACGCAACCGCATAGCCACACTTAGAGATGAGTCGTACTAGGTCACCCAGTCCAATTCTGTACAAAAACTCGATCCAAATACCTGTTCCACCTAGTCCACATAGTACGCATACTTTAGAGTATGCCTAGTCTGCGTACCACCGACCGATACGTCTATGTACGTACGTACGCAGTAATGAATTGTAATATTCCCTTCATACTTTACACAGGCTTTAGGACTGTCAACGTAAAGATTTATCTACATCGAAGATTGTTGTAGTATTTAAAAGATTTTCGTTACTAAAACCGATTTCAAAATAAGTCCGATACGCGTATCCGATTACGACGTCGAATAGCCCCGAGTAGGTATCAGAACGGTGGCGGCGAGCCGGGATCACATCCGCACGAGTCCGTACTTGATACTCGACTGCATTGCATTTAGTCTAGTCCTCATTTTGCATCGAGTATTTACAATACCTAGTGTGTAAAGTCTGCCGAGTAAATTGTTTGACCAAGTCCCGACTACTGTCGAGCAATGACAAAGATGAAAAGGCTGCGCAGTGTTGGGCAAAATTTAATTGCAAGTAACAATTAAAAATAACAATTGATTAATTGTTAACTGTGACGTTTCAATTAACAATTAATTAATTATTAACTGTTAGTTTTTCAATTAACAATCAATCAATTGTTAATTGTTCCTGCAATTAAATTTAAATAAAGTAAACAGAAATAATAGAAGATGGAGGAGTGGCACAGGGTAGGGCTCTCACAAGGTTGACTGATGATCTTGCAAAGTCAGCAGGAAGCCGTTGGTTCCAGGCCGCACTAAATCGTTATTCGTGGGAGTTACTAGGGGAGGCTTATTTCCAGCAGCGGACGTTTTTCGGCTCATATGATGTTGTGTAATTTTTCGTAAATAGAAAATAAAAGGCAAGATAAAAGTACTAAGATAATATTTTTACACGCTTTATATTAGCTTCACTTGTATGTTTGTTTGTTTGTGTGTAACCGACTCCTTTGGACGCTATTTTGACCCACTTTAAACGGTCAGATTTCATCTAAACTTTGTAGACTTATCGAGGACCTATGACATTGCAATAATTTAAAAAAAAATATGTAAAAAAACACGCTTTTGTAGTTAGTAAAACTAAAAAATAGAAAA
Organism: Polymixis lichenea; assembly: GCA_949091785.1. Classification (NCBI taxonomy): domain Eukaryota; kingdom Metazoa; phylum Arthropoda; class Insecta; order Lepidoptera; family Noctuidae; genus Polymixis; species Polymixis lichenea. Next base: position 18,466,145 of record OX420931.1, on the reverse strand, counting down.
TAAATAATAGTTAAAAAAAACTAAAAAACACGCTTTAAAAGCCAAACTAAAAAGTAGAAAATAAATTAATTCTATTTAAAAACGTGGGGTGCTTTTGAGGTATTTTTTTAATCAATTAATATCAAGCACACAGCAATTTCCTGGTGTCCATGACGTCATTAACTGTTAAATTTAAGGTGTGGGTGTTTCATGGGAAATGTTTCCATCCCAGTTCCCTTTCTATAGCGCTTTTAGCGTTGGCGCCATTATCTAATATGGCCAAAAAAATTCTAATCGCCACATATTTTTGCCGTATTCAGGAGAAGTATACAGACTAACAGAAAAGATTTGAGGGCAAGCTCTTCTTCCTCGATGTAATGCCCAGTCACGGCTAGCACCGAGTCGTTTGCGCAGGATGTCCAAAAGCATACTGTGATACACAGCGACTTTACTTGTCTGCTAACGATTTCCAAGTCTGCCTTAACCTTATCGAAATATGCTCCGGAAACTCAACATCCTCAACCATTCTAAAGGACTCAAAATGTTTTATAAAAAGATTCATACTTTTTTTTACAAAATTTGTAGTAGACTGATGTCCATATGTTCTCCTTGGTGGTGGCTGTAACTGCGGCTGTGAGAATACCTAGTGGTGCTGATGATGACTGAGGAGATGGCTCGGTTGATGGTTCTGCTTGTGACTGGGATGGCAGTAATAATTGGCCACTGACACTGGAACTACCGATTCTGTCAAGCACCCGACCCGTGGGATGCTTTCAATTTATCTATTTCTTGAGATTAATCACAGAGGCTCTAAACGACAATTTCGCTTTACATATATTGCAGGTCGCGTAATGACCACCTTTATCCACGAAATGGTCCCACACAACACTAACTCTTCTATTTACACTAGCCATTTTTTGCCAAACGTTTTACTATTCATAAACTAACAAAAAATATATTACTGCTACAACGTATACTAAACGAACTAATTAAATAACTATGAAACGAAAAACCTAAACTAAGAATCTGTACCAATACATGTAAACACTAAAATACTAACAAATATTTACCTTACCTTTCGTTAAAAAGAAGTCAAAATTAAAATATAAAAAATTCCAAATCTTAAAAATGTCAACAAACAAAACAGCCAAATTATTTTCAATTGAATATAATCTTTAATAAGGATAAAGTCGTAGTTCCGGCTGTTGCCGCTGTTGTTTTAAGGTTCTTCGAATAAAATGGACTGTAACGTTGGCTTTAAAACATATATTGCTAGCAAAATTTTTTATTTCAATTTAGTCAGTCAAACTAACATGGTATAGGTAGACAACAAAAAACACGCATTTTAATTACATATATCAAATCACAAGTATTATTTCTTATAATAATTCAGATTGTATTTTAAAACAACTCTTTTTTCAAACATATGGTATGTTTGAAAAAAGAGTTGCTGACAATTTGTGACTTTTCGGCAAATTGGTGTTGCGAAGGAAAAAAGACGCTCCACTGATGCAGACGATGGCAATGGAGTATTAAATCTAATAAAAACAGCTTTTATATCAGGATATCGAACCAGGAGCTGAATTTCTTGGCTTTCTTCGGCAAAAAAAAATGCAACATTAACAGTTCGGCTTTAGTCAAAGGCGCAGCAGAAGAGCTAGTTTCCGTCATAGATGTGTCGGAGTCTGACGAGTCACGAGTCAGCATCAAAATTGAAAAACAGGTTTTCTTGGTTGACCTTTTCGTAACAACTGTTGCAGTTTCATTTTCGTTTATTTGTTTAGAAATACACGTTTTAAAAATTTTGAGAATCTTTGTTCGGTCTGAAGGCTCCAAGCAAGTCAGCCACTTATTTTTGAACCGAGGATATGATAGAGCAGCTATAGCAGCATTTTCTGCTTCAGGTGTGGTAACATCGAACATTTTTAATATCTGTTTTCAACCCCTTGTCTATAAAACTCAATCAGAGGCTTGCAATAAGCAAAGTTATTCTTTTTTTCGATTTTCTGCAGTTTTTTTGCTTCCAGAAGACACGGCATCACCATACCATAATATGTGTTTGTCTCGCTCTGCATTATGTCAAGGGCTTCTGCCACAGGTGCAGCACAGATAAGATATTCTTTTATGTATTCAAATTCATTTTCTTTGATTACGTTTTTAACGTTCAAAGATCTATGAAGATGTAAGCTTTTTCCTTTAATGATCTGTATTTTCTTCAGAGAGTCAAATAGCTGTTCCATCTAGTTTCGCCAGGCCGGCTTAATGTGTGTTGCAATACGTCTTGAATAATTTCCGCACTCTTTGGACGTGCTGCAGCCATCCATAGAACATTGCATTTCTTCATGACTGCAGCATGCATATCCGACAATGTAGTATTTTGAGCGCATAAAACTTTATTCGCGTCTGTTGTTGCACAAAGGCTCAATGCTGCGATACGATTTCGTCTGGCAAAGCTTTGGTTCAGGTGACCGTACCTTCAACGGTAGTCAGTCGTATTGGACGTGTTTTCAGGATTTATTCCAGAAATCCCCACCGACAAATCCCCACCAGTGGGGATTGTAATTTTTTTCCAGAAATCCCCACTGGTTAAATAAACTCAGCCTAGTGGGGATTTTTGGAAAAATATGTAACAATCCCCACCAGGTGTTGTTTTTTCTAAATTATTGAAAATAAAAAACGTTAATTAGATAAGTAAGTAATTATGTCAATATTCTAATCAACTTTTATTGTAAATTGTTTGCATTGAAATGAAAATCAATTGACTGGATTAAAAAAAAAAAACATAGGATCACGTAAATCGTGATTGTGAATTTATCTCATTCTTTCCAAAAAAATGGCACTGAAATGCTGCCATGCATTAACTCTAGTTGAGCATCTAAGATGAACTGGTCTTTTTCTTTGCTCGTTGTGATGGCGGGTTCCGACGGTGACTTTCGTTAGCACTTCTTTCATAAAACAAAGCGTCTTCATGCAAAAAATTTAGGAATTTCAGTAAACTTGGTTTTTGTCCGATATAGCTGCATTATGCTTATTATGCCATCCTTCCAAAAAGTTTGTGGTTCTGTGCCTCTCTCCGTAAACACCCAATACTTTTATGAAATCTTATATCCATTGGCTTAACATATATTGGCGAAAACTGTCACTGTTTTGATTGTCTGGGCTTTTTCTTTTTTTTTAATGGAAAATCATCAAATAATTTCTCCCGCTCTGGGTGGAGAAGGAGGCGTATCAGATTTTTACTGACTAAAACCCACCGGTGTTCCCTCAGTTGCCAATGTGCCAGGGGCGACGATATCTCTTTCGAACAACCCGCAACCCTGGCAGGCATTGACCATGCCTTGGACCAAGGCCGGACGCGAGAGATCGCCGCCACCGATCGCCTCCACGAGGACAAGGCGGTGCTCCGCCCAAACCGGGCAGACCTCCACCATTTGCTCCACCGTGTCCTCAGGGCAATCTTCGCAATGGAAACACCCGGGCGATTCCACTCGGCTTATCCGAAACAGGAACCTCCCGAAACAACCGCGTCCGGTGATGACCTGCGTCAGGTGGAAGGTAAGGACGCCGTGCCGCCTCTCAAGCCATTCCTCAAAGCGGGGACTTATCGCCGCAATCATTGTCTGGGCTTTGGCTAGCAACATAGAACCATAATTAGATGTTCCGGTAAAAGTGGTAGTACTGCAGCAAGTTCAATTTCCCTCTTCAAAATTTTGGATTTCGTCAGATTTAATTCTAGCCCTTTTTTCCAAATGGCTTTTGAATAGTGAAAAAAGCAACCTCTTACAGTTACTTCCGGAAAGACCTCTTGAATAGCATTAATCGTGGCCTTTTCAAAATCGCATCTGAACGTTTGTGGGTTCCACATGGGTGGGTAAGGCCGTTAAATTGGCCTTATATAACATAAAAGCAACTTAAAAGTAAATATTGCCGGTAACTTAAAAAGTAACATAAAGATTCTAAAGGTATCTCTACAATAGGGAAAAATCCATTAGTATTTAACCGACTTTAAAAAAAGGAGGTTATCAATTCGACCCGTACATCATGTTATTTATTAAATCAATAACTTATACAAGAGAAATAAAAGTTTTATCTTTTAAACTACCAAATGTCGGAAGTCGCTGGCAAAAAACGAAGTAACAAAACCAAGCACTCGTTTTGAAGTCGGTTTAATTTTGAAAATATTTTTATTTTATTTCTAACTTCAATAAAACTCAGTTTCATTATCAAAGCTTTATTTTATTCTGTAATAACGTAATAAGCCAAACTTATAACCTTAAATCAAAAAAACCTAAAAACAAAGTGTTAAAATAATGTATTGCTTAATACTTAATTAAACTTTTGAACCTTTGGTATTTTATGGCACTTTCCCTTACAAAACAAATATCAAAATAAAAAGAAACTTAAACACAAATTAATTAAAGTAAGTAACGTCAAATTGATCTCTTAACAGATATTCGTTTTTTTTATCATTTGTGATTAATTCTATACTTTTTACAATCGACTCGGAAGGAACAGTGTCTCGGTCCATTTTCTTCGTCACAACAAATTTCAGTGAAGGATTTTTTACTGTCTTTAAGAAATTAACAGTGTATTTATCTTCTGTAACATTTATTTGTTCCACACGTCCTATATAGTATTTCCAATTGTTACGATTATAATATCTTACTAATACATTTTGGTTAATTTTAATATCTTTTATACGTGTTTCATCTCTGTCAATCAAATTTTCAATACCACTGCTTTTATGAATTCCTGAAGTACTCGCTACCGGGTTTGCGTATGGATCAACATGCTCTGCACTTATTGTGACATCTAATGATTTCTTGGTAGAAAAAAGATCAAAATTTGGATCTAATTTATGAAATTGTATCCCATCAAATTGCGTTAAGTCAAAATATCTTTTGTTACATGGTAAATTTCGAATGTCTGATAATATTGTGACTCCTTTTTGTGCTGCTGACTTTTTCTCTTGTTTTGCTGCTAAAATACTTCCTTCATATCTTTTTTTTTCTAAAGCAATACTTTCCTTTAACTTTTCTCCTATTTCTATGTCTAAATACTCATCTTCTAAATATTCTTCTTCACAATTTGGCTCAGAAAAGTGTTTAGCATCACTGTCGTCTATATATTCTATTTCAAAACTGTCGGAGCTGCTGGTTGATTATGAAATATTTCTCTTCTTTTTTATTTTCCCAGTATCTTTTTTCCTTGGTAAGTATTTCCGTGTTCTTCGACTTTTTGGTAGTTTCTCGTTATCAATATCAAATCTGTGTATTTGTACAGAATGACAATCACATTTACCACCCATATTTTTGCAAAAACAACTTAAATCTCGAAAGTTTACTGAATTTTTTTCATTTAATATTACGTGATGTATTTTTAGTGTGTTAGGCAGCGGATATAGTTTTTTAACAATTTCGTCTTGAAGTGGTATTATGTCTTCTGAAGGAATATAAAACACTTTGATGGCTGAATCTGTTCTGGAAAGGACTTCAAAGGCGGTGTAGGCATCGGGGATATCTTCTCCATGTGCCACTTTCGAGTCCAAAGTTCGCTTCACTGCGCCGCCAATACCGTCCGCAGCACCTTTTCCGTGAGCTGCTTCAAATATAGACCAAGTAGAATGGTTGAAACCGAAACTTTGAATTTGGCTAAACAAATAAAAATTCTTTTTTTGCGATATTGCGATGTCGGGCCATCAGAAAAAAAATGTATTGTATCTACTTGAGGGTATGTATCTTTCAAATATTGTAGTACTGGTTTTAAATGTGCCCATATGGCCTCAGGACTATGTATATTTGCTGGGGATATTGAACAAAATGATATAGGTTTGGGTTCATTCTTTATGTAAAGTACACCAGTGTGCAGAGTAATTTGAACTTTAGATGATCCGAAGTGCATGGCTTGTATTTCGGTATGCATCTTGCAAACATAATTTTCGGAAAAATCTATGTATATAACGGTTTCATTGTTTTTTATATTAGCTATGCAAAATTTATAATTTTTGTACTGATGCGAAATATTGTATGAGTGATTTAGAAACTTTTTCATATCTAAATTAGTTTCATTGATCAAGTCTTGTATAGATCCTTCTCTTTCCGCCTTAACCATTTTGTTTGACGTCTATTTTTTCCCCTCTTCGCCATACTCATGTTTCTTTAACATCCACACAGGCCATACAATTTTATCATTTAGATTGAAATCAGTTTCATTAGTAGTTATGATATTGTCTTTACAAGACTTACACAGACCATACATGCAAGTCTTAGATGATAGGTCACAAACCAGTTTCGACATTATATCATTGAGGTCATCGCTTTCAAGGATTCCCAACTGTTTAAGTTTTTTTACTTTAAATGCCATATTTGAGTGTTCTACACAAGCGCATGTGACACGGTCTGAGATTTTAGGTGTAAGTATATTAAATGGTCTATATTTTTTAAACGTGCTTAATGAAACCTTTCCACCTTCAGAAAGATATTTTTGATGAAGTTTCTTTATAGTAGTCAATAGGTATCTTCTCTGTAATTTTATTTTATTTTTAGTTTTGCACTCTTTTTTTCCTGCTGTTGCACGACTATTATCATCTCTGTTATAAAATTTATTGATTTCGTTCAATATTTGGTTTTTCCTTATTTTTCTGTCTCTATTGTTTCTAATGTTAGTTTTCAACCCCAGTGTATGTTTTAATTTATTTTTTAATTTGTATTTTTTCACTATTTCACTCGTAACTATTTTTTTCAAAGTGTTCTTATTTTCCGTTCCAACAGATTTTTTGTATTCTTCCTTTAGCGATTTCGACAAAACATTGTGTTCCAAAAGTTTCCTTTTCACTATCTGTATTTTCGAGGCGTCAATGTTCGTTAAATTCTCATTTATAAAGTTTTCTGTTTGCTTCATAGGTGTTTCATCGTCATTACTCATCACTTCACTTCTTTCATTTTTCGTACAGTCTTGTTCTTTAAGTCTTTCAGCGATATGTTGATATTTATCGTTAATTTCCTGGTATGCTTTACCTAATTCTTCACATTTTTTTGACTTCCGGTAAAGTTTTTTTCTTAAGGCTTCGAATTTCTTACGTAATGTAATTATTTCCCGTCTCATTTCGTGATTTTCCTTACGAAGCTTAGATTCGGCATGTTTTTGTTCTTTTTCAACATTTTTGTCAATTCTTGCTTTATCATGCAGAGCTCGTTTTATAATTTTTCTTTCATCTCGCCATTTTTGCCTTTTCTCTTCTTTATCCTGTTCTGTATATGTGCTAATTTTTTTTCTATAATAACGTAAAGCGCATTCCGCAGTTTTTTTTTCATTTGTGCATATTTCTCTGGGTTCTCTCTTTGTAGTTTCTCGCGGTATCTTTTTTGTTTTTCAGCCGGAGTGAGAAGCATCTGTCACAAAAAAAAAACTACATCATTATCCATTCTTATTACATTATTTATAATATTAAATATTAAACATTTTTTTACAGATTCCTAATTACCATTTCCCTTTATTATACTAGATTCTACCCGCGAGTTGATCCGAGCGGATCCCGTAACCCCAAAACTTCTGTGTAGTATCCTTTAGAAACCGATTTTTTTCTGGGATAAACGTAAATATACTAACGTGTTATTCCAATCCTTCTATCTACTCACCAAATTTCATCCAAAGCCGTTGAGGCCTGAAAGCGAAACAAGCAATCAATCAACCAGCTGTGCTATTCTGTACATATCATGGCGTGAAAACTTGGGTGACGTGAGCTATCAACGTATAGAATGATCCATAGCGTTAGGCAGAATGACAGCTCACTTCGTGCTCCCTTCACCTAGATTTTCACAGCGTGTTATGTACAGAATAGGACGGCATGTGAATGTATGGATGGTTTTTCCGCTTTAATGTGTCAGTAGCTGAACGGGATTAGATAGAATTTTAAAGGTAGACAGATGAATTTTGTACGTAGGCTTCTTTTTGTCCCTAATAAATGTGTACGGTTTTTGTGGGACGGCATAAAAATCGAAATCCACACAAATGAAATCGCAGACAGAGTTTGTATTATACTAATTACAAATTATATTTGTCAATAGAACTTAGCTATTTTCATAATTATTTCATTCATAGTAATAATAAATAATAATATGATGCATGAACTCTTAGTAAAATTCTGGATATTTACTATAAATAATGGTACATTCAAATTACAACATAGTTACAATGATATACGCAAAAACTTCAATTTATTGATATTTAATAAAGTTATCATTTCGCTTAGTTCTACAGTTTCCAATGTGCATTAGGTTTTACATCACTTTTATGTTACGTAACTTAAAATTAACTACAATGGTAACATAAGTAACTTAAAAGTAACATAAAAGTAACATAAAAGTAACATAAAAGCAACATAAAAGTAACATAAAACCTAACCTCTTTAAAAAAATCCTCGAATCTACGGCACTATGATGAATTATTAAGTGTCCATCGATTAAAGCTCATATTTAAACATCATATTTACTAAATAAGTTGTCAATTTAATCAATATGATAAAAACTTACCTTAAAATCATATTTAAACTTTTTTGTATCGAACGAAAACACGATGCCGGCCAAACTAACTGACACACGAACATAACAATGGCCGACACGCAATTGACATACCATAGACAAGTTAGATACTGGAGTTGCCAGTGACTAAAAACGGATTCTAATGCTCAATCACTCTATATTGTAAAGATTATGGTAACTTAAAATCAGTAACATAAAAGCATTAAATACGTGGTCGTGGTGGTATTATGCGAAAATATTTATTATTCTAATAGCTACATTGTCGTAAAGTAATTAAACATTGCCTAAAATAGGTTATTATATAAAGAAAATATTATAATTGCTGATGGAATAAACTGAAACCCATTATTTAATTCCAAATATGTCATAGGGGATCATTTGGGACATTTTTATTTGTTCTAGCAATTTGTAGTCACGCAGTACAGACTACATAATTTTAAAATAAAAAGAAGTAGTTTACAGAGATTCGCATATATAATGTTATAGTAAAAATGGTATCTTTTTGTAAGGAAAATAATAAAGTTCAATAATATTATTGTTTTTATCCTGAAAAAATTGCCGGACGCTAAGTCATCCATCAAAATTATCATTTTTTGGCGGCCTTACCCGGGTATAATGGATTTTATCATTGAAAAAACTATGTTATAAGATTTCTGTGTTTTGGTGAGCTTATTGCAGCTATATCGAAGAAAAACCAAGTTTACTGAAACTCCTACATTTGTTTTTTTTTGGAAAAAATGAGATAAATTCACAATCACGATTTACGTGATCCTATAATGTTTATTTTTTTTTAATCCAGTCAATTGATTTTCATTTCAATGCAAACAATGTACAATAAAAGTTGATTAGAATATTCACATAATTACTTACTTATCTAATTAAACGTAGGTATTGATTAACCTTTTTTTAAAAAATAATTTAGAAAAAACAACACCTGGTGGGGATTGTTACATATTTTTCCAAAAATCCCCACTAGGCTGAGTTTATTTAACCAGTGGGGATTTCTGGAAAAAAAATAACAATCCCCACTGGTGGGGATTTGTCGGTGGGGATTTCTGGAATAAATCGTTTTTAGGAATAGTGACATGGATCGCAAAAAGTTTGTTGCACTGTTGTTATTGTTAAAAAGATATAGAAGGAAAATAAGATTTTGGGTTCATCCATTCATTACGATTATGGAACGCTGATGGGAACTATTTTACTCGAAAATACTATGCTTTGAGAATAGAAGAAGATACATTTGTCTACCCGGACTGTTTTAAACTTGGTTGATCACTCCTCTAGTTACATTCACTTGTAACCACGCTCTGCTACCATGATAAAACTATTTTATCATTAAAAAATAAGACTCGTGGTTGTGAAAAAGGTTATCAAAAATAATAAGGTTCTAGTATAACATACTCCTTAACAATTATCACCATGTCTACAAAAACGATCGTACAAGGGTTCCTGCTGATTCGTGATGAGTTTAGAGATTTTGTAGCAGTGACGAATATCTGAAAATAAATTTACAAAAGCCGCGGCGACTTGTGAGTCTGATGTTATTATGTTGTCATTAATAGACAGGCTGAAATCAGAACTCCTGTTACTAGACCTTCCCGTTTCACTATTAATAATATTCCAAGTCGTTATAATTACATTACTGTTGGAATTATCTTGTAAACAGAGCTAGTTTAGTAAAACTCGCTAATAGATGGTTGACTTTTTATTTTTACCTTTTTACAGAGTGACATACATAATCAACAAGTTACCTAGCAACCAAAGTTACAATAGACTAGAATGTATCCAGCATACAACCTCTTTAACACCCCCTCTGTATGCCTATACATTTTTTAAAGTAGTCCTGCTTAACTCTAGTAAGTCCTTTTGTGAAGATATCGGCAGGCATCTCATCAGTTTTACAATATTTGATACAAATTTCATTTGCCTCGGCCAATTCCCTCACATAATGGTATCTAATATTTATGTGCTTAGACCTCCTACCGATCGTTGGCACGTACACTAATTTTATAGCGCTTTGGCTGTCGCTGAACAGATCAATCGTATTATTTTGACCTGTCAGTTCATGGTAGAGACCTTTGGCACAAACTATACTGAGTGCAACGCAACGTTGCTTGCGTGTCTGCCAGGAAACCGCAGCACCGCCAAGGGCAAGCATATACCCTGTGAACGAATGTCCATCAGCGTTGGTACCCCAGTCCGCATCGGCATATGCAACCAGAGGATTGCCAGTCCTCTTGTAGACCAATTTGTGATCTACTGTACCCTTTAGGTACTTCAGCACTCGCTTGAGTGCAGCCATGTGAGTCGAATTCCAACAAGAATTAAACTGACTCAGGTAGCTCACTATGAATGTGATGTCAGGTCGTGTGTCACAGGACAGGTACATGAGTGAACCCACAATCTCCTGGTAGCTCATATCTCCAGTCGGATCGCCTTTCTCCAATCTGAGATTAGTCTCTGTGGGAGTCGCGACAACTTTGCAATCTTCCATTTTATACTTTCGGAGGACCTTCTTTATGAAGTTTCTTTGGTTGAGTTCCACTTCTCCTTTCCTTTGCGTGAGCTCTATGCCCAGGCAGTCCTTTGCCAATCCCAAGTCTTTAATTTTGAAGGCGTCCCCAATCTTCGCTTTCACGGCCTGAATCTCGTCAATGTCATGCCCAAAAAATTTGCTTTTTACCTTCTTCAGGTATACGCATGGGTCATATTTTGACCTCGTAAACCCGATCTTAATTATGTGAGCGTGAACCTTCACGTTCCAACATCGTGCTGCCTGCTTCAGACCATATATGGCCTTCTTCAGCTTGCAAACCTTTCCTTCTTTCCCCCTCGTGATGAAGGCCTCTGGCTGTTCCATATACAGGTCTTCAGCAAGGTCACCATTAAGGAAAGCGGTCGTGACATCACGCAGCAGTAGTCGGACCGACGATAGTTTAACCACTGGTGCAAAGGTTTCGGAGTAATCCTCCCCCCACTTCTGCGAATATCCTTTAGCCACCAGTCTTGCTTTGTGGCGCTGCACTGTCTCATCAGCGCCAATCTCCAGCTTAAATAGCCACTTGCATTTGACTACGTTCGCTCCTCTTGGGCGATCCACCAGCTCCCAGGTTCCGTTCTCGATGAGCGAGTCATACTCTTGCTTCATCGCATCCAACCACAGGTCCTTATCTCCGCGGTCCATTGCATCCTGTACTGACACAGGATCGTGCACGCTGAGAAAATTATATTCAAAATCTTCCTGTCTATTTGGAACTCTAGTCCTTTGAGGGTATCGAGGCCCCTCTACAGCTGGTTCAGCTTCTCGTTCTTCGCTTCTGTCAGAATCAGAGATGGAATCCATTGAATCATAGAACTCCTCAGATTCGACTACAACGTTTTTGGGTGTGGTGGACCCAGTTGCTGGAGCTGGTACGTTCTGGCTTGGAACTTCCTCCTGAGTTTCCATATACCTGGTAGTCCCTCCTGTAATGGGGACTATGAAAAATTCTTCAGGAACATCCACCACCGACATCTTAGTTGGCGATTTGTTTGGAGGTCCGAGAAAATCCATATTGTCCTTAGACAGATTTGGCAACCTCTCAACAAACACGGCATCCCGAGCAACAATAATCCGCCTTGGATTATTCTTAACATCAGCAAACTTAAACCCCTTTTGATTCTCACTATAGCCAAGAAATATAAGTTCTCGTGTCTTGTGATCAAACTTTTTGAGGCTTTTCCATCCTTAATAAGAACCTGTGCTTTTGAACCAAACTCTTTTAAGTGCGAAAGGTCCACCGCCTTTCCGGTCCACACGTATTCAGGGACTTGCTGCGAAATAGCCATAGTGGGCGAGCGGTTTTTCAGATAAATCGCCGTTAGAACTGCTTCACCCCAATATCTTTTACTGAGATTGCTTTCTGCCAGCATGCATCTCGCCTTTTCGACGATTGTCCGGATGGTTCTATCCGCAACTCCATTTTGCTGTGGAGTCTACAGTTGTCTGATGTTGAATTCCACGATTTTTCAGGTGATCCTGGAATTCCTTACTAGTGTACTCGCCACCATTGTCGCTCCTTAACTTTTTAATCTTTTGGCCCGTTTGGTTTTCAACTAATGCCTGAAACTCACGAAACTTCCCGAAAACTTCTGATTTGCATTTCAGCAAATAGCCATAGACTTTCCTGCTACAGTCGTCAACGAATAGCAGTATGTATCTTTTGCCGCCCCATGACTCCACCTCTATGGGACCCGCAACGTCACTATGGACGAGCTCCAAAATCTGTGAAGCTCTATTGATTTTCCTTTTTGGAAACTTCTTCACGCCTTGCTTGCCTTGACTGCATGGTACGCAGGGGTTCTTGCAGTTCCCAAGGCTATAACTAAGGCCCTTGACTATGTCCTTAAGTTTGCACATTTCAGATTGGGATAAGTGGCCCAATCTCCTATGCCACAACTCAAAGTCATCCTGACTTTCTCCTATGAGAACAGTCGCCTTGTTACTCTCCGAACCCAAAACATAGAGTCCGTTTTGCTTGCGCGGCGCTGTAAACAGTACGTTCCCATCCACAGATACATTGCCATCTAAAACTCTGCAACTATTTTTGTCAAACACTACCTTGCCATTATCAGTGCATTTGCCAACAGACATCAAGTTGGTGACTAGTTCTGGAATCAACAATACATTATTCATTGTCAGTCCTAATGGACGTCCCTTGTGACGGACGTTCAACTTGACAGTACCTTGCGAGGTCGATACTATTTTGTCATTATTCGCGCAAGTAACAGCTTTCGAACTGCTTGCTATAGGCGTTAAAATAGACTTATTTGATGTCATGTGTGATGTCGCGCCACTGTCTACCACCCAGCAACTATCCCCACTAGCGGCAAGTAAAATAAAAAAATCAGTAGAATCATCATCATTAATCCTGCCTGCAGCCGCTAAATTTGTCTCAGTCTTACATTGTTTGGCTTTGAAGAGCTTACATTGCCATTTAAAGTGACCCTTCTTTTTACAAAAATGGCAAACTATTTTCTTACTAGCGCTACCACAGCCACTACCACCTGCAACATTAGCTAACACCGTATCGTCCTTAACATTATTCACTTGCTGTCGGTGACTTTCACGCAGAAGAGCTGCTATGACGTTCTCCGATGATAATTCCTTGCCAGAATGTTCCATGCCTATCACCAAAGGGTCGTAAGAATCCGTCAAACCAGCCAAGAGAATAACCGCGATGAATTCATCATTCAGTGCAGCTTTGTTTGCCTCCAGTGCTTGATGCGTAGCTTGCACTTCATTGACGTAGGCATCCATATTTTGGAAATTATCCAGTTTCAATGAAAATAGCTTCCGCAGCAGACCTAATCTTCTAATTAGTCCACAGACAGCATAGGCCTTTTTGAGCGCATTCCATGCTTGCCATGAGGTTTTGGCATTCTTGACAATGGTGATGCACTGTTCTGCGATTGACAGGCAAATCTTTGCCCTTGCCCTTTCGTCGCGTTTCCGGTCTTCAGGTTTGGTAGTAACGAAATTTTCGCTCACACAGTCCCAGAGCCCCGCATCTATTAATACCATTTCGATGCTGAAGGCCCAACTGCCATAATTATTTTGGCCTGTGAGCTTTTTGATCGCACTCGTCGAACTTTCCATACCTAGTCTAATTTATTATATATAACTGCCCTACTAATTTAGCATTAACGAGGCACGGGCTGGGCCCATAACCTGTTGGAATTATCTTGTAAACAGAGCTAGTTTAGTAAAACTCGCTAATAGATGGTTGACTTTTTATTTTTACCTTTTTACAAAGTGACATACATAATCAACAAGTTACCTAGCAACCAAAGTTACAATAGACTAGAATGTATCCAGCATACAACCTCTTTAACAATTACTACTCTTTTTAATCTTCGAACTCAAATAACGCGACTTGGCCATCCAACAAACTTTTTAAATAATTTAGAATAATGTAAGTCCTTTCATTGTCCAGCTCATAAAGTCGTGTTCTACTTTTATGAATACCAATGGTAGCCCAATCACTGAATGATACATTATTATTCATCAAGATAGTCTTGGGAATAACAGTGAATTGTTTACAATATATCTTAAAAAACTCATCATATAGATGATTAGGATCAGCATTCGCAGACATAACTGGTAGTTTATTAACGAGTTTAACTTTAAAGTCTTCTAGGCGAAATGCGGTTTTGGGGTTAACAGTGATATCCTTTTAACCCATTTTGTTGTTTTGATTTTGAATGGTAATCCGTTGCCTGCAATGATCTGAATCTAGTAAATTAATAATTTCTTTGTGGCTTGGTACAAGATCTAAATAAATATTATCTAGGCATGTGGCACTACTAGGAGTTATTCTTATGGGGTCCATAAATAGGATTACAAGATTGTAGGACTGAAACAGACTTATTATTTTACTACAATAACCTGAGTTTTCTAATGAATTAACATAAAAATCACCGCAAACGATAACGGACTTGTTTGAGTTACAAATCTTGTGTAATACTTCCTCCATTACCTTTTCAAAGCAGTCATACAATCCTGAAGGTGGTCTGTACACACTTAATACAACGAAGTGCTCCAATTGTATACAGGCTATTTCAACTGTCCGCTCAACAGAGAGGCTCACAATATCCTTACGTTCTTTAAACTTTAACTGGTTATTCACTAAAATTAATGAGCCACCATGTATAGCATTTACCCTGCTGAACGAACTACCAACCTGGTGATTATTGAAATGAAACATGAACTGGTGCCTTTAAAGCCAACGTTCTCGTATTAACTCTACACAAGGTTAAAGATTACACAACCCACATAGCATAGAATCCCATCTTGATCAGTGCTGAACAAGAATCCTGAATCCTACGCAGTGTGAGCACTTCATATTGGACCTGTTCGTGTCTTTTTAGGTAGAGCATAACTTACAACGGGTGTAAGTTTCTTGTTGTTCTGGAAAATGAATGCCAACACTTTGGAGCCGAATTTCGTCAGGAACCCCAAAGTTCCACCTTTCTTGTTTCTAAAAACAATTTGTTTCTGTTTCTTGCTCGTAAAATCTCCGATGAGTGCTCTTGCAAGTCGTAGTCTAAATTCTCTGTGTGAATAATCGCGTTGTACATGTTTTGTCAAATATAGTATGTATGTATGACAGCAGCATCAAGCATAAAAAAATAAACGCATCCAAAATTTGCGCGATTTTCTTCCTGTTGATTTGATACGAAGAACGAAAATGGTCGAATTGATCGACTCCTCCCATTTGCAAGGTATAATCGGCAATCATAGTTGGGCAGGGAACTTCTTTTCCATCTTTTTGTGTTCTCATAACCATAGTAACATCATTTTGCTTGTGCGCCGATGACAAATCTGTCATGTCTACCTATCCCTAACAAATAAAAGGGGTAGAAATAGACTAGACAATTGAGTTTAATAAAAGGTTTACAAAAGATAAATTATAAAAAAGGTACCTGTGCACTCTATTTAATGATAAGGAGGACAGAGGGGATCACTTGATATGGCTGGCGATATGTAGGCGTCTAGGGGTGCGGCGGTGTGTAGACGTCTAGGGATGCGGAGACGTGTAGGCGTCGGGAGATGCGGCGACGTATAGGCGTTTATGATAGCCTTAAGGTTCCAGAAATAGACTTAGTAATCGCTGACACTGCTTTAGTTTCGTGAATCAGATAAAAATAAACAAGAATGGGTCTCCTGGCTTTAGTAATCAGGCGCAACGTCCGTCAGTTGGCTTTTCCAAACCTCGATAGCTCTTCCGAAGACCCTGCAGCTCTTTTTCTTTTCTTTTTCGATCCCTTGACCAGCTTTCACGGCTCTGACGGCATTCCAAAATTCTTTCCTCTTTTTCTTTTTCAGCCATAGATTCTCTCATATGCCAGTCTAGTCGGCCAAGACATATAAAACCTCCTTCATATAAACCGAGAGTGCGTTTAAGAATCTTATAATTAATAATTTAGAATTTTCTTATTTAGTAGACAACGTAGTTACATAGAAAAACCAAATATAGGCTATCCAAAACGATATAAAATGATTTTTGGTAATTACAATCGTAATGCAGCCTTCCTTCAATAGACTGCATAGATAATTAAAATGATAAGTAGACATCAGTTTGACACGTTTGACTTAAATGTCATAACAATAATATTATTATGTAAAAAGATGGAAAATTCTAATGTAAAATCAGTTAATTCTCTATAGACGAATCGTTTAAGACCGATTCGCAGAGCGATAGCACAGAAAACAAAGAGCGAAATATAATAATGTAAGAAAGTTGTAAAAGGATAATAAAACAATGATGATGTGGATGAATGAATAAGAAGCGTAAGTACAGTATCAGTAATAAACAGATACTATAAAACGCTAACTTCTTTTGTGTCTAACCATTTTACGGCTGTTATAGATTTACTGGTCTTGGCGTAAAATTGATGTTTTATTAGTTTTTCGTTCTTGTCTTTATATTTCTCTTTTATGAATTTTGGTAGTCCTTTTCGCGTCTTTCTGACAGTCCCGACAGCGTAAATATTGTTTTGATTTAGGACATCAATTAGTTTACAACTTGCAAAAAAGTTACCAAATACTATTAGTGAATCACGTGGTAGATCTTTACATAGATTCGTGACAACAGTGATACCTAACCCGGCTTCATCTTATATTTCCGATTTGCCAGTATAAACTTCAAAGGAATACAAGTAGCCTGTCCGTGCGTTGCCACGAGCCCATACTTTATAGCCCCGTTTAATCGGCTTCATGGGCATATATTGTTTCATGGAAGATCTGCCCTTGAAGTTTACCATACACTCGTCCACGGAATAAATAGTTGACTCCCCAAGTAGCACATTAGTGAATTTTGCAACTTATCTTATAGCTTTAAGTTGTAAATGAGTGGTATAACAGTATTTGATAAAACTTATAGCTTCAAACACTACTCATATTTGTATATGAGTACCTCCTGTTACTCTTAGTTGCATAAGAGTATATTTTGTTTATACTTTATATCTTATTGTTGCATAGAGTCGATTTTGTTACTTAAAGTTGAAAACGGGTTTTAATTGTTACCAATTTAGAAGCAACAGTGATATATGAGGCCTTTAAATCACTTGTAAGCAACTGTTCCATGTAAGCTGTAACATACTCTTATTTGGCACTTCTATTTCCAAACCAGTAGTATAACAGAGTAGTATATCACCTGTAGTGGCTAAAGGGATCATTTTGCAACCTTTTTGGAACCTAACGTGATTGCATCTTTCAGGCCTATTGTACTCTAATATGCCACTCCAACGCGTAGATAAATTTCGATAGTGGGTTCTTGAAAACCAACAGCAGCTATTTCCACTTATTTAAAACCACTAACGATGTAACAGTTCCCAAAATACATAATTGTGATTACTTAAGTCAGATCGTCCTGCGCGTCACTCTGTTGATAGCATTTTTTATTTCTGTTGTTGTAAAGTTCATGGTTTAAACTACTTCATCAAAAATGAATTCCGTGAAATGGAAAAAAATAAGCGATGTGGTAGTTATCATCGGCAGGTTACCTGCCGATGATAACTACCACATCGCTTAAGTTTTTGCTTCTAAATTGGTAACAATTAAAACCCGTTTTCAACTTTAAGTAACAAAATCGACTCTATGCAACAATAAGATATAAAGTATAAACAAAATATACTCTTATGCAACTAAGAGTAATAGGAGGTACTCATATACCAATATGAGTAGTGTTTGAAGCTATAAGTTTTATCAAATACTGTTATACCACTCATTTACAACTTAAAGCTATAAGATAAGTTGCAAAATTCACTAATGTGCTACTTGGGGAGTCAACTATTTATTCCGTGGACGAGTGTATGGTAAACTTCAAGGGCAGATCTTCCATGAAACAATATATGCCCATGAAGCCGATTAAACGGGGCTATAAAGTATGGGCTCGTGGCAACGCACGGACAGGCTACTTGTATTCCTTTGAAGTTTATACTGGCAAATCGGAAATATAAGATGAAGCCGGGTTAGGTATCACTGTTGTCACGAATCTATGTAAAGATCTACCACGTGATTCACTAATAGTATTTGGTAACTTTTTTGCAAGTTGTAAACTAATTGATGTCCTAAATCAAAACAATATTTACGCTGTCGGGACTGTCAGAAAGACGCGAAAAGGACTACCAAAATTCATAAAAGAGAAATATAAAGACAAGAACGAAAAACTAATAAAACATCAATTTTACGCCAAGACCAGTAAATCTATAACAGCCGTAAAATGGTTAGACACAAAAGAAGTTAGCGTTTTATAGTATCTGTTTATTACTGATACTGTACTTACGCTTCTTATTCATTCATCCACATCATCATTGTTTTATTATCCTTTTACAACTTTCTTACATTATTATATTTCGCTCTTTGTTTTCTGTGCTATCGCTCTGCGAATCGGTCTTAAACGATTCGTCTATATAGAATTAACTGATTTTACATTAGAATTTTCCATCTTTTTACATAATAATATTATTGTTATGACATTTAAGTCAAACGTGTCAAACTGATGTCTACTTATCATTTTAATTATCTATGCAGTCTATTGAAGGAAGGTTGTTGGTTGATCTGTTTCGTCTTAGAAGTGGAAGTGGAGGTCTACAATTAGTTGCAGATTTAAAACAACAAGAAATAAGCGGACACTATATAAATTTTCTGTTAACGTCATCAAGTGATTTTGAATATTTGTTAAACATGATTGGTCCAAAAATAGTCAAACAGGACACAAGGTTTAGAGCTGCAATCACGATTCAAGAAAAGTTAGCAGTAACACTCCGTTTTTTAGCAACGGGTGATAGTTATTAAGTTTACAGTATCTTTTCAAAATGTCAAGACATTCCATTGCATACATAATACCGGAAGTATGTAAAGCAATCATTGGATTATTGGAAGAAAACATCAAAGTAAGTACAAACTGTTTCATACAAAAAGCGACTTCGTTTACGGGCTGTAAACGAAGTCGCTTTATTTCGAATTTAGGAATTTATGTAATCCGATAGTTGACTCATTACGTCCAAGTCGGCGAGACTGGCCTCCGAATTATTTGTGTCTTGTTGATTGGGATTTTGCGCAATAGCCGAAGTAGAAGCATTCGATGGAGTAGAGTGTGCTGTGCGATACCCACGAGAACCGCCATACATCTTTATGTCGTAGTAATCAAATACTCCTTTGTCTGCACTATAGAGTATGTTAGAAATCATATGTTGTACATGGTTTTTTGTATTTTCGGTATATTTTCTCAATTTATTAGCAACGAACATCCCAAAGGTCCCAAACTCGTCATTCATATTATTGAGTGAATTAGCTGATTTTTGCAAGGTATCAAAAGCTGATCGCATCATCATATTATCGTCTGTCTCCCGTTTACGTTTGTTGCGTTCACGTTGAACTTTATTAGAATTAAATGATTCATGTTAAGATGATTGTCCTCCAGAATCGGATAGTTCCCGTTGGGAAGGTGGGCCTTCAGAATAAAAGTGTTCTTGAACATTCTCATTGGTAGAATCTTGGGAAGGCTCTACATTAATCTGAAATAAAAATATGTTTTTTTACAGTTACCACAAACACCTGATCAACTGTTGCAAGTCGTAAAAGAATACGAAAGATCTTGGCAATTTTCTCATTGTCTGGGAGCATTGGATGGAAAGCACATAATCATTCAAGCACCCTTAAATAGTGGAAGCGAGTACTATAGTTATAAAGGATTCTTCAGCGTGGTACTTTTAATAGTTGTAGATGCGAACTATAAAATAATATATGCAAACATTGGCTGCCAAGGACGGATATCCGACGGAGGAGTTTTTTACAATTGTATGTTAAATAAAAAAATAAATGATAAATCGCTAAATCTTCCGGAATCATCACCTCTACTTGGAAGACAATTGCCAATTCCATATTTTTTTGTCGGCGATGAAGCATTCCCTATCAATGAAAATGTCATGAAAGTTTGTTCAGGATTTCATGCTATTGGCTCTATAAAAATAATATATAATAATAGACTTTGTAGAGCACGACGAGTAGTTGAAAATGTGTTTGGCATATTGTCTTCGGTGTTTCGTGTTTTACGTAAACCTATGTTGTTACGACGATGAAGTACCTAGGACTCGTCCTCGACAGCCGGTGGAACTTCGCAGAGCACTTCCGACGTTTGTCTCCCAGACTGGAGCGGGCCGGGGCTGCCTTGAAGCGGCTCCTGCCCAATCTAGGGGGGCCAAACGCCTCCTGCCGGAGGCTCTACGCGGGGGTCGTGCAGGCCATGGCCCTATACGGGGCGCCGGTGTGGGCGCCTACATTGAGGCGCCAACCAGCACACCGGTTGAAGGCGGCCCATAGGGTCATGGCCATCCGGATGATCCGGGGATACCGCACGATCTCCGGTGAGGCGGCGGGCCTCCTTGCCGGATTACCGCCATGGGATCTGGAGGCAAACGTCCTCGCGCTCACTTGGGAGTGGCGCGAGGAGGCCAAACGCCGGGGCGTAACTCCGCTGCCGCGGGAAATCGCGGCACGGCGGACAGAGCTCCGGCAGGATCTCATGGCGACGTGGAAAGTGCGATTGTCGCAACCCAGTGCTGGGCACGCCGCGATTGCGGCGGTAAGTCCCCTCTTTGATGAGTGGCTTGAGAGGCGGCATGGCGTCCTCACCTTCCGCCTGACACAGGTCCTCACCGGACATGGCTGTTTCGGGAGGTTCCTGTTTCGGATAGGGCGGGAGGAAACGCCCGGGTGTTTCCATTGCGAAGATCGCCCAGAGGACACGGTGGAGCATACGGTGGAGGTCTGCCCAGCTTGGGCGGAGCAACGCCGTGTCCTCGTGGAGGGGATCGGCGGCGGCGATCTCTCGCGTCCGACCCTGGTCCAGGCCATGGTACGGAGCGAGAGGGCATGGCTAGCAGTCAAAATAATATTAAAGGTACAAATTAAAGCCATATTTTAAGTTCTCATTATTATATTTCCAACAATCAATTATTAATGAAGTCGGTGCCAATTAAGACAAAAACACTTTGAAATAGGTATACGGCACGACTTCATTATTAATTAATCACTCCCAAACTCAAAAAATAGGCATTGTACCTAAATAACTAACCTTTTCCGGTTCCTTTACTTTTGTCGTGCTTACTTTTTTCTCGGCGTAAAGAAGCCAACAAACTTGTCATTTTTTTCCGGCAATCATCTATGGAACAGTCCAATGCAGTTGCTAACTCGACCCAAGCATCGTTTTTCAAAATTTTATTGTAATGCTGAGGATGCTTTGAGTCCCACAAAATGTTTTATTTCTATAGTTTGAAATCAAAAGTAGACACTTATCCCAAGTACATTGTCCCAAGACATCTTGAACGCACACAACACTAAACGCACAACCAGCCAATACTAATAATGACTTTATACTGTCACACTGGAGCTGGAGAGCAACAGGGGTGCGGGGAGGGACGTCGCAGAGCGGCGGGGCGCGGAACGATGACCGAAGCTTGGCTCGGCAAAAAGCTCAAAGCAATGCTCGCTAGAATGCTCGCCAGAACGCTCGATAGAATGCTCGCTAAAATGTTCTCGTATTTTTCTGTGATGTAACATTCGCACAAATGCTCATTACAAGTGAATGCTCAAGTTTATCAGCACCTTAAAATGTTAACAATGTCATCTTCAAAATCGTTTGCCTTTCGTTTTCGCCGCTGCTGTTGGTAACGTCCTGATGGAGATTTATTAGATATTGCTCGATTCTCTGGCCCAGATGGTGCTTGATTTTGTTCCTCATTGTCCTTTTCATTAATGCTGTTTGTTGTCTTATTTTGTTTTTTTTTTTTTTTTTTATAAATTGTAACTGCTTAAACAGGTGGTATTCTTTGGTAGATTTTGCTCCTGTTGCAGATCGTTTTCCATCGTTGAGTTTCTTCACGTACTTGTTGAAAGTATCTTTTATCCCTCTCCATCTTTTTAAAACTTCATCACCTGTAGATTAAAACAAAATTAATCCACAATCAGCACATAAATGTAGGGATGTATGAATGTTTAGTGTTTGCGTGTATTGTTCCAAGTGTGAGGTGTGTGTACGGAGAGAAGTAAAACGTCGTTAGAACTTGGATGTTAGTTTTATTTACGTTTTTTTTTTTGGGTGCGAAATCATCACACCCGTCTGGTCGGAGGATCCTCCCTTTTCGAAAGAGTTTGAATGAACTTTACACCCTGTTCCTCATACCTCTATATTTTCAAAATTAGTATTAAAATTGTCACACGGTCGTGAAATTTTGGTTTCTGTAATAATGTTATTATCCACTGAGATATGTGCTAGCCTGGTTTCGTCTTCAGAGTCTGTGTTAACGTCCTCGACGCGCAGTTTTTTCACTTGGTACTTTATAACCCCTAGGTTAAAATGTTGGGATTCTTCTTCACAAGAACAGCTTAAACTTTTCACTATAAGTTTTTTAGTGCCTTGCGGTAATCGCAAAGGACATCTTGATATTTTACCCTTAATCTGATGTATTTTAAGAGTACCATTGAAACTTTTCAAATTCTTGACGTCTTTCTGAATAACGTTAGTCATATTTTTTATTGCATCATCGTCAATTGCAAAGATTGTAATAGCAGGACATCTTTTTTGCACTAAATCTATAAATGAATCCGAACTACCAATGTCACCTCCTGTAGCAACGATGGCATTTGCCGTTCTGTTGCACGTACAGCCAACACTATCTGCGGCACTCTTGCCATGGCCACTCTCTGAAAAGTTCCAAGAAAACGTTTGTGTGATGAACGAATTTGGGACCTCTACATGAAGCCTTGAAATTAAAATATGAAACATCGTTTTGTTTCGGTACTGTGTTACTGGTCCGTCGCTCACAAAATGAATGTCAGTAATATACGTAGGTAAAGTTTTGAAAATCGGTTTTAATTGTTCCCATATAGCAGCTGGTGTGTGCGTAGTGTTTTGGGAAACAGTGCAATAGGATTTTGTAGTCTTTTGTGTCAACTACAACAGTGTGAAGACTCAGCTGAAGTCTAGACCCTCCAAAATGATATGCCTGTATTTCTTCGCTGTACTTGGTACAGTAATTCTCTGAAAAATCCATAACAATTGCTACTTCGTTATCACCAAGATTTTCTTTTAATTCCTTTATTGCTTTATACTGATGAAATATGTTTCTTGCGTGGTTATAATACGCATCCAATTCTTGGTGTAGTTCTCGTAGCAGTTCTCGCGGACGAACCGTCATTACTTTTTTTTACATATTTTCTTATAGATCGTACTTTTTTCAACTGGGGATACTGGTATTCTTGTTTTTCAGCTATCCATTTTTTAAACACTATAGGCTTGCTATCATCAAACTATGTAATGGATTCTTGTTGACACAGCGCTGGCATTCCTGAGATAAACATAGCTCATAATAACGATTGTAGCAAGTGTTTTCAAGCATTTTTTTATGATTATCGTAACGCAGAATTTTTCGACAGTACAATGAAGATAATTTCAAATCAACATTTGCATGTTTGATGCAAAGGTATGTATCCCGTTCATTTATCTTAGGTGGTACCACCCAGAAAGGACGCAAACGACAGAAAGTCTGGTAACTAATTTAAATATCTTTTTTGTTTTTTGACTCCGTTTCTGGTCCTGCATACCCGTTTTCCCCACGGCAATTCGACTAATATGATGATATTAGTCGAATTTTCATAAAAAAACTTGCACTGTCTTCATATGTTCGTATAAAATTGGTGCTAGAGGAGTTCGTGTTTTGGGTAATAAAGACTGATTTGTACATTCCTGAAATCTCTTATACGATATAGCACTGTCTTTGATTCTCCATAATTTATATTTTTTAACTATTGTACCAGATACAACTTTCCCAAAAATCTCTTTCTGATTTTCAAACCTGCGTAGTCTTCTTTTAAATGTTTATTCAAACCGTCTCCAAAAAGTTCCTTTTTACAACATCTTTGCGAGTTGATGCAGTATCACACATTCTTGTAAGTTTTGTGTCAGGTGTCTCATCTTTGTTATTACTACATTTCTTTCAACCGCTGTAACCTCTTTTTATACTTTTCCAATTTCTGTTTGTATTCCTGAATCTTATGCTCTTTTTCTTTCCGTAACTTTCACGTTTCTTTTTAGCCTCTTTCTTTCTTGCTGCGACTGATGATCTTAACCCCTTATAAGACATAGAAAACCGGAAGTGGTAGGAAAATGAAATTTAGGTATGTTAATAATGATATTTTTAAATGATTTTTAAGATTTTTTTCAACTCGAAATATCGCTGGAAAATATGTGGAAAATTTGGTGGCAGTATATGTGCCCAGTGCCCATATTAAAGTGGTGATATTTCAGTAAATTTCATGTTTATTATAGCTTTTATATTAATTTTGAAAGAACAAATAAAACGGTATTACACAACACAAATATTTATTTTTAGAAAAATAACTGTGCTTATGGTCTAATTATGGTAACATCAATCAACTATAGACTATACCTGAGATCAATCAAACTTGTATGTCAAATTTTTTTGGTGTCTATCATTCTTTTTTTAAAGGTTTACTTTTCTAATGTAACCCAAAAAATATCCCTAAAAATCTTCAGTTCGTTGTGTGAAATTGAGTGAAACAAGGGTAAGCACACAGGAACACTTCACAAGTCGTTCATGAAAACTTACTTCTTACGTTATTTGTCTTTGTGCTACAAAAGCGGCATCTGCGTGGATTGTCTGTCTTATCTATCAAGTGTTTTCCAACATCTTGAAAACGAATATCGTCTTGCACTCCTACAACTTTTTGATAGCTGGTACTGGCAGTAGCTTGCTTCTTCTTTGCAATTAAAATGGGTTCGTTTGATAGACTCCTCTTTCCCGTCGTGTATTATCCTATGAGCGATCTACCAATTGCGATGCGAAATTGTAGATTCGTCATTGGTCCATGATTTCTTGGTGAAACAGAGTGCAATATGAAAGCGTCTGTAATAGCTAAGTCGATCAGGAAGTAAAAAATCCTGCACCACCAACGCCTATTCCTTCGTCTAACCTCATACGTGCTCTTTTTCTGATCAAACCTGTCAACTCCTCCCATTCTTTTGTATACTCAGTAATTGCCAAAGGGCATGGGAAATTCTTTTTTGTGCCATCTTTTATCTTTCGCTGACCTAGTCTTTTCCTTGGCTGAATTCAACAATGTTACGTATTTGTATCTTTCCATCTTATAAATCCAACATCTTTCTTCACTCTCCATTTGTAATTACCCCTATCAAGCTTAACTTTGTTTTCTTTCTTTTGTGCCTTTACGAATGTCGGTAAATCAACTCTATTTATATTGACAGTAGCATTAGAATGAATGCCATTCTCATAAAGGTATTGCATCAAGGGAAATGAGGCAAAAAAATTGTCGAAAGCTACATGCGCTGGAACTTTTCGTCAATCGGAGTCTTTGTCAAGGATTTGACCACATTAGCACCCAGAACTAATTCCGGTGTATTGTTTTCATTCTTCCCAGTGTAAATATGGAATTCAAATACATATCCTGTAGAACTATCTGCACGAACCCAAACCTTGAAGCCCCTTTTGATACGTTTGGCTGGATATATTGTTTCAAAGATGATATCATCTTCAGTATCTTTGAGTACAGTCTATACTCTGGGAAGTTGTTTGTTTCGCTTGTCTTTGACAAGCAGTGCTCAACATTTCTAACAAAGGCCGAACTTTATATAATTTGTCATAATAGGGACTTGTTTTTGGAGGAGTCTTGGAATTATCATTCACATGAAGGTTCTCTAAATTTTTTTGAATCGTTTGCGTGTCATTACTTGAGCAATTTCGTCGACTCTAAAATAATAATAACATAATTAATATAAATATTCATTCTCGTACTAAAATTAATACATGTAATAAAATGAATTGGCCATTTGAAAATCCATAGAAAATTTTGAGATAAAGTATAAAGATACCCAAAAGATTATGAAAACGTACAATTTTAAGACAATTTATTATTATTAAAATATATTTTTACATACAACAAGCATCTGTAGTAATGACAAATGTTACTAGTTATACATTTAATTGTTGCAATTTACTTTATTTTTACTAAAAAACAAAATTGTATGAGTAAATCAGAATCTAAAACATACAAAAATGTACATAAAAAAGTCACATTATTCACAAAAATAAAACTGCTATCATTAAAAAACTCAGTTTTTTATTTTATGATTATAATAAGAAAATTAATGAAAAAATATGAAAAAATGGAAACAATGTGTGTCAATGAAACTGTTCGAAATTTAAATTGACAATTATGCGTCAGACTAATTTATATTGCATTGTATCATCTACCATCAATTATATCATCGTACATTCAAGATATTTTCGATATTAGTTCGAATAGAAAACTTGAGATTAGCTAGTGACTTTGCAGGGACTTTACAAGGTTTAGTGTTTATAGGTGTGAGTTCACGGTTTTTCAGCTTTTAGGTTTATAAAATTAGGATTATGAGTTTGTGGGCTAATGTTTTTGTGGATTAAGGGTTTTTTAGCTTCAGGTTTTGAAATCAAGGTTTATAGGCTTCGGATTTGTCGACATGGGATTTGTTACCTTATAGTTTGTGGGCTTAGGGTTTGCGGATATAGGGTTTTTGAACATAAGGTTTTTGAGCGTGAGGTTTATAAAATTAGGGTTATAGTTTTCTGGGCTAAGGGTTTTTTTGATTTATTATTGAATAACTTTAGGTTTTGAAATGAGAGTTTGTAGACATGGGATTTATTTATTGTCTTAGAGTTTGTGAGCTCATGGTTTTTGGGTTTGAGGTTTGCAGGCTTAGAGTTTGTAAGATTAGAGTTGGTGGGCTTAGGGTTTGTGGATATGGGGTTTGTTGGCTTTGTTTTTTGGGCTTAGTAATTTGGTCATTGTTCAACTTAGTCATAAGTGTTCTTATTTCGGTGAATAAATATTTTATTATTATTATAGATATTACCCACCCAAAAAAAATCGTAATCATAAGAATGCAAAAGACGACGACTAGATACTAATCATTTCAAGTAGGTATCTGTAATAGTTATTTTTGTTTAGTATTCATAATTATACAATCTTATATTGTAGCTGAGATACAAAAGTTTATCAAAATTTTCGCTTCGCAGATTGCTTCTTGTCTGAATAAATTTGTCCAGCAGCACTAAATCATTGTTCACTGGAAACACTCGACGGTGGAGCTGACAAGAATTTCAATGTGACCTTTTCAAAGACAGAAATGGATTAGAATCCCAGTAAGAATAAATATCTGCACTTCTATGTAGCCTAGGCTCTGACAAGTATGCTTGAATAGTTTGCTTAATTTGTGATAAACAATCGCTCTTCTCCACACCAGAAGTTTTTATTAAGTGGCAAGTAGATTTATCATGGGCGTCCCAAACCCCTTCTCCCTTTTCTGAAGATGATATTCTAGATGAACAAAATGGCTGGATCTGCGGAATAACAGCAGATCGTCACAATGGTATCGTTTTCAACTTTTATTCTAATGTTGCCACACAATGTTTTTGCTATGGAATTAGTAAGTCGGTGAAAATATTTATCTGGCTACAGAATGAAACTAACCTGGCTACAGAATGAATTTTTATCTTAATTTCATAGTACTACCTTAGTAGTATTATGAAATTAAGATAAAATTCGCGTAAGTCGGCCGTGCCCGAGCTAGCGTTACCAACCCTACTATATAATATAGTATCCTACTATTTTAAGGGATCAAATACTAGCAGTCTAAAAAATAAATATAGTAGGCGAAACTACTATATTTTTCGTAAAGCGGAACGCAACCTTAACTAAAGCCCTCTCAATGGGTCTACGGCGAAATATTACGCACGCCATCGCGACGATAACATCCAAGCTAAAATGAATCTTATTCCAATGATTTACGAAACGTTGTAACGTTTCGCGGTAGGGCCTCTTTCTGTTGCGTGCGTGCCGTGGCGTGGATCGCGCGCGAAAACAAAACATTCATCTGTCATGTCAACTGTCAATGTCAATAATCTTTCATTTGACTGCTTGTTTCGCGCCATTAATTACGTCTTTGGTTTGTGTGTTGTTCTTTAAAATTAAAATGGACAGTGACATAGACATGGGCGCCGCCCCCGAATATTGCGGCGGCGCACACTGGTCCCAAATTAAAAAAAAGTGGACATTGATAGTAGACCGCTGATATTTTTTTTTATTGTTGATACAATGATAACAGATAAGGCAAAAAAATATTATTGTCCTACTTCAAATACTTTTCTGTAAAAAAAATATTTCTTTTTTTTTTGTATGGGAGCGATTACATTTTACTCAATTTCTCAAAAACTTTAAGCGATGTCGAGATGGCAATCACATATGTTAGAAAACTAATAATTCTGAGTATTTGGCTCGAAGAAACTTATTGCTTATCTCTGCGTACTTTCGAGATAATAGTGACAGAAAATAACATTTTTTTTTAATGTTAATTTTTTGCTTTTTTTTAATCATGTCTTGTTTTAGTAATGTCAAATAAGTAAAAAGAGACTTCTCTGTAAAAGAGGTTATGGGGGCTCACTAATGACTGAAAAGCTATGACCTTTCTGAAGGAGTACTTTCATCAGTTCTAAAAAACAATCAAAATGAAGACATAAAAGCTGCAAACATAAAGTTGAATATGTTCACAAACGATTCTGAAAAAATATTATGGTGAAAGATTAATATTTGGGTCTATATTCTCTTGAGAAATCTCTATTTCCTCGTTTTCCAACGAAAGCAATTCATTGTTCAAGATCAAAGCACTAGCCTCTGGAAACAACTGTTTATGTAAACGAGCAAACTTTGGTTTGATATGGCTGATGTAAGGATCTGAGCTAATTAGAAAGCTGTGGATAATGTCTAAATTAGTCTGAACTCTACCGATTTTTCTTGTATGTGCCATTCTAACATTCCGGAAATCTTTATTCCTCGCTTCGGAAGCTTCTTCGGAAAGCATGCCTATCGGAATAAAGGAGAAATTTTCACAAATATCAGCACCGTGTATCAACAATTTATGGACACTTGAAGGCATGTAATACCATGGATATAAGTTTACATATAGCATTGCTGTTTCTTTACAATATTCCCTAAACAAGTTGGTATTAATAAGTTGACCAGATGAAATTGTTTGTAAAATGACTGCAAATCTCTTGATTAAATCAGGGTGGATACCCGTTATTTCAGCAGATACTTCATAATTTTCAAAAAACCTTCTTGCCGTGTTACCGTCATTGGTTGTACCAAATCCCTGTTTTACTATGTCAATTAACAAACCAGTTCTTTCCCGGAATTCTTCTTGTGTCAAATTCTTTTTAATTTCTTTTAACAATTTATCTTCTTTTCGTGCAGCCCACTTTTTGAAGTCTAAGTTGTACGAAATGTGTAAAATACATTCCATACATCTTATCCACATATGAAGCGAAGACAGACCATATTTATACATATCTTCTCTGATGAGTTTTTTGGATACAAAGTCCAAGTCATTCATTTTGCTAGGTGGGGTATTGCAAATATTACAAACAGCTGCAGAAGAAGTATTGGAAATCACAGTAGAAATTTTCCCATCAATCATAGTCATGTACAAATCATGTTTAATATCAAAATTATCTACAATTGTGGGAACAAGATTACGAATTTCTTCCTCTAAGGATGCACTTTCCTTCTTTATCAATTCATTTGTTTCTTTTGCAAATATAAAGCCAAATGGACGACAATAGTTTGTTGAAGAGGGAGCAGGATTTTGCCACAAGATAGTACCACTCTCTTCTTCCAAACGAAGCGGAACCAAACTAATCATGAAAACTGAAGAATCGTCAATTTTAGTGTCGGAGTGTGACTTTTGTTTATAATTACTTTGAGAAGATGACCCGTCAAAACCCCATTTGCTTATTAGTTTTAGCGATTTTTTGTCGGCAGAGTTGTGCTGAATTGTTTTTAATATCCTATTAGTTGTCAAATCTAGAAGCGATTGAAGTCTTATCTTAGCATCAGATTCAGTTACAGTTATGTCTGACTCTGGAGGATAACAAGTTTTTTTAGCTTCCAGGAGCTTTTGATAGGATGGAAGACCATACATTTTCTCTGAAGCAAGAATAGTTCTTAAATTTCGATATTGCCATTTTGACAAATTTGTTGAGGTGTAAAGCGCTAACGTTTTATCATCTGGTAAACACGGTTTGTCAGTCTTTTTAGCGAATAGTACATCATGTACCATCTCACATTTTTCCTTGTTTTGGCTGAGTTCGTTTAATATAGCTGCTAATTTTGTTTTTTTAGACTCTTTTAATTTGGCACATAAAGCATAAACTAATTCCTCCTCTGTGTGATCTAGAAGTGTTAGAGAACGCCTTTTCTTCTGTTTATCAGATATATCAACAAATGGTTTTTTACTTGTACCATAACTTAATTGATGAGTATCCACTTGCGTTTCGAAATTTGGAATTACTTCCTCGGTAACTTTAAAAATGCTGCTTAAATCGATATTTTGACATTTTGGCCAAACTATTTGGGATTGTAACCAGTCTGAATTTTTGTTAAGAAAGGTCTTTTAAGCTCTACTGGAAGCAGACCATCTTTTTGAGATACTACTTGAAAAATTACGACAAAATAATTTAATATTACTCAAATCTTCGGAAGACAATTCAACACCAATACGTTCAATAAGGGCATTAAATAAAAATTCGACATTTTTAAAACCACCTCCTGATTTAAGAACAACGTATAAGTCTAAGTTGGTGACAAATGCGGACATATTATAATTTTAAGGAAAATTGAAAACAAATTAGAATCAAAGATATCAAAGACAAAGTGACTTTGATTTTAACAAAAAAAATTACGAAAACAAATTCGACGAAAGAAAGACAAACAAAAATTATTTGATTTTAAAATCCAAAGATTCAAAATACAACAATAACAAAACAAACAAACAACAAGCATTTCTTCAAGCGCACAGAAAAAATAAGGACACGTCTTATCGCAACCACATTTAGTTGTACACTGAGTGAGGTGTACGCGCGCGATTCGTGACCGTATTACGTTACGTCATGAGAGGCGGCCATCTTGTTATCCCGGCAAACTCGCGTCGAAGCTCCATTTTGCTGGCCAGCGGACCTATTGCGATATGAGTAAGGCTATGATTAAAAAAAAGCGAACAATTATCATTAAAAAAAATTGTAATTTTCTGTCACTATTATCTCGAAAGTACGCAGAGATAAGCAATAAGTTTCTTCGAGCCAAATACTCAGAATTATTAGTTTTCTAACATATGTGAATGTCATCTCGACATCGCTTAAGGTTTTTGAGAAATTGTGTAAAATGTAATCACTCCCATACAAAAAAAAAAGAAATATTTTTTATAGAGAAAAGTATTTGAAGTAGGACAATAATATTTTTTTGCCTTATCTGTTATCATTATATCAACAATAAAAAAAAATATCAGCGGTCTACTATCAATGTCCACTTTTTTTTAATTTGGGACCAGTGTGCGGCGGCGCGCTGGTGAATCTAGCTCGGCGGCGGCGTTGCGCCGGCGGCGTGGCTTTTTTATTTGTTATATCAAAAAAATCTTCAAAAATAAGCAACAATGCAATTACTCGCTTTATTTATTAAAAAAATACAAGAAAACAACTGTTCAAATTAGGTAGAAAATTATTTTTCTAGATTTTTTTTGCATTCCTTATAATTATCGTGAATAAAAATTATTTTATTCACCCTTTGTGGACTCAACCGGGATCTTTATGCAGACAGTACCATTCGAGCTACAGAAAATACCCTCTCACTTGGAGTACTTGTAGCGGGTACACACAGCAAAGCCCTGGCAAAGGTGGACAGCCAAGAAAAATCTTTCTTCTTTTCGTTCCAGAAAGATAAAAGTAAAGTAACGGGTAGCTCGCTGTCCGGTAAGGACCAAGCCCGGGTCGACGGCGCGTTGTGTTTCACGCGCGTCTCAAAGAGATGTCAGCAGCAACTGATGGGGCCCGCAAGGGCCTTCGAAAGAGATACCGCGGCCCCTGGTACACAGGCAACTGAGGGAACACGGGTGTGTTTTAGTCAGTAAAAGTCTGACACGCCCTCCCTCCCGCTCCACCCAGAGCGGGAGAAGTTATTTGATGATTTCACATCCAAAAAAAAAACCAAAATGGCACGTGTTAGCCTAACTCACGCCGAGCAGCAAGTGGCGGCGGCGGCGGCGGCGCGCGGGTGTGACGCGGCGTGGCGGTGCCGGCGCGGCGCCCGTGTCTACAGTGACAGTAATTCAGGAGGTGAAGGTGAATGCAAAACACCGCCACCTAAGAAAAGAACAAAGTGGCTCCAAATATATAAAACAGAATGGGAAACTAAATACGAATGGTGCGTCCGTGATGCCAATAACATTTTTAATGCTAAATGTTCAATATGTGGGATAACTTTTGCCGTCAGCAAAAGTGGAATTGCACAAGTAAGTGTTTTTTATTTTTATTCTGTCAACGTGTAAAGTGTGTGCACGCACGCTGTTTGAATGAATAACTTTGCTTACTTGTATAATTATTACTACTATTACTATTGTTTGGTTTGATTTTCAAATGTGATGTGATGTGCATGTGATTGCCTTCCCACTAATATGTACCTGGTTTGTGTTGGTTAGACTGATTGATCTGAAAATGGTGGTGGTGTTGTAACTTAGCTACTGTACACTTTCTCAGGTAAAACAACACAGCATTCATATTATAAATTTCCTGATATTCTGTAGCAATAAGTGACATCAGGCTTCGCTTGGTGTTAATAACACTTATAATTGTTTCTGCATTACCTTGAGTCATTGTGTAGCTAGCGGACATCGTTTAAAATGCTGAACTATAGCTTTTATTTTGGACTGTGTAGATTTTATTTCAATTTATGGCCGATTGAACTACAAGATTCAACGTATGTGCAGAGCATGGTATTTGTTTCCACTACAGTCATTTTATCGCGGTTTGAATGTTGCTAGCATTGTCGCTGGTTCCAGCAACAACCTTTTTCGTGATAATCCAATCATCACACATTCGTTTAAGCTCATTTTTCAAATTTTTAGCTGTATGACGATCTGAGTACTGATGACATTCTAACATAAAAGACTGCAGTTCCGTATTTTTGTTCACAAAGTGAACAGAGGGTGACATATAATTCTCATTTGGCTTAGATGACCATCCATCTGTTGTTAACGCAACGTAGTCAGTCTACTTCTTCCAGCAGTTTTTGGATTCTTTGTTTTTCAACATTATAATAGTTTGGTATCTTTTACCAAACTATTATGATGTGCATTGGATAATGTTTTTTTCGACAAGGTAAACTGTAGTTAGGGTTCAGCTCTTTCGAATATTTCCGAAAAGATTCACTTTCAACTATGCGAAATGACAAGTCATTTTTGGATATAATTTCTACTAAGTACATGTTCACCCGCTCGGTTTTTTTAGCAGAGAGGGGCTTAAAATAGTGTGTCAATTTTGAGATGGCAGACTTGTTGGTTTTAGTTATTCTATTATCAGAATAATTACTGGTACCAGTTCCAACAGGTGAGGGAACAGCAGGATCGGTATTATTTTCTTCAATAAGATTTTCAGGTGTTGATACGATAACATCGGGTTGAGTATTATTTTCTTCCATGTTTTTTCTTTCATGGTTGTGAATCTAAAACACTTGGATGTTGAGTTCTAGTATGGCGAATTAAATTGTATGAGCCACCACCTTTATAAGACATCATTTTAATGCAACAGTTACATTTCGCCTTATTATTTTTTAAATCTGTAACATATTGCAAAGCCTTCTATGTCCTCTTATCACCAGATTCAGCCATGCTGTTAGAAAAATAAAAAAACACGCATATAACACGAGCATACCAACTCCAAAAACATTCACCAACAAAGAGAAAAATGTGATAAAAAACCTGTGATATACAAGTACACATAATGTCTATCATTTCCAAAAAAAAAAATGGTTGTAAATAAACCTCAAAACTAGACAATCGACGAAAATCAGACGATTTTCTACGGTCTTCTTATCGACAATTTTGGAACGGACAATCGTTTCATATTTTCGTTTTATAGGTACTGATTTTATGTCATAAAAGTATTTAAAATTAACGGAAACTAGTATTACTAAACTTGCTAAGATTCATAGTTTACAAACATTAAATTCTTATTTTATTTGCCGCCGGGTTTGCCGCCGGCTTTCAGGCTGCCTTGCCGCTGAATTTGCCGCCGGTATTACCGGCGGCCTGCAGATGCGGTTGCAATTTTCGCAAGTGTTGTGACTGTCACATATTTGCTAAATTTGTGCCGGGCTGCTGGGTTAATTGTTTAAATAAAATTCGATGTTACATTGCACATGAGACAACTTTTTAATAAGGAGAACACAATGGCTACCAATTTACCAATCCCCATCATAGACAATAATTGTAGAGCACCGATTATAATTTATGCAACACTCTTCTCTTCTGATTTTTATTAAATTTTTAAATTACTACAAATCAAGTCTCTGAACAGGCATATGAGTACGTGCACTTCTACGCACTTCTGGCTGAACTAGAATAGGAGAATTAGCAATGTTACTTGGTATTTCTTTGTCAATTAACGGCTTATTTACTTCTAATTTCTCCGATTCTTTTTCTTGCTCCAATACACTTTCACTAGGTACACTATAATTAGGCAAAAACTGAGTAACATTCCTGGTGAGTGTGCCTTTGTCAGTGTGCACATCATACATAACATTTCCTACTAGTTTTTCAATAACACCATCTAACCATTTTCGCGACTTATGATGCAATCAGTACTTTATCATCTGGTAAATATTGCTTTACAGGGTTCTTACAAATCAACTGCCGAGGTATAATTACATCCTTTTTTATTAAAGATAAACGTGTACGGAGTTTTCTACCGAACATTAACTCACACGGTGCCTTGCCTGTTGTGGCATGTGGTGCTGTACGATTAGCTAATAGCCATTGCTGTATACTATGATCTAAACAATTTTTATCAAACTTATATGCTAACATGGCCTTTTTAAAGGTTTGAACCCCCCTTTCTGCTAAGCCATTGCTGGCTGGGTGATAAGGTGCAGTACATATGTGTCTAATATTATTATTCTTACAAAAAGTATTAAACTCTTCAGATGCCCATTGTGGACCATTATCAGTCACTGTGATACTTTGTTTGAGATAGATATTATATTCTCCTTTAGTCCTTTTGCAGGTTTTCATTAAATAACAACACCATACCTTTTCACCATTTTTTATTCACAATCCTTACACATATTTTTCATGGACTCTCTTAGTTTCGATTACCACAGACTACTTATTTGACCACAGACTCAATAGTATGATCGGATACACAACTTTATTTCTAACATCCTCCAGCGCCAAAATAGAACTAATATAAACAGGCTGTATCCGAAATGAACAAAATCAATTAGTATTGCTACTTGTGACTAGAGGGCGTTTTACATAATAATTTAAAGAGCTATCTAGCGTTACACACTGGAAAAGAGTATAATCTTCTACTCCAGACTAGATGTCCTATCTAGAAATTAGAATTATACACATTAATTTTTAAGAATAAAAGCTTTTTTAAGAATAGTATATCCTAACACAACAGTTTTATCTTATTGCTATAATGTATTTGTCACTTAAATTACTAAATCTCTTGACTTTCAAAGATAAATTGAGAAAAAATGTATGAAAATAGTAATTAGTTATTAATGAAACAATCAAAAGCAAAATTACGTATAAATATCGTATTTACTAGGCATTTTTACCATTCTACCGGGACGAGTAGATTTCTGAGGTCTCTCAAACAGTTCAGACGAATGTTCGTCGTTTCTTTGTTGCTCCGAATTATTTTTCAAAGAACAAATTGGACTTTGACTTGCCTTATTTACCAATGGAACATCGTCACTAGTCTGGTTGGAGACTTCTAGTTTATACAGCCTTGGATTGGACGAACCTTGGTACCAGTGGCAGTCCTTATTTGAGCTGTTCTTTCGATTCCGTCTTTTCCTGTAAACAAATCTAAAACAATGCCTAATGGCCATCTTATTCTTTTCTCATCTGTTTCTATCAAGACAATGTCGCCTATGTTTATAACATCTCTTGTTTCTTTTCCTTTTTGGACTAATAAAGTGAGATATTCATTTTTGAAACGAAGTTTGAATTGTTCTCGAAGTTCTTGTAAATATTTGTGCCGTTTATTCAAACTGTTAACATCTATGCAATCAAAATCACTCATGTCAGTGTTATATGTGGGCTGGATGAAATGTGCAGGGGTAAGTGGCTCTAGACATTCACCCTTGTCTTCATTTATACACGGTTATTTTTAGGTCGTTCTGGAACCGAAAGTCATGAACTCAATCATCGAACTCGAATCGATTGGGACTATTTTTTTCAATAAATAATTTAAAAAAAGTCACGAAAAATTAAATTTATTGTTTTTTGTGTGAAATAATGAGAACTCGAAGTAACGCTTCCTTACGATCAATGGATTTATGCGTGTGTAATGTGTGTAAAAATATGAAAAGCGAATTCAGACTTTATTTCTTATCAGTAAACGATAAAAATAGAAATTTCACCAAACTAGGTAAGTATGTCCGCAGTTTACTAAAATTATTCTTAGAAACCTATTGTCTCGTGTTCGACTGGACTTTACAAGAATGCACAAACGAATTTCGCGGTTAAACTTATAAAAATAAGGTCTTAATTCGGTTCAATATTTTCATACAAAAGGGCACCTCCACCTAATAATGAACTCTATGTCACAGAGCAAACGAGTCAGTTTTCTGTTTGAATTGCCTGCCTTTGTGAAGCCGCCGCAAGCATTGTCGCTTAAAAATTGTTTTAGGCATATTTAGTATTTATCATATGGTAGGTAGGTACTTATGCTTATTAAGTACCTATTAGCGCGATTGGTCGTCATTCGATTCAAGGCAACCGGTGACGTACGTCTAACGTCCTAGGTTACAATTCTCGGAACTCGCCGAATACCTCGTGGCGACATCCGACACCGACATACTTATGACCGCGCTTATAAAAAAAAGCTCCGCCCGAGTTTTTATTACTCTTTGGTACTTCAAGTGGCGTTTGTCGGGTTCTTGATTAAACAAAGCTTACCTACTATAAGTTGGTTGTAAACAGTTAACAACAGACAAACAACACAGACAATGGCTGAAAATGCGTTTGTTCCCGTGTTATGATGATTTCTGATAAAATTACGATGTTAATTTGCACGATATTTTGCTTGTTTCTTGTTGAATAGACAAGTAATCTAACAGCAGTATTTTTTTGGGAATCCTAATTAACATTTGCATAATATTTAAACTCAAACTTCATATCGCGCGGAGGTCAAAGGCCGTTTTGTGCACTCGAACATTCAAAGAACTTTTAAAATAGTTTTGTTATGAAAAATACCTAGAATTTTCTTTAATTATGAGTATGATTTGTGTACATACCATTACATACACCAGGATACACTTAATTCACTGTGAAACACTCAACACAATCAAACTTCACATAACAATGACGTCACTGAGCAACGGTTTGTTTACGTAACACTTTTTGTCGAAAAAACAGTTTTTATGATGCTATTTGATGCAAATATTATCTAAAACGATGTAATAACTACTTATAAATGAATATTTATCCACTTCACGTCGAATATGCACAAAAAATAAGAAAAAACACTAAATAACTAGAGAGCCCAACAAGATAACGGCCCTGTCCCGCGCGCGTTCGAAGCGTTACTGTCAACTATTTTTTAAAATTTTGCCACAGAACTTTTATGCGTTTGAATGATGTAGTTTACGAAAGACTGGCTGTCGGCTCATAGAGTTAAATCATCGCAGATTAGATTAAACCTTATTTATATTACGTATTAAGATAAAAACCGCTTGCTTCTGGGTGGTACGATATCGTACCAGCCGGCCTTGAAGGGTGCTCGACTTACTGCCAGCCGGACGATAGCGGTTAAATACAATTCCCAAGCCTACTCGTCGTGTCTAGTTGAATAGGTACGCGTACCTACTAGGTGATTCGTGATGCGAGAGTGGTGAATTAAATGTCAATTAATTTCTCTCGTTTACGAGATGCGATAGTGGTAAACACCGTGCCGTGCTTTCGATACAACGAGATGATGGAGGTAAATGAACTTACACCAACCGTACATGAAATGAAATACCTACTTGTAGGTACACATGGCTACACCTCAAGTTATACATTTCCAGTATAAGCTGATCTCACATTGAATAGGATTTCCTTACAGTGCAAGATCAGCGTGAACTGTAAATGTATAGCTTGATGTGTCGATCGATAGCCATGCGTACTTACTTGCAGCCGGTTAATGTCCGACGTCCGTTGACCCACCGCGGGCACGCTGAACTGACGCACACGCACAGCTGTGCCGCGCTACGTCATCACCGAGCGGATCGCGTACGATCTTGCGTTTATGAATGAAATAGTGGAAGCGCTACTAAAATTTAACTCGAATGACAGAAAAAAAGTCATAAGTTTCTAACTTCTATATTAGATGCCTTATAAAAAAAATAACAATGCCAATAGTAACTGTTACTCGTCGGAGTTACTGTGTTTCGGCTCCAGAACGATGTAAAAATAACCGTGTATATGTAAGGGGTCGGCCATTCATTATTGCTTCACATTCACACAATATAGTTTCAAGTTCCTCATATGACACTGACGATTTACCTAAGATACGCCGCAGAAGATCTTTCATAATCCGTATCAATCGCTCCCAATAGCCGCCCCACCAAGCTGCAGTCGGTGCGTTCATCTTCCATGACATGCGTCGGATGATGGAGTTACGCTGAACCTCCTCCCAATCTAGAGAAAAAATCAAATTTTTAGTACCACAAAAATTTGTGCCTTGATCAGACATAATTAAATCAGCGCGGCCTCTACGCGCTACGAATCGTCTCAATGTCATAATAAAGGCCTCCGTAGAAAGTGATCTCGTTAATTCTAAGTGCACTGTACGATACACTGCACAAGTGTATAATACGATCCAACACTTCTCGCCGTTCCGCAGAAATAATGGGCCCGCTAGATCGACGCCAGTCGTTTGAAAAGGCGCCGAGCAGTTAGTGCGTTCTGGTGGTAGTGGCGCTGTCGGTGCCTGTGTAGCTTTAGCTCTATAACGTCTACAAATAACACATGCAGAGTTTACCGACTTTACTAATCGACGTATACCGATGATCCAGAACCTCACCCGTATATCTATGATGAATTGACTAGCCCCTACATGCTGTAGATGTTCATGTCGCTGTCTCATCATAGTCGTAACAACTGGGTTCTTAGCCCACAAAAGAAAAGGTGCCTTGGTGGTCTCTGGAAAATCTGATATTGTAAGTTTAGTTTTGATTCTTAATAATCCCTCTTTCTTAATAATCTATGTACTGTGTTAAATGTTCACTCCTTTTCCCATTAATTTCAATATCTTCCTTTTGTATCAATTTGATCACAGTTTTTTCTGCCTTACTGTACTCACTATAGGTTACTTCTCCTTTTCTTTTATTTTGTGGATGCCGTGTATTATGTGTAAATCTTAACATCCATGCTACCATCCTAATGATTTTTGAATATTTAGAGAAATACTGAATTTTATTTAGCAGACTTTGATTACAACATACTTGTGCATTACATACGGTTTTCTTAGTTTCCAGGTGTACTTGCTGTTCGTCCACTGTGAAGTCAGACTGCGGCCACTGTTTGGGTTCCAGATGCAGCCACGCCGGTCCCTCCCACCAGCGGGTCTCGAGTAGGGTTCTTGCGTTGCAGCCTCTGGACGCTAGGTCGGCCCAGTTGTGTTCACCAGAAATATGTCGCCAATTGTTTATATTAGTATGTTGTCTAATTTATTTTATTCTATTACCTACAAATATGTTTAGAGGTAATTCCCGTTTTATCCAGCATAGAGTAACAGCAGTATCCGTCCAGCAGTATTCTGGGCAATTTTTTAGATTAAGATTTCCTCTGGCCTGTCTGAGTAGTCTTGCGCCTATCAATGCAGCTAACAGTTCCAGTCTGGGAATACTTATCTTTTTAGGTGGTGTGACACGTGATTTGGCTGAAACGAGTTGTATAGTTACTTTACTTTATCTTTTCCAACAGCTCGTAGTAACACACCTGCAGCATACCCATCCTTACTAGCATCACAAAATAAATGTAAACTTACCTCACAGTCTTTTATAAAACTTTCTGTTAATCTTCGTGGTATTTTACATTCTTTTAAACAATTAATGTGTTGATACCAATCATGGAATCTTTTCATCAGATCAGCGTCAAGCTGAGTGTCCCATGACAGATCTTGTTTCCAAGCTTCTTGCAATATAAGTTTTGGTGTCAACATTATTGCTGAAGTATATCCAATTGGGTCAAAAATCTTTTGTGTAAGTGACAACAAATCTCTTTTTGTAAGGTGTTGTACATCTTCCGGGTCAGGTAAGTTTCCCGTGCTGCAGTACAGCTGGTCAGATGAAGTATCCCAATTGAGACCTAGTACTTGTATTATATCCTTACCTGAATCATTTATTTTCAGCGGTGATGTCACCCACATGCGTAGATTGAATTTCGCCTCACTCATGATCCGCTTGGAATCTTCTATAAATTTTGTTGTTTCTTTTTCAGTGTTTAAACTTGTTAAACAATTATCTACATACCACGATTTTTTCAGCAGCTGTGCAGTCTGTTGATGTTCTCCCGTTACATTGTTAAGGTAATGTATAAGTGTGGCGTACAATAAAAATGGGCTACATGTCAATCCGAATACTACCCTATAGTGTCTGTATACCACCCTGGTGTTACAATCCTCGTTTTCCCACCATAAAAACTTTAAATAGTCTCTATCAGTTGCAGGAATGCTAATTTGAAGGAATGCTTTCTGTATATCTGCTGTAATACCAATTGCTCCCGTTCTAAAGCCGATAAGTAAGTTGGGAATAAGATCAATTAAATTAGTACCTTTTTGCAAGCAAGAATTCAGACACAGTCCATTTTTATCTTTGGCCGACGCATCAAATACTGGTCTGATTGAACTGGTTAGGCTAGACTCTTTAA
Source organism: Polymixis lichenea (assembly GCA_949091785.1). Taxonomy (NCBI): domain Eukaryota; kingdom Metazoa; phylum Arthropoda; class Insecta; order Lepidoptera; family Noctuidae; genus Polymixis; species Polymixis lichenea. The sequence goes on along the minus strand of OX420931.1, from coordinate 18,424,537 downwards.
TAACAGCCCTATGTGGTACCTGTATCGTGATCTACTTGTGATGGTGGCACCATTTCTATAATACCTACCTTCCTGATGCCACTCCTGAAAAACTTCATGATACTCTTTGAATTTACCTCCTGATATTAGTTTTCGAGTACTTAATTACTCTATCATAATAATACTCTTTCATAATTAGATAATAAATCCTCATGTCCTACTTTAAAGGAAAGTTGAACTTCATACCTGTTTTCTTCATTAACTTTCACTGTTTCTTTGAATGCTGCAAACACCTCCTTTGCGACTGTGGCCTTTGATTTTGTCTCCGCTGGATCCTGGATACCCAATGTCTCTAAATCCCAATAACCTGTCAACTCAGAACAAAACATAGAGATTGTCATATTACTTAAAGCACCTACTTGTCTACCTTGTAGTGTCCAGCCCAGCTTTGTCTTGATGGTTACAAGTCCATTTTGCAATTGAATTATTGTGCCAGTCATCAGAAGACCTGAGAAATCTGCCCCAATTAATAACCCAATATCATTACTATCACCTTTGTCAGTCAGAGATATTTGGTGTAACTTTAACAAATTGCAGATAACAGTATCATTAGAATTGAACCTAGGAACATTAGTACAAACACATGAGCGCCCTAGCGCTTCCAGATTAATTTTGAAATTATTATCTAAACTTCTTATTTCTAGGTTATATAATTTATGAAGCTGAGAATTTGTCTGTACTCCGCCAAACAGGTTGTGGGTAAAAGTACTTCTTCTTTCATTGCTGGTATTTGGAGTTTCTCAATGATGTCCTGCTTAATGTAGGTCTTCTGTGAACCATTGTCATAAAGTGCACGAACATGAAGCTTTCTGCCCTTGTATTGTATCTCAACCATTACAGTCTGAAGAAGTGTAGTTCCTTGTATAGTAGATAATGCTGCCGTTGTTTTCTTTTCTGATACCGGTGACTCATTGCTGTTATTGTTTGGTGTTCGTTTATTTGCCATACACAATACTGTTGAATGCCTTTTATTACAGATCAGACACTTTATTGAAGCTTTGCAATTTTTCCAGAAATGTCCTTTCCTTAGACAGATTGTGCAAGCCTTTTTCTTCATTACTACCTCTTTGCGCTGCTCTACCGATAACTTTTGTAATTTGTAGCACTCAATACTGCTAGGTTTAGGTACTGTAAAAATTTTAGAAAGGAATTGTCCTTCACATGGTTCACAGCAAATTATGGCGCCACTGTTCAGTAACAGTTTTACAGATTTGTCTATTTCTAGACTATCTTTGGAAGAAAAGGATTTGTTTATTGGGATAATTTGTTGTTATGGTGTACAACTGAAAGGGATTTTGTAGCCTGTTATCCAGCTTAAAATTCTAGGGTCAGAAGTTATCATCTATTGATGTTTAAAATATTTCAATCTACCACAGTGTGTTTGACTAACCTCATTTAGTTTATTTATCATCATCATCTGCCTAGCCTTTTCCCAACTATGTTGGTGTCAGCTTCCAGTCTAACCGGATGCAGCTGAATACCAGTATTTTACATGGAGCGACTGCCTATCTGGCCTCCACAACCCAGTTACTGGGTAATACGATACCCCTTAAAAAGACTGGTTGTCAGACTTTCGGGCTTCTGACGCCCCGTAACGACTGCCAGATCTACAAATGACAGCCGGGACCAACGGCTTAACGTGCTTTCCGATGCACGGAGAGGTCTTGGTATGTTAAGATGGTCACCCATCCACGGACCAACCGCGGCGAGCGTAGCTTAACCTGATCGATCCGAGCGGCTTATATTACTTAGCCACAAGCCCGTCACATTTAGTTTATTTATGCGATTGTTTATTCGCATGGGAGTCTTGTTTGGATAAGCTTTCTGGAAAGCTGATTGTGCCATTGGTATTGGCTTCTTGTAAGACTGGTACAAACGTTGTGGCCCGGGCTGGTATACACGGCCCCGAGGCTGGTGCGATGTCGGGCCCTTGGAGTTTAAATGCTTTTGTTGGTGTTGGTTTGTTGGCTTTTTGGGTTTATTCATACTGATTTCTTGAGCAGATTTTTTAATTGCCTTTGAAGCCTTAAGTTTTTCAACAAAACCTTCTCCAAAAAGCCAAGTGTCTGTTTCTGTGTCTTTGATGGCTTCCCTAGTAGTTTGCTCCAACCCTTGCAGTATGAAATTATTTCTTGTTGTGGTCTCCTGATGTTGGTGGTCACACAACAGACGAGCAGCATCCACAACTACATTGATTGATTACAGGGGCATTTTCTTTGTTTTTGCATAGTTTTCCAAAACCTGTAGCAAGTGCAGAAAAAATCAAAATCAAAATCAAAAGTCATTTATTCAAATTAGGCTGAGAATCAGCACTTTTCGAACGTCAAAGTACATGAGACAGTCCCCCAAAACGCCCACCCTTCACCACTTCCTAGTGCTTTAGCTGGGAAGAAGAAGTGGCGGAACAAACTCCCCAGCAGCACAGCTGTCTGTTCAGTCGGATAGACTTGATTCTATACACGTTTATTTTTACATCGTTCTGGAGCCGAAACACAGTAACTCCAGACGAGTAACAGTCACTATTGGCATTGTTATTTTTGTTTTAAGACATTTAATAAAGAAGTTAGAAATTTATCACTTTTTTTCTGTCATTCGAGTTAAATTTTAGTAGCGCTTCCACTATTTCATTCATAAACGCAAGATCGTACGCGATCTGCTCGGTGATGACGTAGCGCGGCACAGCTGTGCGTGTGCGTCAGTTCAGCGCGCCCGCGGTGGGTCAACGGACGTCGGACGAATAATCGGCTGCAAGTAAGTAGGTACGCACGGCTACACATCAAGCTATACAGTTCCAGTTTACGCTGATCTTGCACTGTACGGAAATCCTATTCAATGTGAGAACAGCTTATACTGGAAATTTATAACTTGAGGTGTAGCCATGTGTACTTTCAGGTACGATTTAGGTTGGTGTAAGTTCATTTACCTCCATCATCTCGTATCGAAAGCACGGCACGGTGTTAACCACTATCACATCTCGTAAACGTGAGAAATTAATTGACATTTAATTCACCACTCTCGCATCACCTAGTAGGTACTCGTACCTATTCAACTAGACACGACGAGTAGGCTTGGGAGTTGTATTTTACCGCTATCGTCCGGCTGCTACGATATCGTAACAGTAAGTCGAGCACCCTTCAAGCCCGGCTGGTACGATATCGTACCACCCAGAAGCAAGCGGTTTTTATCTTAATACTTCACATAAATAAGGTTTAATCTCGTCTGCGATGATTTAACTCTATGAGCCGATAGCCACTCTTTCGTGAACTACATCATTCAAACGCGTAAAAGTTCTGTGGCATTTATAAAAATAGTTGACAGTGACGCTTCGAACGCGCGCGTCGACAGAGCATTATCTTGTTAGGCTCTCTAGTTATTTAGTGTTTTTTCTTATTTTTTGTGCATATTCGACGTGAAGTGGATAAATATTCATTTATAAGTAGTTATTACATTGTTTTAGATAATATTTGCATCAAATAGCATCATAAAAACTGTTTTTTCCATAAAAAGTGTTACGTAAACAAACCGTTGCTCAGTGACGTCATTGTTATGTGAAGTTTGATTGTGTTGAGTGTTTCACAGTGATTTAAGTGTATCCTGGTGTATTTAATGGTATGTACAGAAATCGTACTCATAATTAAAGAAAATTCTAGGTATATTTCACAACAAAACTATTTTAAAAGATCTTTGAATGTTCGAGTGCACAAAACGGCCTTTGACCTCCGCGCGATATGAAGTTTGAGTTTAAATATTATGCAAATGTTCAGTAGGATTCCCAAAAAAATACTGCTGTTAGATTAGGTAAGTACTTGTCTATTCAACAAGAAACGAGCAAAATATCGTGCAAATTAATATCGTAATTTTATCAGAAATCATCATAACACGGGAACCTTCCGCCTGACACAGGTCCTCACCGGACACGGCTGTTTCGGGAGGTTCCTGTTTCGCATAAGGCGGGAGGAAACGCTCGGGTGTTTCCATTGCGAAGATGGCCCTGAGGACACGGTGGAGCATACGATCGAGGTCTGCCCGGCTTGGACGGACCACCGCCTTGTTCTCGTGGAGGCGATCGGCGGCGGCGTCCGGCCCTGGTCCAGGCCATGGTACGGAGCGAGAGTACATGGTTAGCCGTCACCTCCTTCAGCGAAGCAGTGATGCTCGCAAAGAGGGAGGCGACGCACGTGAGGGAGAGGCAGTACATGTGCCCTCGTGGCTGCAGCCTTCGCTGGAGACGCCCTGGGTGTTGGGAATCCCAGGCTGATTCCCGGCCACCGTAGGCGCGGGCTTGCGGACGGCGAGTAATGGGTAGCTCGCTGTCCGGTAAGGACCAAGCCCGGGTCGACGGCGCGTTGCGTTCCACGCGCACCTCAAAGAGATGACAGCAGCACCAGATGGGGCCCGCAAGTGCCGATGCCTGCCAGGGGTGCGGGTTGTTCGAAAGAGATGCCGCGGCCCCTGGCACACAGACAACTGAGGGAACACGGGTGGGTTTTAGTCAGTAAAAGTCTGACATACCTACCTATGACAGCCCTACCGCTACACCCAGAGCGGGAGAAGTCTTTTGATGATTTCCCAACCCGAAAAAAAAACATCCATATGATAAATACTATATGCCTAAAATATTTTTTATGCGACAATGCTTGCTGCGGCTTCACAAAGGCAGGCAATTCAATCAGAAAAATGAATCGTTAAATCTGTTACATAGAGTTCATTATTAGTTGGAGGTGCCCTTTTCTATGAAAATATTGAACCGAATTAAGATCTTATTGTTATAATTTTAACCGCGAAATTCGGTTGTGCATTCTTGTAAAGGCCGGTCGAACACGAGACAATAGGTTTCTAAGAATAATTTTAGTAAACTGCGGACCTACTTACCTAGTTTGGTGTAATTTATATTTTTACCCTTTACTGTTAAGAAATAAAGTCTGAATTCGCTTTTCATATTTTTACACACATTACACACGCATAAATTCATTGTTGGCAAGGAAGCGTTACTTCGAGTTCTCATTATTTTACAAAAAAATCAATAAATTTAAGTTTTCGTGATTTTTTTTATTGTTATTTATTGAAAAAAATAGTCCCAATCGATTCGAGTTCGATGATTGAGTTCATGGCTTTCGGTTCCAGAACGACCTAAAATTAACCGTGTATATACATAGGCAAAGTAATCAACATTACGAGACACAGAACTTAAAAATTTGTCATTTATGTCAGCTAGCCATGCCAATATACCAACAAATGAAATGAAAAATTAACTCAAGCACAAAAAATAAAAGTAAACAAAGCATATACCAAAATAAAAGTCTCCTGGTATAAATGGCGTGATAGCTTACATAAGAAATGCTGGATTATGTTTACAAATGATAACCTAGGACCATCGACGTAAAATAAATAAACAAGTACGTAATTATTAGTAACAATAACAAAATCATGGTCAGAAAGACGACCAGTCACCACAAACAGCACCCGTTCACGAGCATAACGCATAGATCAGCCATTACGCCATATTTGAGGGAAAGAGGTAACCCGATCCCCAACAATACACGACCAACTTGATCTTGTTTGGCTGCAATAGCTTTGTCTCTCTACTATGGCAGCTTGTGCCAGTTCAATTGTGGCAGTTCAATTTGGAGGCCCTAAAGGTTTTGCAATTTTCTGGTGGTGGATATTTTTCTTTAAGTTCATTTCTTTTTTCTTTGGCTAGGCCATTTTTAATGATATCAGCCCATCTTGTGGCCAATTCTTTATGGACCACCACGTCTAAAACTGCTGTCTTGGGGGGCATCCCCGAGAAGATTTAAGATGTCATCGTCTAAGGGCTCTTCTGAAAGAAGAATGAAAGAGCCATGTCAATACATGGAAACAAACGAAATACCAATTTCTACTAAATAGTAGAAAATAGTATAGAGGCTGAATACCCATCTTGATACGATTGAATAAGGCTAAATAGCCCGTCTTATGGTGCGGTTTGTTGAATGGTAGAATGCCTCAATAGGCCTCTAATAAACACGTGGGTTATGTATAGATACACTGTATTTTATAACTTACGAGGACGGAAAAAACTACAAAATATGAACATTCTTGGTCTTTTTCTCCGAAATTACAATTTTCGAGATCCTGAATAGGATCGTCTTGAGTGAGATCTTCAATTGATTCCACAATTACATCGCTATCTGGTGGTATGGGTGATGCTGACGGCAATGGCGTCCGTGACCGCGTGCGCGAACGGCGCCGGCGACGCTTCATATTTTGCAATAAATCACTGTATTTCTTTAGTTTTCTTTCAATTTTTTCTTCACTGCAGTCACGTTTACGTTTAGGCATTGTGTTTTAAGATAATAACTCTGTTAAAATACTAATTAAAGAGGGAATATTTTTTTGTGCGTGACTCAGGCTGCACGAAAGACGATAATGGCAGATATAGTGTTGTGCCCATAAAAGTTTGTTTCTAGAGTTGGGGTACGGAGTTTTTGAGCTCTAAAAATCGTGACATAAGGCTAGCGGATGCGACTACTACATGTCTTCTTTATCATGACGAGACTATGCAGTGAAGTACAATTTGGACTAAAACTTACAATAGTATTTGAAATTGGATTAAAGCTAATGAATGTATACTGATAATATTACTAAATGACGGATTTTTTAAATATTATTATAATGATGACTGAACCGCTCGCGCGACCTATGCATATTATTAATTATATCGTAAACCGCCCACTCGATTACGTCATCTCACATATGGCGCCGTGGGTGGTCGCCTCTTATCGCAAAGTCGTAAAAACAAAGAAAGTTTATTTAAGTGGCTTGTTTGGAATGTCGGGTGTTTTGTATAGCTTATGAATGGGGCTTTTAACATCTGTTAGTTTCTTTTGAATGGATGGTCGTAAAATGTCGTATTTTTGTTGTAATTTGAGCGCGAGAATGTTTATCTTAGATGTTTTACCTTATCAAAATAAATATTTATGACGGAAAAAACAAGCGATGACCTACATGTTTTTAGGTTTAAAATGCATTTTGGGTATGTTTTTAACGTTACAAATAAATAAATCACTTATCAATGTTACAAAATTAATTATTAAATTTATCACAAAATAACCTCAACAATGAAAATAATTGACACTTAATTACCGCAGATGCAAAAACCAACAGATAACAAAAAAAATCTTTTCGAACGTTCCAAGGTTATTGTATCTTAAAATGTAGCTTATTAAGCATGGAATCAGAGAGTACCATTTCCACAGAGAACTAAACAGTCGATTTCGTGTAACAAGGCGAAATAAAAACGTCGCGCTCGCGCCTGGCCGCTGGGACAGCGTATGTCCCGCGGGCACTCAGCGGTAGTTTAGGTACGGGACAGGCCCTGTCCCTCGGGCGTTCAACGGGTGAAGGAAATAAGTTTCTTAAAGTTGGATTTCTTAAAGCTGGTTCATTGGGTACAGGACATGATAACTTGATTGGAGCACTCGACAGGCATTGTTTTGATGTTATGGCCAGCAACGAAACTTGGCTACGACCGTTATTACTAGTACACACAAACACAATTCAATTCGAGATACTTTTGTTTCTATAGTTCATAACAACACAACCATAGATAACATTAATATAGTGCACTATCTGCGTGCTTCCTTAAAAGGCAGTGCTTCTTTTGTTATTGATAACCTTGACTTCAAATCAGAAAACTATGACGCTGCCTGGAAGTTACTTTGCGAGAGGTATGACAACAAAAGATTGCTTGTCAACAACCATGTGCAAGCACTCTAGCTTTCAGCCTATTGATAGAGAGTCAAGTAAGTCACTACGTTACAAAATTGACACAACAAATAAAAATCTTAGAGTGTTGGCAACCCTAGGTCAACCAGTTCAAAACGCTTTCGTTGACGTACTTGTCATTTACATAATCACCAGTAAGCTCGACCACGCTACAAGTCGTACAAGTAAATGGGAAGAGCACAGAAACACTTTTGTTGAACCTACTACATTATCTGCATTCATTAATTTCATCAGAAGCAGGGCTGACTTACTGGAGACAATTGAGGAGTCTAAGCCTATGGCATCAGCTAAAAGCGAACCCGCCGCACCTGCGACCAAACTTAAGAGCAGTGGTGTGCTGCCTGAGAAGATATTAAATTAAAACCTTTGTCATGTCCCATGTGTCGTCAGGATCATTTTATTTTTGCATGCGAGCAGTTTAAAAGTCTCTCAGTTCAGGCTCGTATTAAAAAGGCTCAGGGTTCAAATGTATGCATGAATTGTCTTCGTCCAGGTCATGACGTGTCCAATTGCAATTTAAGTCACTGTAAATATTGTCGGCAAAAACACAACACTCTAGTACACATCGATAGTGACATTGCTGGAATTGTCCAACAATGTCACTATCGATGTGTACTAGTGTTGTGTTTTTGCCGAATTTGATGTACTTCCATTGGGAAGTACATCAAATTTCATTTCGGAGGACTTGGTCCGTAAGCTACATGTTCCTACCTACATTACCAAGTCCAAGGTAACAGGAATTAATTTTCAAACTTCTAGTTGTACTCAGGGATGCTCAGTGTCATTAAAATCAATTGATGACAGTGAGTACGAACTGGACATTGACCCCACTTATTACGTTCCGTCTTCGATCGACGTCCTTGTCGGTGCCGTATCGCATTAGGTACCCATAAGCTCACTTTACTTGAGTCAAGATTCGGTTGGCTGATTTCGGGTGGACATCATCAGTCTGATTCCTCTTCACATATTTGTATGCACACTAATATCTTACAAATAGATTTAGATCGTGTTTGGGAGTTAGATTCGACTTCATCAAATCAATTAAAGACATTCGTTCGTCATCGAGTGTCTGAAATTCAGGAATCTGTAGGAGGAGAGGCTTGGCATTATGTTTCATCAGCTGAAAACCCCGCACACCTCGTTTCGCGTGGACTTGGAACTGACAGGCTGTTGTCGTCTTCATTGTGAGCAGGACCACGATTTCTTAGCGATGATATGTCTTCATGGCCTCAGTTCCCGGAATCCCATCATAATCATTCTGGGTTACTGGAAACAACTGCTTCTTGTCATGTTTTTAGTCATATTGTTGAAAATCCTATTACTGCGTTATTTTCAAACTTTAAAATAGAATTTTTCAGTGCAGCAGGCCGTGGGGTCTGCCGGCGGCCACCACTTTGCCTACCCGTGAAGGCCGCGGTGAAAAATCTAAAACGAGTGAAGCAGGCCGTACGGCCGCTGCGCTGGCGGGCTCACTGTTTGTTTTTACTAGCAAGCCATGCGGTCCGCCACGACCTCGCAATTTCATATTAAATTTGTAGTGCGTGGCTTGCTGCTACAGATAAATGAAGCTGCCAGACGCAAAGACTATTTTTTACCTACAATTAAAAAAAAAATTGCTTCATCTTTAAATTTTTAGGATTACTAGGCGGTTAATTACAGAAATGAAAAAGTAATTTTAAGTGAAAGAAACTTAGTTTTATTCATAAAATGACATAATTATTGCCTCACTTGCACACCTTGTGATTTGAAGGGCAAAGTAAGCACACCGTATTGACTTTCTTTGTTACTTTACATGCTTCTACACTTGACATCTTCATCTCTCTTCTTTTCATAGCAGTGGATGCATCTTCTTCTAACTATTCTGTTGCGATGGTCGACCAACGGAGTCTTTCCAAATTGGTGTCTAGCGGAGTTTTATCCACAAGCATACTACCAAATAAAGCAAACGTATGTTTAAGCGTTATATAAAATTGAAATACTGTACGGTTGGTAGAGAAATGTAGAAAACAGATGACAGGAAACTTGGAATATTCAAATAATGAAACGAATGCGTAGCAGTATAAAATATTACATAATAATATAAAGTATAGAAATCACTAAGGAATGAAATAATTTATAATGAGTAGTTGAAAATTAGGGCATCCAGATCAAAAAAGATCTGGATACCCTAATTTCCACTATTCGAAATGAGACTTCTAATCATTAACGTGAATAGTATCTTCTAGAACTAAGTATCTATTCAAAACACCTATTACTCGAAACTTATGTTCAGAATTTTATAGTTGAATAGTACTAATCTATTCTATTCAGACATATGCATCTATTCAGTATAATGTACTACACACGGCGACCAATCAAGTTATAGATGACCAGTATAAGCTGACTCCTCGTTGTACGAAAAGCATATACAATGCGAGGTCAACTAAAACTGGAAATCTATAGCTTGATATGTAGCCGTGTGTACCTATGTAATGCGAATGATGATATTATATTCAATGCATTGTCATTTATAGCATCACAAACTTGCGAACGCTACTAAGAGCGCAAATGTTTACATAATTCCCGTATAAACGAAACTGAATGCATTCCAACCTAAGTCTGCCTCTGTAACTATGCAGATATATCTATCACTATGTTTATATTAAACTCCTACTTTAGAATGCGATTCAATCGTGTCCATGTTTATTTATAAAAATATTAATAGATTCCTACCTACTCATATAGGTAACTATACCATCTTTAATGTGAAGAATGTGGGTCATTATCAGGAGACTCATTATTTGGTTGACTTCGGTGACATTTTTTTTTTTAATTTAGGCATTGTTCTCGTAAAATATCAAATCTAAAGTTAATTTAAAGCGTATCGTATAGGCGGAATGGATATGAAGGGATTTCATTTTTAAAAATTGGTGTCCACTGAAATCAATATGCTTATCACCGAAATCAAATAAAGGGTTTTTCAACAAGAACTTTGTTTTCTAAAACAAAATAAAACAAAGAATTTATATGAAGATGATTCAAATTTTTATTGTATTACGAAGAGAAAAGTTTAGCAATTATCAATGTAAAATGATATCTGACAAATGTCCACCACGAGCACGCTGACAGAAGTCGATTCTTTCATCAAAGTTTTTAATCACTTTTTGGCAAAATGGCGGGTCTATTTCGTTAATCACATCACAGATTTTGAGTTTTAGGTTGCAATCGATTCGATTGGCTCCGTATAGACTCTGTCCTTAATATAGCCACACAAAAAATAATCCAGTGGTGTTAAATCACACGATATGGCTGGCCACTTAACCGCTGAATTTCGTGAAATTATGCGATCGGGAAATTTCGTTTGCAATAAATTGATCGTTTCATTGGCTGTGTAACATGTAGCACCGTCCTGTTGAAACCACATGTCAGTGCTATCCACGTTATCAATAATAGGCCATGTCGTGGTTTTGGATAACCCCAATTGTTGAGAACGACGAGGAATAGACAAATTTGGATCTTATTCAACACTGTGGCCCACGGCTATGATGTTTTCATTTGAACGACCAGGTCGAACACGCGTTGGTGTTGGCACATTTTGTACCGAGCCTGTCGACTCAAACTTAGCGACCAAATTCTGAATAGCGGTCTCAGAAGGGCGATTATGTTGTCCGAAAATATCACGAATTTTACGAAATGTAACTTTAACAGAACCACCATTTTCATAGTGGATTTTAATTATTTTAATGCGATTTTCAAGCGAAATTGAATTCATTGTAACAATTGCCAAAGCATCTACTACGAATACGTCAAAAAACTAAATGTCAAAACTGTCATACTGTTGTTGTTGCCCCAATTGAAAAACAAAGTTCTTGTTGAAAAACCCAGTATAACAAAGAATTTATATTTACAAAAATCAACTTTGGAAGGAAGCTTTAAATTATGACATTAAATTAAAGTAATTAAAAATAGTAGGTAGTCCTAAACTAACAAAATAGGAACTTATAAAAAAATCTGAAGTCTTAGTTGAGATCTAGCTTAATCACAGACAATTTACACTTTCTTCTATGTTCTTCTCACACTAAGAATCTGTGTTCTTCTAACAATCTTCTTCTACGCTGTCCTTCTCATACTTGTTCATTCTCAGACTTTGTTCATTCTTCATTTCATATTCAGTCCATTCTTCTTTGGAATGCGCGTATATAAGTATAAGTATTTATTATAGTAGATATGTATGCTTGTATGTGTATTATTAGTTTATAACCTATTTATGAACCAATCTTATTTATTATTCATTATGATATAATTTGTAGTCGTTGTTCCTCTCAACCTAAGCACCTGCCATCTAATCTCTTCACCACCCTTGGTTGACTGGTAGAGAATGCCTAAGGCATTAAGTCCGCCTTTGTACCTTTTTATGTGCGAGAAGTTTAAATAAATAAATTTACTTATTGATAAAAATCACAACAAAAATCACATAAAAACAGTCTTTTCAATAACATCAACAAATAGAAGGCACTTACTTGACTAATAATGTGTATTTTTATTTAAAAAATACTTTTCCTGTTGATTTTTACACAATTAAATAATGTTTCAGGTACTTATATTAAGCACCCAGCATTAACAATGTAATAAAAACTTACAAAAACTTTATATCACAGTTTTCAATCCTCAATTAAAAAATGTTATTATCCCCGTCATTGCTTTCTTTGGAGTTTACAATTCTGGATAATACTTCATTCATTACCGTTGGAGCAATATTTTTACAATCTGTTGACACACGCGTCCAGAAGTCAGAGTCACTTTCATGCAATCCAATGTCTGATGTTAAGGTTTGGGACAGGCGCTGCTTGGTTTCATAGAATTCATCAGCAATATCAACAGAATAGCTACTACTAGGTTGAATCAGAATATTCGATAAAATTTGAGGTTTATTAGATTTTGCTGCACCAACTCCACTCCCTTTTTTGGGTTGACTTGACTTTTTAATCAGATCGATCTTGTCAGCCTTGTTTTTGTTGGTTCTATCAGTCAGCAGTCTATCAGTTTGCTCGCCGATAATGTATAATCCTACATGATACCCATGTTCACAGGATACTGAATTATTTTTACAGTCACCTTCGGCGCAACTGACTTTTTTCTCATCGATAGTTGGTTGTATTATTAAATCCTCTTCAAGGCACCTCATCTTTGCGCTATTTTTTTCAAATTGTGTTTGTTGGAAGCTATTCTACTTCTCTCCCTAAAAATTCGTTCTTGGCGAGGATCTAATTCACTTACAGGCTTTACCTCACCTTCATTCTTGCTTTTATAATACCGTTGCCTATCTTTCTCCTTGTGCACTGCGTAAAGCTCTGAATCACTCTTGATGCGAGCTTTCCGACGTCCTTCGGCCAAACTCTTTTAAACCAACCGATCTTCATTTGAATCTGCCATAATCACAATACTGAAACAAGATGAGAGGTGATGAGAAAGTTAAATAAACGATCTTAAAATGTAAATAAATAACTATTGATTGATTTCGGTGTACCTATTTCCACCGAAAACAATTCCACTGAAATCAAAATAATTAGCAAAATCTTAGATATTATCAAAATTAACCCGAATTTTCAATATTAACATCTTTTATTGAAATCAAATACATACAGGACATACTTCTATTATAATTTACAAATATTAATTCGAATAGTTATGGAGAAAATGGATTCACCGAAATCAAATGTAAGGGTATACCAAGCCACCGAAAACGATTACGTACCTTAATAAAAGAGTGGCACGGAGACGCACAGACGCGATAGCCTTACCACCGATGCGGCGCAACTGACAGTTTACATTACTTGAACAACTATTCTCGCAGTCACTAGAATACAGGATATATGAACGGATCAGTGCGCGCCACTGATATCAATTTTAAACGTCGGACGTGAAGACAACCAGTTGTAACTTGTCTACTAAGGCCTAATATGGCGTAGAAATATTATAAACTGAGTTAATAACTATCTAGTTGTTTGTGAATACATGCAAATTAGTGCCATGTATTAGAGAAAAAATTATAAAAATTAATTTCCGCCGCAATACGGGTCCGGACGCGGCACCGAGGTCAACTTTTTCGAGGTTTTTATTTTTTTAAACTAACTTACATTTAATTTATTTAAAAAACAACGCAGGCCTCTCCTAATATTTTGATCGTATCTGTTGTAGAAAAAAATATCAAGTTGTTAGTTATACATTTCGTAGTGGATTTCAACCCGGACACGCGTATTTGAGCCGTCTGAGAATGACCGATGTATGACATTGAATGATGAATTTAAATTACCTACTTATATGTTTTCTCTGGTAGGTATACCTACTTTCCTATAGATAAAAAAGTTAATTGAAAGTCAGACATTAGTTAAACTGTTATATTTCATGTAAATACATTTAATTAATTACATTATCCTATAACTTATAATTTGCTTGATTACAACTTTAAACTAAGTTAACTGAAAATAAAACATTTATTATTATTTTAATATAAACTTAACTGTACTGTATTTTATTTATCAAATCTTTAGCACACCTGTAAAGATTATCACTAAATAAAATACATTTTCAACAATATACTGAGCACATAATAGGTTGGGGAAAAGTTTCTTCGCATTTTTAAGAAAATTCAAAACATTTTTTAATACAGTTTATTTACATTTAACTAAAGTATGTAGGTACCATTTTGTTCGATAACTTTTTGCCATCTTGTAGGTAGGGACATGATCCCATTGCTATAGAAATTTTGGGACTTCTGGTCAAAATACCGCGACAAGTGGTTTTGGCAGTCCTCTCGTGATGTTAACCTGACACTGCCTAAAGAATTCTGAAGAGACCGAAACAGGTGGAAATATGAAGGTGCAAGGTCAGGACTATACGGCGGATGCATTAACACCTCCCAGCCAAACTCTCTTAATTTTTGTTGGGTGGCTAAAGATGTGTGAGGTCTAGCGTTATCATGATGAAAAACCACACCCCTTCTGTTGATTAATTTCGGCCGCTTTCTCTCAACTTATTGCTTTAATCTCATCAGTTGTTCGCAGTAGAGTTCAGAATCGATGGTCCTGCCTGGTGGTAACAGCTCATAATGAATAATGCCCTTCCAATCCCACCACACACACAGCATCACCTTGTTGCGAGTTAACCCGGGTTTCGCTACAATCTGTGAAGCCTGACCGGCCTTTGACCACGACCTTTTTCGCACGTTCTTGTCATACGTGATCCACTTTTCATCACCAGTTATCAGCTTCTTCAAAAATGGTTCGGTTTCATTACGTCGTAATAAAGAATCACAAATGAGTACACGGTTCATTAGGTTTCTTTCAGTGAGCTCGTGAGGTACCCAAATGTCGAGCTTTCTTTGTGTACCCAGTTTTTTTCAAATGCGCCAAAACTGTTTTGTGGTCAATTTCCAGTTCTTCAGCTACGTCGTAACTACTGGTATGCCGATCTTGCTCCACTTTTTCAAAAATGGCATCCATTTTATCCGTAATAGGGCGACCAGAGCGACGTGCATCTTTGACATCAAAATTTCCGGATTGAAAACGCTTAAACCAAATTTGTGCTACTCTCACAGACACTACACTAGGTCCATAAACATCGCAAATTTTTATCGCGGCTTGCGTTGCATTTTTACCTTTTTTGTAGTAAAATTTTAAAATGTATCGAATTTCTTCATTAGATTCACTCATCTTGACGGTATGAAAAACAAATGAAAATCACACATTTTCCTAATTTGAATTTGGAATTATGTTCTTTAAAATTTAAACTTTCAATGATACCAAAACCAGCCAGATACAAATAGTATAGCCAAAGAGATTTTATTACAAGTTCATACATACTATAATGCGAAAAGACTTTTTCCCCAACCTAATACATCAGCCTTACAGTCGCATAATTTAGAACCATTGAATTCTTTGACATCAAAGATTTTACGCATTATTTTACGCTGCGGACCCTTTACAGATTTTTTAACAAATGAATACATCATTTCATTTCCTCTTTTTTTATTGCGGATGTTGTTACTTACCAGTAATCTGCAGTTAATCTGCAGTGCGGTCTATCTTCAAATTGGAATGGTCTTTCCATCTGTATATTTTGGCACAATGATAATGGCGGTGAAATGGGGGAGTATGTCGAGTTCGGTCTTTCTCTCTCCAAATAGTTCATTACATTTTGACGTAATGTTTGTGCAGCTGGGATTGGCGAGTATGATGGGGTACAAATGAAAAGATCACCGGATTCCTTATAACTTATTATAAAAAACGACAATTGCAATAAAAAGAGTTATCAGAGTTACCTACATTGTAATTGTAATAAATAAAACGAAATAAAAGTTGTTGATTTACTTACCGACATTATAGACGTAGAAAGACAACAACAGTGTGATATTTCTAGGTTTTGTAGTGCTTTTTATACTTGTTCAGATATCATTTATTTTGTTATGCAGGTTCAAAATTATTAAATGAAATTCAGCTTCTTTTTTAAACACAGAAATATGAGATTTGCTGATTTGACATACCTCCACATGCCTAGGAGCACACGAGCGTCCAAACGGCGGCGTTTGTGTCGCCGACAACAATGAATCAGGTATCGGTTCTAATGTATGTTGATAAATTATAGAATTTCCTATTTTTTTATTCAGGTATAATCGATTATCATTTGTCTGTTAAGGAACACTGTACTGTAACTACCGAACATAAACTGCTGTGTTTTGGTCGTTCGTGTACACAATCGTCAATTTTTGCATGCATGCAATTTTATAAATTTGGATTGAATGACGTGATTTTAGACCTATATAAACAGGTTGTAAATTAGTCCCAGACGACGATTAGGAGACGAACGAAGGAACAAATCAAAGCTCTGAGTTTAATTTTTAACAAGTGTCTACCTACGAGGGGTGATCCAAAAGTAATGATAATGGGTTACTTCAGGTCCACATAAAAATCCAAAAAAACATTTTTTTCGCTTGCCTATACACTCACTACGTCAACCTAAAAAAAAAACATATAAATAGATCATGATTTCCGGGAGATACATTCATTTGAATACGAACTGTCGAAGAGATAACATCAACATGGAGAAAAACGAAATTAGAGCTGTGATCAAGTACCTCTGTTTGAAAAAATGTCTACAAAAGACATACACTGTGACTTGGTGGAAACATTGGGGGACTCTGCTCCTCCATATTCTACAGTTGCACGCTGGGCCAAGGAGTTTAAACTGGGCAGAACATCCACTGAAGATGAACATCGCGAAGGACGCCCATCCACGTCCCTCACTGAAGACAACGTGAAAAAAGTCGAAGATGTTGTGTTGGCAGATCGAAGAGTGACCATCAGGCATGTAGCTGAGGTCACAGGGATCTCATATGGCAGCGTTCAAAGAATCATTTCGAACGAGTTGCATATGAAAAAGGTCTCTGCGCGTTGGGTACCCAGAATGTTAACCGACGAGCAAAAGAAAAAACGAGTTGACATTTCGAGGGTCAATCTCGAAAAGTTCCAAGCAGATAAAGAAAATTTTTTGTTGCGTTTTGTGACTATGGACGAGACCTGGATCCACCATTGTGATCCTGAAACAAAACAACAATCGATGACTTGGAAGCGAGCCTCCTCACCGACGCCAAAGAAATTCAAAGTTTCAAGTTCGGCGGGAAAGGTTATGGCGTCTGTTTTTTGGGACGCTGAAGGAATAATTATGGTGGAGTATTTGGAAAAGGGAGCCACTATTACGGGCTCTTACTACGCAGACCAAATAAGAAGATTACGGGAGGCCATTAAGGAAAAAAGACGCGGCAAACTGCGAGCTGGAGTGCTGTTTCACCAAGACAACGCACCGGCTCACAAAGCCGCAGTTGCGATGGCTGCCATTCAAGAAACGGGATTCAAACTGGTCGAACACCCTCCCTATTCGCCAGATCTGGCTCCTAGTGACTTTTACTTCTTTCCTCGGCTCAAGGAACACCTCCGAGGCAATAAATTTGAAGATGATAGCGAAGTGATGGCCGCTGTTGAGGCGTTTTGGGAGGGTCAAGAAAAATTTTTTTTTTCAAAGGGAATCCTGGGTTTAGAAAAAAGATGGACTAAATGTATTGATTTGTTAGGAGACTGTAGAAAAATAAATTATTAATTTAACTTTAATTTCAGTTTCATTATCATTACTTTTGGATCACCCTTCGTACATTATCCGATCATCAACAATGTAAGTACATACCGACTTATGATTTATATTTAACTATTAAATAATTTAGTGATTTTTTATTGTTGTTATTTATTGAAGTATTGAAGCGTTCATCAGCGGTTAGCCAGCACGTTTAGTTCGGAGACTGGGTGATGGGCTTCCAGTATTGTGCATTGTTGGTTCGATTCCTGCACGAATCAAATACTTGCTAATTATTCATCTATTTCAATAGTCGACACAGTAAGCGCAGTGACCGAGCGATCGGTTTTCTATCAGTAGGTGCACCTACGTGCATGTCATGGCTTCGATTCCTACATTAAGCAATACTATTATTATTATCATTTTAAAAATGTTTTCACCATATCTCGGGACCCTGTGATCTCAAACCTTTGGAAGGCGTACGAGTGAGGTCAAAGCCAATTGAGGCTCCTTAGACAATTTTAAATGACGAGGAGGCACTTAATATTATTATTATTACTGACTACATGTTTAGTACAGTAACTAAGCAATCGATTTCCTATACTAAGTGTCACAGGTTCGATTTCTGTACAGATAAAACATTTGTACTTATAACCTAAATATAGTTGTTTTCACCTTCCGCCTGACACAGGTCCTCACCGGACATGGCTGTTTCGGGAGGTTCCTGTTTCGGATAGGGCGGGAGGAAACGCCCGGGTGTTTCCATTGCGAAGATCGCCCAGAGGACACGGTGGAGCATACGGTGGAGGTCTGCCCAGCTTGGGCGGAGCAACGCCGTGTCCTCGTGGAGGTGATCGGCGGCGGCGATCTCTCGCGTCCGACCCTGGTCCAGGCCATGGTACGGAGCGAGAGGGCATGGCTAGCAGTCGCCTCCTTCAGCGAAGCAGTTATGCTCGCAAAGAGGGAGGCGGCGCACGTGAGGGAGATGCAGTACATGCGCCCTCACAGCCGTGGCCTTCGTAGGAGACGTCCTGGGCGTCGGGAATCCCAGGCTGATTCCCGGCCACCGTAGGCACGGGCTTGCGGACGGCGAGTAATGGGTACCTCGCTGTCCGGTAAGGACCAAGCCCGGGTCGACGGCGCGTTGTGTTCCACGCGCGCCTCAAAGAGATGTCAGCAGCAACAGAGGGGCCCGCAAGGGCCGGTGCCTGCCGGGGGTGCGGGTTGTTCGAAAGAGATACCGCCGCCCCTGGCACACAGGCAACTGAGGGAACACGGGTGGGTTTTAGTCAGTAAAAGTCTGACACGCCCTCCCGCTCCACCCAGAGCGGGAGAAGTTATTTGATGATTTCCCACCCAGAAAAAAAAAAATAAAAAAAATATAGTTGTTTCGAAATCTAGATGTTTGAGCATTCATGATACAGAACTTATCCTAATGTGAATTAGCGAAAGAGAAACATAATATTTTACCTATTCCAGTTTTTAATCTATTCATCTTCTTATCAATTCACCTTCTGAAATGTAATTGAATTAATGAAGAAACGATTTCACGAATCGATTACAGTGTAGCAATAACATTTCATTTATTTGTTTGCAGGTCCAAGCTACTCACCAACGACCTTTTTCTCTCCAGTGACGACACTGATGAAGAGGTGAAGCTGAAGAGAAAGTTGGAGGAAAGAAAAACGAAACGAGAAAGATCTGGCAAGTCGGGTGAAGGGTCAAGTGCCAAGAGGTCGAAATCGATTATCTCCCCGGTTACGCTACCAGCTCAAGTTACAACTGGTGAATTATTCGGTGAAGATAACGAGGGAACTGTCATCCGATTACAGAGCTCCAAAACTGGTAATATACCACCTCTTTATTCTTATTTAACAAGAAGGATGGCTAAGGGTTATTCCCGACGGATAAGCGAGACTGAAGAAGGATAATATTAAGTGGAGGTGAAAATATACAACACAGAAGAAATAAAAAAAAATGCCGATTAATAGATGGCGCTCGGCCATTTCTACCATAAAAACTAAATTGGATGAAAATAAGGAGTCTTGGCACATATAAAGGATTTCATCAAATCTACTCAAAAAGATTTTAAGAATTGCCTGCTCACTCATATAGGAGCTTACGATAGTTAAGAGGATTTGTAATTACTATAGCAATATTTAAATTACTTACCTTTAATAACATTTATTCTTACATAACCTAATATAACACAGTAATAATTATTGTAGTGTACCCAGTTATTGTGATGATTTGTTTATATTATTTTTATTTTTATTAGTAAACTTTTCTATGTAATATTGGTTCTATTTTCTTTTTTTTCCACACTAACACGCCTCAACAACAATATATCAAGATGTAGAAAGTCAATAAACTGTGACAAATGTAAAATTTTAATACCAGAAAATCAGTATTCCTATCATATGAGAACGAATATACATAAAGCAAATTGTTTATTGAATACCAAGTTCACAAATATTCATATAATTGCAACAGCATTCAAAAACAGATTATTGACCTATAGATTGAATGTCACTCAGGAAGACGAATACCTCGGTCTAGAGGCGTTCCTGTGTGATTATTAAATAAATATAACAGAATTAATAAATTTGTGTCTGACTGAACACAATTGTATGAAATTGAATTTAGATTTTTTGCCTATTTTATGCTACCAAAATTAGATGAAAAACAATTAAAGTCGTTTAACACCAAGTACGAAATTGTTTCTAAGAACACTGATTTGAATGAATTACTAATTAAAGTAATGAATACACCAAACAATAAATTAACTGAGTTTCAGCACTGTCAATCTGGTTGGACATTTGTTTCTATGAGTCATCTGGAAATTAATATAAATAAATATTCTCCTATGAGGGGTGGGTCTTATGTAGAACTCCCCACAGCTATTAAACATTCCAGGAGTTGTATAAATATTAAAAACAAAGATAATTGTTGTTTTCTATGGAGTATCATTGGTGGATTATACCCAGCTAAAAATAATGTATGCAGAACAAGTTCATATCCTCATTAATCTTCTGTTTTAAATAATTAGGGAATGTCTTTCCCACCTACGATAAATTATATTAAAAAGTTTGAGAGAAACAATCCCAACATTAGTTTAAATATCTACGGTATACAGAATAATATGGTGACTGGATCTCTTTATGTATAGAAAAAAAGAAGAAAATGTATTTTTAACTTACTTTATATTGATAACAATAACCATTGGACACTATTGTTTAATCAAAGATTTGATACGTTTAGTGCGACGTCAAGTAACTCATTACAAAGGTAAAATTTATTTGTGCGATACGTGTTTACAATGATTTAATAGTGAAAAAAGAAATAATTCTCATAGCTGCTCTAAAATTTTGTCTGTTTTATCTGAAAAAAAAAAAAAATAGTTAAACACTATGAGAGACAGCTAAAAAATAATTTCATAATTTACGCTGATTTTGAATGTATTTTAATGGACTGTAATGAAAGTAACTCTTTGAATACACAGAAACTAAAAATACATAGCCCTTCTTGTTTTGCGTATTATATATGCTGTGAAAATAATGATCAATTAAACAAATATATTACATACCGAGGTGCAGATTGTGTAGAAGTATTCGTTAAATGTTTAATAAAAGACGTCAAACTTATACATACGCTTTTAAGTAGTAAAACGCCAATGAACCCTCTAACGACAGAGCAAGATATGGATTATCAAAATTCATCTACATGTCATATATGTAAACGATTATTATTTAATGATAAAGTCCGAGATCATGATCATTTTACATCTGAGTATCGTGGGGCGGCGCACTCCCATTGTAACTTAATGTATAGAGTTTGTTCATTCATTCCTGTTGTTTTTCATAATTTGTCCGGATATGGCTCACATTTATTCATTGCAGAGCTAGCTGAATATGATGGCTCTATTAACATAATAGCGAAAACTAAAGAAAAATACCTTTCAATAACAAAAGTAATAACTACAGAAAAATATTACCACCCTATTCAAATAAAGTTTATTGATTCTTTCCAGTTCCTCAGTTCTAGTCTAGATGCATTAAGTAAAAGTTGGCTTTTTACATTTATCAATTTTATCATGAGAGTTTACAGATGAAAATAAATTTGATTTAATGCGAAAAAAAGGCATTTACCCATGTGATAATATGGACTTTTTTTTCCAAATTTGATGAACCAGAACTTCCATCAAACCATAATTTTTATAACAGTTTGTGTAACCAGCATGTAACTAATGAGAAATATTTACAAGCACGAACAGTCTGGAATGTTTTTGAAGTTAAATCCCTTGGCGAATATACAGATTTATACATAAAATGTGATGTGATTTTATTATGTGACAAATATTTGAACAATTTCGAAAAACGAGCTTACAATACTATAAGTTGGATGCCGCTTATTATGTAACGTCACCGAGCTTAAGTTGGGATGCAATGCTTTTATATACCGGAATTGAACTTGAGTTGAAAAGTGATTTGGGAATGTATGAGTTATTAGAAAAAGGAATTCGTAGTGGACTGGCACAGTGGTCTCTACGTCATGCTGTAGCGAACAATAAATACTTGCCGCATTTTAATGAGTCAGAACCAACTAGTTATTTAATATATCTTGATTGTAATAATCTATATGGTTATGCTATGATGAAGAAGCTTCCTATTTCAGAATTTAAATTTTTGACTCCAAAAGAAGTGAGCAACTTTGATGTAAATAATGTGTCAGTTAATAATGATTAATTTATCTTAAATTATCTGAGTTATTTACATAACAAGCATAAAGACTTACCTTTTGCAGTTGAGAAATTAGTACCTCCTTATGGAAAATCATCGAAATTGGTTGCAAACATTTATGATAAGCTTAATTATGTTATTCATTGTATACTTAGCTTTAGACAAGAATGCTTTCTAAAAAAATACATCGATCTGACCGCTTCGGCCGTCAGGGAAACCGGGGTTTCGTAACTGGTTTCAATGAAGGCTTTTTTATACTTCTACGTAACTGAGGGCCTACTCCCTAAGCGAAATCCGTAGTATCGGCCGTCGTTACGAGCGCTTTGCTCTCTGTCTAACTTACGGTATGTCCGTAAGTGAGACGGAGAACGAAGCGCCCGTAACGATGGCCGATACTACGGATTTCGCTTAGGGAGTAGGCCCCCTGGTTTCCATGAAAGCTTTATTTATACTACTATGTAACTGGTTTCGAAGGAGTAATTATCCAATGTCCCTTAAGCCACCTACGAAACTGACTACGAAAGAAGAAAGCGAAAAAAGTTCGTAGGTACTTTCTTTTTGTCATTCTAGATTTAATACAACTGAGATATATTAATATTGAATTGCATTGAAACCGTAGTTGTACTATTTATATAATGTTTTATTTAAAATATAAACTTAAAATATTAAAATAAAAATGCATATGGTGAAATTATTTCAATGCAGTGGCCCACAGTTATTTGCCCGTTTTGCAAATCGTTTATAGCATTATCAATTTCGGTATCAATTTCTAGGTAGCGTTTACTTTTCTTACAGATAGTTTTAAAAAAATTACTGACTTTGGTCTCCTTAATTAATATTTCTAGTAAATTAGCTACTGTAATATTTTTCTGTCCGATGAACCGATTAATCCGGCTATGCCAGCCTTCCAAGTTGTTGGTTGTTCTGATCTGTTCCTTGCTACAGCAACAAATTTTCTCAAAGTCATTGTTTAGCCACTGTTTTCTGAAATAAGTATTGAATCTATTTATATCTTCTCCGGCGCGCTTCCTACGCATCGCATACTCAATACCACTTGCAATAAATTCCGGTGGTAATCGTGCTATTCCGGCACACCGTGACACATGTCGTTACTTGACAGGTGTTGAAATTTTCAACTGTTTACTCTTTCGGAATAAGCATCTGTTGTAATGGAAATAGCAACCCTTGACTTCGATTAGTGGATATACTTGACGTACAGCATTCATAGCCGACTTTTCGAAGTCCATTGTTACTTTAGAGGCCTCCAACCTCGAAAGTTTGATTCAATAAGCCGAAAAAGGATTTCGTACGTGTTCTGGGTCTTATCTGGGAGTAGACAATATAATAATGGAGTTACAGATTTATTTTCTTCATTATAGCCATGTATTGTGTATATTTGCTTAAACACTTTTGGGCAGGACTTGAATGTGCCATCGCACAATATATGTTTAAAGCACTTTACTAAGTATCGGATATTTTTATTACAGAATATAAGAATTCGCTTGTCATCCGCTTCACTAAAGTAATCAGCCAGAAGGAATGTTTGTTGATACTTTTTTGGAACTACCACGGCACAAGAAGTTGGAAAACGCAATTTAGGCACTCCAAGGATTTTATTCTGATTGTTAAAAAAACCTGTTTTCTTATTTTCATATGGAGGAATGTCAGCCATCAAATGTATGTAAACAAAGTGCGTGACACTTCATTTAGTTTGTATAGTCTGAATTTTATAGTTTATCTGTGAAATTGTTATATTCTATGGAGTGGTCTGTCATATTGAATGATTGATTCAACATGAGGATTATATTGTAATTTGAATATTTAAATAATAGCGATTATTAAGAACTGGTGAAACAATAGCTTTAAATGTTGTTTCTCGTTTCAGGTAAAATTAGTGATAAATGAATGTTTAAGGATGTTTTATACAAGTGTTAAAACTAGTTCATGTAATATAATAAAATTTTCTCGTTTCAGAGCAACTCAATTTTGGTTATAGTTTTACTGTTCACCATAATATCCAAGGATAATTATAAATTAACACATTATATGTATTCCATCACATTCCAATTTATACACCATTTCACTGTACTGTTTTTGAATCGACTCAAAATTAGATCCTGTTGCGTGTTTCAGTTTATCAAGTTCCTTCAAAACTTTATTCTGTTCATTGTTTGGCAAACACTCTTTATGTAAATTGTAACTGATGACTTGGTTTTTTTCATTTAAAGTAATGCTGCCATGGCATCCACGATTATAATTACAGCATAGCCAAAATGTATTACCATTCGTGTACTTTTTTTTTCGATGATATTTGTGGCCTCCATGTAGGGCTGCAACGCCTCTTCTTCTCGTTGAGATGAATTCAATATCCCTTAAATCCATTTTCAGTACAATAGTCAGAGTAAGCTTACAATCAAGAAAATTAACTATTGACTTTCTATCAATATCAAGTGCAACTTTATTATCTGATAGATGAAGGCTGTTTATTGTGATGAAGATGGAAATAAACAATTTATGGGATACCTATTGGAGGAACAAACAAAACCACAAACTTCTACAACAGGAATATCAGAAGAATCTCTAGCAAGAATCATGGAAAGCTTCGCGGAAATGAAGAAAGATTCATCAAAATCTTTTAATATGGGGAAAATGGTAGAAAAAATTGTTATAGAAAAATTCAATAGCAAGATTACTAATGTGTCCCAGTGGATGACTACCTTTGAAGCGGAATGTGTCCGTATAGGAATAGAAGAAGATTTAAATTTTTAGGTTATTTATAGAAGATTCTTGTTTAGACTGGTATAGTTCCATGCTTATAAAGCATACAATAAATTCAGAATGGGCAATGTGGAAAAATAACTTTTGTGAAACATATGCAGATAAGGGTTGGTCGCCGATCAGGTATGCAATGTCATTTAAATACAGACAGGGCTCATTACTGGAGTACGCGTTAAAGAAAGAGAGACTACTATTAGAAATAAATAAGTCTATAGATAAACTCACTCTAATTCATCTGATTGCCACTGGATTACCGAATTTTATTGCAAATAAGATTGATAGGAATAGTTTAAAGAAAACTGAAGACTTATTTAATAATTTAAGAAGTTTAGAGCATATGGTAAACAAAAAACATTTGATAAAAAGATAGAAACTTCCGAAAGTAAAA